>OX463759.1:7616196-8001531 GCA_949824845.1 Rhingia rostrata
AGCTGTCTTGAAAACATAGCAAGCATTTGTTTTCAATTCGGAGGATTACCCAAGTAGAAACTACCGACGCTATAATGATGAAAAAATCAATCAGTGTGTCATGGGCTTAATCAAGATTTGTTCACATGCGGTTCGACAGCCATTAGACTGGGTGTCTAATAAATCATCACTTGTGTGGTTGGTTTCCCAAATTTGCATTTTCTAGAAAAGACTATCTCATCACTAAAAAGGTCAAAAAAAAGCTTTAAGATTCAAATATATAGAGATGAGTAAAAAAAAACGAAGATTCTCGCAAACGAGTGTTACCTAGAAGGCAACCTCAGTTGAAAGGTCAGCTTCTACGCATCAATGCCATATATGTGTCTCGTCTGCTACTTGTGTGTTATAATTTTTTTTTTTAAGGATATCAACCATTATGGCAATTAATGGGTGTGATATAGTTTTGATAATATGAAGATGAGTCACTGTTTATAGATGAATATCGACTTGCTGCATTTGGAAATACTCTTGACCGCTGAATTGTGTTAAACAAGATTTTGAGGTCAATGTTCATTTGGATTCAATGAATTATTTATTGACAATACTGACTTTGGAATTGCATTTTTTTTTTATTTCATAGTTATTAGGTAGATCTGTCAGTAGGATTGTCTTCGTGAGATTTCACTACCCAGTGAAATAAGATTTCACACTGAGTGACTGTGAATTACTTTAAAAAATTATTATTCATCTATCATGTCATAGGGTATAACTGCCGTCTGCCAAAATAAAATTAAATTAATAGAAATAAATAAATTGAAAATATTAAGCTATAATATCAAAGGCCTTATTAATAAGTCAATACAAGTAGGTTTTTATGAATTTATAAATAAATTTGATATTATTTTTCTGTATGAAACATTTTTAGTAGAAGAGGATTATAAATTATATTTAAACCGTTTTAAAAGCTTCGAATTTGTTTGGATTTCCGCGGTTAAACAAAATACAAGAGGAAGAGCAAGTGGTGGATGCTTCTTTGGATATAAAAAACATAGTTCCAAACACAACTTATCCTTTGAATTTGAATCGGTTAATGAAATTAAACTTTTAAAAATATCAATTGAATCAAACAAACTATATATACTACCAATTTATATCAACTGTAACAACTGGGAAAGAGATTTTGGTGCGTTAGTGGAAGCAATTGAACACTGTAAATACGACGATATGATGATCATAGGTGATCTAAATGCCAGAATAGGAAAAGAAGAGGGAATGGAAAATAGATTCGCAGGTAAAGTGAGAAAATCAGAAGATGGAACCACAAATGCAAAGGGAGTGAAATTATTAGAATTATGTGATTCTCACGGATTTCATATACTAAATGGTACAACCAATTCAGACTCCAGTGGAAAGTATACATTCATAGGACAACAAGGATGTTCAGTCATAGATTACTGCTTGGTACGTGGATTATGGATATCCTTAGTAAATGATCTTGTAGTTTTGACGCAACAGTTCTCAGACCATATGCCTATTGTTGCCGAGTTTGGTACTTCACCGACAGAAAGAGAAGATACAAGAACGATACAACTACCCCATAAGCTGATGTGGAAACAATCATATGCATCGGAGTATAGACGAAAACTCGACCTCAACTTGCAGACAACTACTCAACTCGATATAACGGATATCGACAATTTAATAAAAATTTCCTACACGCCAAAAATACATGCTCATCAAAAAAGAAACATTTTTAAAGAAAAATGGTTTGACACCGAGTGTGAAACAGCGAGAAGAATATCTTTTGGATGGCTAAAAGTTTTTCGAAAGGTTGGAGATTATTTCTTCAGAAGAATGTACTGCCAAACAAATACAGCTTTTAAGCAAATATGTATGAAGAAAAAGAAAAGATTTTTTGAAAACGAAGCTTTAAAAGTGGTGAACTGTAAAGATACAAAGGAGTTCTGGTGTGCAATTAAAAAATTCAACTACAGAGCACCCCAAATTGGCACTCAGCTAGACGCAAGGACACTGATGAACCACTTCCAAACGCTATTGAACCCACAAAGTAGCATAGTGCCGATTCACTACGCAATCCCATTAATTGAAAATGAAATTCTAGATGCACCTATTAGACAGGGAGAAATATGTAACGTTCTAAAAAAAACTTCAAGATGGAAAGGCACCTGGCGCTGATCGGATACCCGTTGAATTTTTTAAGTATGCGACAAACAATTTTATCGACAAAATAGCGGTGATTTTCAATGGGATGATGGAAACAGGCAACCTACCTCAACAATTCAAACAAGCCATAATTTATCCGATTCACAAAAAAGGTAATATCGCTGATCCCGCAAATTATCGTGGAATATCATTCCTAAACTCATCTTTTAAGATTTTCACAAAACTTTTAAATGAGCGTATGTCAATCTGGATCGAAAACAACCATTTGATCAAAGAATTCCAAGCATGTTTTCAGAATGGTTATTCAACCGTAGACAACATTTTTGTACTGCAAAATATAGCTGGGTCATTCATCGAACAAAAAAAGGAACTATTCACCTTTTTCGTCGATTTCAAGGCAGCCTTCGATAATATCGATCGAAAAGCTTTCATATTCAAACTTTATAACGCTGGGATGAGCCAAAAGTTCGGGAAGGTTATCGAAAATATATACGAGGACAACCAATCGAGTGTCTGGAGCGGGACCGAAACATCAGAATGGTTTGAAACAACTATGGGAGTAAGACAGGGAAGTACACTAAGCCCATATCTTTTTGCTTTGTACATCGATGACCTCACCGACTTTTTACCTGGAGGAATATAGATTGCGGGACATTTAATAAAGGCACTTCTATTTGCAGACGATGTGGTTCTATTTGCATATTCGCCAGAATCCTTACAATTAATGATTAACCGTCTTGATTTGTACTGCCAATTATGGAATCTTACAGTTAACCTTACAAAATCAAAAATTATGATTTTTAAGAAGGGAGCTGGTAGAGAGTGCAGAAATGAAAAATGGCATCTCAACGGACAGCCCATTGAAATTGTGAAAACCTATAAATATCTCGGGGTGACAATAGCTAGTAATCTTAGTATGGAACCACATCTAAAGGAAAGACTAATAAAAGCTAAAAGTGCCATATCGGCTACATGGAAAAAATGTTTTTCAAATCAACTAATTGACCACAGCGTAAAATACAAGGTCTTTCAAGCCGTATCAGAATCTGTTATGATGTACGCAGCTCAGTCTTGGGGATATTGTCAATATGAAACAGTAGAGAAACTCCTTAGATACTACATAAAACGATGCTTTAACTTACCAAGCACAACACCAAACTATATGATTAATATCGAAACAGGACTATCACCGCTTTTCATTAAATCATTGAAATTGCATGTAGATTGTGTAATTAAAGTTTTAGAACTGTCGGACGATAGACTTCCAAAAATAATTGCCAAGAAGGTAATAGAAAGAAATACGCTCTGGTATAAAAAAACTCGAGGAGCTAGCAACATACTGCAGTTTCGAATGCAATTTAGCTTATGGAAATGAAAGATACCATAAGGATGTGATTGGCAATGTTATTGCCAAAGTAGATGAACAATACAGAGCGGATTGCGTAAATATGGCTTCATCATCCGTTCACCGAGCTACATACAGCGTTTCAAAACACAATCTGTCTGAAAAAATTATTTCCACAATGACAACAGCAATGAACTGATTTCGGCTCTCTTTAAGATGAGAGGCGAACTAAAACGACTCAATTATATCCCACATCGTCCAGATCTACCAATTTATTGTAGTCTTTGCAACTTATCCGCGAGAGAAGACGTTTTACATTTTATAGGAAGATGCCCCATCCTTAAAGAAATAAGAAGATATTTTCTAGGAAATGACGTAAAATCTCAGGAAGAAATTATAGCCTACCTAAACTGCGAAAGCGATGTAAAACAACTCTTTTATTTCTATAAAGCTGCAACTAATTACCGTTGTAAAATTATATCTGAGAACTTTTAACTTTTTAGTATGTTTTGCTTTTTATATATTTTTTCAATCTTTTTAAATTCAAGAATATATTATACATTAAGACAAACTTGTTATTAAATGTTTAATCTCATGTCAATCAGGCAGACGGCAGAGCCATGCCTAATGATTTTTGTAACATAAATTATTTGTATTATAAACAAGAAAACAAAAAACAAGAATTACTTTACCTTGATTGCATAGATTAAGTTGGGATAGATAGTACACCTAATCAACACAATATTATGAATTTCTGAGATTGGTACCCCTTCCATCGATTGACATTTCTTGTGTTTCGTTTAAAGCAAATTGACAGTGGGCCAACTTTTGAAAAATTGATGCAAAAATTACGTTTCGTATGTGCTTGAAATCCGAAACTAGGAAGGTCTGTCAGTAGGATTGTTTTCGTAAGATTTCGCTATCAAGTGAAGTAAGATTTTACATGGAGTACAAATACAACAAATGACTGGGAATTGTTTTACCTTTTTATGTAAAATAAGATTGAGTTGGGATAGATAGTACACCTACTCGACATCAGAGACTTACTTACTTGCTTAAGTGGCGCTACAATCCTGAATGAACCTGGGTCTCAACCAACTTGCCTCTCCAACTAGCCCCTTACTTAGCTAACTACTTCCAGTTGCGCCCTCCAAGTTGGTTGAGGACGGTTTCTACTTGTGCGCGCCACTTAAGGTGAGGTCTTCGTCTACTGCGTCAGACATTTAGCTGGGAATCGAAGACTCTGCGAGCCGGAGTATTGGTGTCCATTCGTTCTACATGTCCTAGCCATCTTAGACGTCCAATGCGGACCTTTTTTTTGACCAGGGGCATGTCCCGGTACAGCTCTTATAGTTCTTGGTTCAATCTTCGTCTCCACAGGCGGTCAACGCAAACGGGATCGTAGGTGTTTCGAAGAATTTTCCTCTCGAATCGATCAAGTATTTCTTCATCCGCTTTTGAGACGGTCCATGCTTTACCAAGCAGGACTGGGATGATTAGGGTCTTAGATAGAATCTCCTTAGTAGTTCGAGTGAGGGCGTTACTACCGCATCACCTTCTTAGCCCGAAGCAACATCGGTTGGCAAGAGTAATTCTTCGTTTAATTTCTGACGAGATGTTGTTGTCAGAGTTAATAGCGGAGCCAAGATAGACAAAGTCCCGTACTACCTCAAAGTTACATCTGTCAATGGTGACGTTCTGTCCAATTCGTCGATGTTGTGTGTCCTTTCGTGTTGACAGCATATACTTCGTCTTGCCCTAATTTACTGCTAAACCCATTTTTGCCGCTTCGTTCTCTATACTAGCAAACGTGGCTATGACATCACGTTGGGTCCTACCAATGATGTAACTATCGTCGGCGTGTGCTAGTAGTTGCACCGATTTTTGGAAATTTGTGCCTCTAGTGCTGGCTTGGGAGTTTTGCACAATCATCTCAAGAATCAAATTCAAGAAGCACATGACAGCGCATCGCCTTGAATAAAAATACTTTTTAGGTATCGAATGTGTCGGTGAGGTCGTTTCCGACCCTGTATGAGTAGCGAGAATTCTGCATCGTCATCCTACACAAACGGATGAGTTTGGGTGGTATACCAAAACTACACATGACTCTGTATAGTTCGTCCCTATAAATGCTCTCGTATGCGGCTTTGAAATCGATGACTAAGTAGTTGGTATCGATTTGGACTTCTTGGGTTTTTTTTTCAGGATCTGCCGAAGTGTGAATATTTGATTCTTTGTAACTAACCTGCTCCAAAAAAAAAACAAAGGAATCTCTATCCTGGAGCTTACTGCTTTCAAAATCACAGCGACTGCTCAAAAACGTAAGCGGAAAGTCTCCTCCGTTTAATTAAAAGCTCAGAATAGTTTTCTCGAGGATAGTAAGGAGAATGGACAAGATCCACGTGATATCGCAGTCGACCAAACAAAACTATCAAAATGTGCTGGCGAGCTTGCTGGCAGGTACGCTTACCTAACCTAGCCGGGTGGGTGACTTCTTTTGTCTTTCGTTCTTACAAAAAGTACAAAAAAGTGCAAAAGGCTCGATAGAACCCTGGACCTAACTTTTTCTACAAGCCATTTATGCGTCCGACTGTAATTCTGTCATGACGATGGAACATCCTGTTTTATGCTGAATTCGAGCGGCTTAGTTGAGAATAGCTTTCCTTGACAGTTGATACTGCTTCGACGATTTGTCATTAGATCATCAGGAGAAGAGGTTTTGTGAATCAACATCTAGGCTGGGAATCGAACCCAGACCTTCAACGTGACAGTACATCGCAAAAACTAGCGTGCCAATGAGCCGGCCATTTCTCTTTAGCAAGTTGAATTTCTGTTGCAACTGTGCATCCTCTACAGCTGGCGGGATGGTTTTCATTGGAATTATGGATTTTTTTATAAACTCGTTAAAAAGGTGACTTCCTCACACTTTAGTCATCTTGGATTTTCGCTGGAGTATTTGTGTGTATGTCCATACCGTTGAAACTTGTTGCATCGTGGAACGAGGTTAGATTTCCCTAAGTCTGAACACATTTTCATTGTCGAACGAACGCCCGTTAGTCATTTTTATAAAAATTTTTAGTCAGTTATTGCAGAGCCCTTACTTTTTGTACAGTTCTAGCCGTTTCCATGCTGCTTAATTATGCGCAATTTTAGCTGCGTGAGTTGGGTCTTAGTGCTCCTTTTTTAAGGTTAAGGTTACCAGTACTCAGATGAAATAAAAAATGTAAAAGTGTTATCTGCCGAAATGGTCTAGTCGACAGACCTCCGGCTCTATTTTTTTGTGAATAAGAAAACCCAAATTCTGACATTTGTTTTGCTATTTCAGATACATTGGTCAAATTGGATTCGAGAAAAACTGGTTCCTTCTAACAAAAATGGTCACCTGGAGACCATTTCTATGGATCCTAATATTGGTCCTACCGGTATGAGATTTAACCTCTAACCAGATGCATTATATTAATTAGCCTTGTCCCTTAGATACTATCGGTAAATTGTCGAGAGCGAAATCGAAGGGTCAACAGGCAAAATAGTCGCTTGAGCCTTTCCGGTGGTTTCGCCAGAAGTATAGACAACGAAATCGCACAAGGCGGAAGAGGTCACGTCCATGTGGAAAGAATCGACGTAAAGTGCGACGCAGCCGACGATATTCTGGTTAACATAGAATTTGAAGAGCCTTTCAATGGAATAATTTACAGCCAGGGCTACTTCAACGATCCAAAATGCAGGTAAGCTACAAGCACCTTCTCGAGAGTGTAGAGGCTCATTCGATTGACAAATTGCAGGTATGTTGCGGCAGGCGGCAATAGTAACAGCTTTACGTTCAAAGTTCCAGTCAATGGGTGTGGCAGTCGACCATCGTGCAGGATATGCGCATCTGTAGATAATATTTTAGTGATTCAATCAGATGAAAATGTGCAAGAAATATGGGACACTGCCAGAAGGATAACTTGTGCAAAAAGTGGAGAGCAAGAAAAGACCGTAATCTTTAAGCCTTTCGTTGTGGACATGCTGGAAGTAGTGCAAGTGCCAACACAAACAGGAGGCGTAGAGTGCTGGATGGATATTTTGAAGGGAGAGTTCCCAAATAATACACCAATCAACGGAATAATCAAAATCGGGGAACACATATCGATTCTTATATACCTGCGGGATCCAAGTAGGGAATACGATATTACCGTGCGAGATTGTTATGCTTTCGACAACGAAGACTATTCGCTGAAAACTACAAGCAGCCTACAACTATCGGATAAGAATGGCTGCTCTAAAAAACCGAAGCTTTTCGGAGTTTGGCGAAAGAATGACAACCCAAATAAGGATGGAGCAACGACAGTTGTCTATAACACTCTTAATGCGTTTAAATTTCCAGATCGTAATCAGGTGTTCTTAAAGTGTGATATTGAATTGTGCAGTGGCAAGTGCGAGGAACCACAATGTGATGTTAATTCAATACCTCCCGACACAGATAATGAAATACCGATTCGAACAACATCGGTCGCGCCGACTTGCTTCCCTGGCTCGACGGACCGCAGGTGCAGACAGCCCACGAAACCAACAGCTCCACAGTGTTTTCTGGGATCAACCGATCCTAAATGTCGGCAGACTACACCTACAACACCAACGAGCAAAAGATGTTATCCAGGTTCAAGGGATCCAAGGTGCCGGGAAACCACCAGAATAATACCAACTACCACAGAATCTTTGGAATGTTATATTGGATCAACAGATCCAAGATGTTTACAGACCACAACACCAATACCTGCATGTACTGCTGATTCGACAGAAGAACGCTGTCAGCCAAGTACGTACTTGCCTCCAACTACTACAGTACCTAAATGCTACCCTGGATCTAAAGATCCAAAGTGTCAGCAAACCATAAGACCCACGCCTAGAAGAACTACCCTGCCAAGTTGCTATCCAGGATCAACTGATCCAGGATGTCCTCAAGTACCAACAACAACACCAGCACCACGGTGCTTCCCAGGATCGACTGACGCTAGATGTCCACGTGTACCGACAACAACACCAGGGCCACGTTGCTTCCCAGGATCGACTGACCCGAGATGTCCTCAGGTACCAACAACAACACCAGGGCCACGTTGCTTCCCAGGATCGACTGACCTTAGATGTCCTCAGACAACAACAACTACGGACACTCTGAACTGTTTCCCGGGATCTAGAGATCCTAGATGCCCCACTATTCCAACGACGGAAAGACCAGGATGTGCGCCTGGTTCTACCGATGAGACTTGCCAACCAAGCACTTATTTGCCACCAACAACTAGTCTTCCTAAATGCTACCCCGGATCGACGGACCCAAGATGCCCCAAGGTTCCAACAACCCCATCAGGGCCACGTTGCTTCCCAGGATCGACTGACCCCAGATGCCCCAAGATTCCAGCTACAACACCAGTGCCACGTTGCTTCCAAGGGTCGACTGACCCGAGATGTCCTAAAGAACCAACAACAACACAAGGGCCAAGTTGCTACCCAGGATCTACAGATCCCAGATGCCCAAAAGTAACAACTACAACACCAGGACCACGTTGCTTCCCAGGATCTACTGATCCCAGATGTCCTCAAGTACCAACAACTACACCTGGGCCACGCTGTTTCCCAGGATCGTCTGACCCCAGATGTCCACAAACAACAACACCTAGGGAGACGCTGAACTGTTTCCCAGGATCTAGAGATCCTAGATGCCCCACAATTCCAACAACTACAAGACCAGGATGTACACCTGGTTCAACCGATCAGACTTGCCAACCAAGCACTTATTTGCCACCAACAACAAGTCTTCCTAAATGTTACCCCGGATCGACTGATCCCAGATGCCCCAAGGTTCCAACTACACCCACGGCACCACGTTGCTTCCCAGGATCGACTGACCCGAGATGCCCGCAGGTATTAACGACAACAAGAGGGCCACGTTGTTTCCCCGGATCGACTGACCCCAGATGTCCGCATGTACCAACAACGACACAAAGACCACGTTGCTTCCCAGGATCGACTGACCCCAGATGCCCAAAGGTTCCAACTACAACATCAGGCCCCCGCTGCTTCCCAGGATCGACTGATCCCAGATGCCCGCAGGTATCAACGACAACACCAGGGCCACGTTGTTTCCCCGGATCGACTGATCCCAGATGTCCGCAAGTACCAACAACGACACAAAGACCACGTTGCTTCCCAGGATCGAGTGACCCTAGATGTCCTCAAACGACAACGTCAAGGGCTACGCTGAACTGTTTCCCAGGATCTCGAGATCCAAAATGCCCCAGTATTCCAACAACCCAAAGACCAGGATGTGCGCTTGGTTCAACAGATGAAAGTTGTCAACCAAGCACTTATTTGCCACCAACAACTACTCTTCCTAAATGCTACCCCGGATCGACTGACCCCAGATGCCCCAAGGTGCCAACTACACCATCAGGCCCACGTTGTTTCCCAGGTTCGACTGATCCCAGATGTCCTGAAGTTCCAACAACAACACCAGGTCCACGTTGCTTCCCTGGATCGACTGATCCCAGGTGTCCACAAGCACAAACAACAACAACCGGACCACGTTGCTTCCCAGGATCAATTGACCCTAGATGTCCTCAAGTGCCAATAACAACACCAGGGCCACGTTGTTTCCCGGGATCGACTGACCCCAGATGTCCCAAAATACCAACAACGACACCAGGACCACGTTGCTTCCCAGGATCAACTGACCCTAGATGTCCCCAAACAACAACGCCAAGGGACACGCTGAACTGTTTCCCAGGGTCTAGAGATCCAAGATGCCCCACTATTCCAACAACGCAAAGACCAGGATGTGCGCCTGGTTCAACAGATGAAAGTTGTCAGCCGAGCACTTATTTGCCACCAACAACTACTCTTCCTAAATGCTACCCCGGATCGACGGACCCCAGATGCCCCAAGGTTCCAACTACACCATCTGGACCACGTTGTTTCCCAGGTTCGACTGATCCCAGATGTCCTCAAGTTCCAACAACAACACCAGGTCCACGTTGCTTCCCTGGATCGACTGATCCGAGATGTCCGCAAGCACCAACAACAACACCAGGCCCACGTTGCTTCCCTGGATCGACTGATCCCAGATGTCCTCAAGTGCCAATAACAACACCAGGGCCACGTTGTTTCCCGGGATCGACTGACCCCAGATGTCCCAAAATACCAACAACGACACCAAGACCACGTTGCTTCCCAGGATCAACTGACCCTAGATGTCCCCAAACAACAACGCCAAGGGACACGCTGAACTGTTTCCCAGGGTCTAGAGATCCAAGATGCCCCACTATTCCAACAACGCAAAGACCAGGATGTGCGCCTGGTTCAACCGATGAAAGTTGTCAGCCAAGCACTTATCTGCCACCAACAACTACTCTTCCTAAATGCTACCCCGGATCGACTGACCCCAGGTGCCCCAAGGTTCAAACTACACCATCTGGACCACGTTGTTTCCCAGGTTCAACTGATCCCAGATGTCCTCAAGTTCCAACAACAACACCAGGTCCACGTTGCTTCCCTGGATCGACTGATCCCAGATGTCCTCAAGTGCCAACAACAACACCAGGGCCACGTTGTTTCCCCGGATCGACTGACCCCAGATGTCCCAAAATACCAACAACGACACCAGGACCACGTTGCTTCCCAGGATCAATTGACCCTAGATGTCCCCAAACAACAACGCCAAGGGACACGCTAAACTGTTTCCCAGGATCCAGAGATCCAAGATGCCCCACTATTCCAACAACGCAAAGACCAGGATGTGCGCCTGGTTCAACCGATGAAAGTTGTCAGCCAAGCACTTATCTGCCACCAACAACTACTCTTCCAAAATGCTACCCCGGATCGACTGACCCCAGATGCCCCAAGGTTCAAACTACACCATCTGGACCACGTTGTTTCCCAGGTTCGACTGATCCCAGATGTCCTCAAGTTCCAACAACAACACCAGGTCCACGTTGCTTCCCTGGATCGACTGATCCCCGGTGTCCTCAAGTGCCAACAACAACACCAGGGCCACGTTGTTTCCCCGGATCGACTGACCCCAGATGTCCACAAGTACCAACAACGACACCAGGACCACGTTGCTTCCCAGGATCGAGTGACCCTAGATGTCCTCAAACAACAACACCAAGGGACACGCTAAACTGTTTCCCAGGATCCAGAGATCCAAGATGCCCCACTATTCCAACAACGCAAAGACCAGGATGTGCGCCTGGTTCAACCGATGAAAGTTGTCAGCCAAGCACTTATCTGCCACCAACAACTACTCTTCCAAAATGCTACCCCGGATCGACTGACCCCAGATGCCCCAAGGTTCAAACTACACCATCTGGACCACGTTGTTTCCCAGGTTCGACTGATCCCAGATGTCCTCAAGTTCCAACAACAACACCAGGTCCACGTTGCTTCCCTGGATCGACTGATCCCCGGTGTCCTCAAGTGCCAACAACAACACCAGGGCCACGTTGTTTCCCCGGATCGACTGACCCCAGATGTCCACAAGTACCAACAACGACACCAGGACCACGTTGCTTCCCAGGATCGAGTGACCCTAGATGTCCTCAAACAACAACACCAAGGGACACGCTAAACTGTTTCCCAGGATCCAGAGATCCAAGATGCCCCACCATTCCAACAACGCAAAGACCAGGATGTGCGCCTGGTTCAACCGATGAAAGTTGTCAGCCAAGCACTTATCTGCCACCAAAAACTACTCTTCCTAAATGCTACCCCGGATCGACTGACCCCAGATGCCCCAAGGTTCAAACTACACCATCTGGACCACGTTGTTTCCCAGGTTCGACTGATCCCAGATGTCCTCAAGTTCCAACAACAACACCAGGTCCACGTTGCTTCCCTGGATCGACTGATCCCAGATGTCCTCAAGTGCCAACAACAACACCAGGGCCACGTTGTTTCCCCGGATCGACTGACCCCAGATGTCCACAAGTACCAACAACGACACCAGGACCACGTTGCTTCCCAGGATCGAGTGACCCTAGATGTCCTCAAACAACAACACCAAGGGACACGCTAAACTGTTTCCCAGGATCCAGAGATCCAAGATGCCCCACCATTCCAACAACGCAAAGACCAGGTTGTGCGCCTGGTTCAACCGATGAAAGTTGTCAGCCAAGCACTTATTTGCCACCAACAACTACTCTTCCAAAATGCTACCCCGGATCGACTGACCCCAGATGCCCCAAGGTTCAAACTACACCATCTGGACCACGTTGTTTCCCAGGTTCGACTGATCCCAGATGTCCTCAAGTTCCAACAACAACACCAGGTCCACGTTGCTTCCCTGGATCGACTGACCCCAGATGTCCACAAGTACCAACAACGACACCAGGACCACGTTGTTTCCCCGGATCGACTGACCCCAGATGTCCACAAGTACCAACAACGACACCAGGACCACGTTGCTTCCCAGGATCGAGTGACCCTAGATGTCCTCAAACAACAACACCAAGGGACACGCTAAACTGTTTCCCAGGATCCAGAGATCCAAGATGCCCCACCATTCCAACAACGCAAAGACCAGGTTGTGCGCCTGGTTCAACCGATGAAAGTTGTCAGCCAAGCACTTATTTGCCACCAACAACTACTCTTCCTAAATGCTACCCCGGATCGACTGACCCCAGATGCCCGAAGGTTCAAACTACACCATCTGGACCACGTTGTTTCCCAGGTTCGACTGATCGCAGATGTCCTCAAGTTCCAACAACAACACCAGGTCCACGTTGCTTCCCTGGATCGACTGATCCCAGATGTCCTCAAGTGCCAACAACAACACCAGGGCCACGTTGTTTCCCAGGATCGACTGACCCCAGATGTCCACAAGTACCAACAACGACACCAGGACCACGTTGCTTCCCAGGATCGAGTGACCCTAGATGTCCTCAAACAACAACACCAAGGGATACGCTAAACTGTTTCCCAGGATCCAGAGATCCAAGATGCCCCACCATTCCAACAACGCAAAGACCAGGTTGTGCGCCTGGTTCAACCGATGAAAGTTGTCAGCCAAGCACTTATTTGCCACCAACAACTACTCTTCCTAAATGCTACCCCGGATCGACTGACCCCAGATGCCCGAAGGTTCAAACTACACCATCTGGACCACGTTGTTTCCCAGGTTCGACTGATCCCAGATGTCCTCAAGTTCCAACAACAACACCAGGTCCACGTTGCTTCCCTGGATCGACTGACCCCAGATGTCCACAAGTACCAACAACGACACCAGGACCACGTTGTTTCCCCGGATCGACTGACCCCAGATGTCCACAAGTACCAACAACGACACCAGGACCACGTTGCTTCCCAGGATCGAGTGACCCTAGATGTCCTCAAACAACAACACCAAGGGACACGCTAAACTGTTTCCCAGGATCCAGAGATCCAAGATGCCCCACCATTCCAACAACGCAAAGACCAGGTTGTGCGCCTGGTTCAACCGATGAAAGTTGTCAGCCAAGCACTTATTTGCCACCAACAACTACTCTTCCTAAATGCTACCCCGGATCGACTGACCCCAGATGCCCCAAGGTTCAAACTACACCATCTGGACCACGTTGTTTCCCAGGTTCGACTGATCCCAGATGTCCTCAAGTTCCAACAACAACACCAGGTCCACGTTGCTTCCCTGGATCGACTGATCCCAGGTGTCCACAGGTGCCAACAACAACACCAGGGCCACGTTGTTTCCCCGGATCGACTGATCCCAGATGTCCACAAGTGCCAACAACAACACCAGGGCCACGTTGTTTCCCAGGGTCGACAGACCCCAGATGTCCGCAGACCACTCAATCAACAACAACGAAATCAACGTCTCCTAACTGTTATCCTGGATCAACTGACCCAAAGTGTCTTGAAGTGCCCGTTACAACATTAGCTCCTCGATGCTATCCAGGATCAACTGACCCCAGATGTCCTCAAGTACCATTAACGACACCAGCACCACGGTGTTTCCCAGGATCGACAGATCCAAGATGTCCGCAAACAACAAGACCAACTCCTGCCAAAACCACTGCCGCCAGCTGTTATCCCGGCTCAACTGACCCTAAATGTCCTCAAGTAACAACATTATCTCCACGCTGCTATCCTGGATCAACAGACCCTAGATGTCCACATACTACAAGCCGACCATCAACTACACCGTCGTCTCCGAACTGCTACCCTGGTTCACCCGATGTACGATGCGGACAGTCATTCCAAACTACTACCTCTGTTTATTGTTACCCAGGATCTGTAGATCCACGTTGCCCAGATGCAGGCTACCAAGGCACCAGCAGAGTTCCTGCAACATATCTTCCACCATTCGAGAATCCGGGACATGACAGAACTGTTCGCCACTCCAAACTAGTATCACTCTTCGATGAAATCAACGGACTCTCGTTCAGTGCTAATAACATTTTCGAGGACGATGAAGACATCGAAGAAAATGAAGACAACGACAGGATATCACGAAGCAAACGAGAACTGCTGGATTCCAGCAGTGATACTCTCAGTGCACTTACTTCGGAGTCGGATTTACTTGAGCGAAGAGTTCTGAAGCGCAACACCAGTCAGCCACCAAAGGAGATAATCTCAATTACCCTCAATCTTAGAGGACTGAGCTTCGATGGTTAGAGTTCCTCAGCACCCTATCAATTATCAAACCCAATACTTGTACATTTTATAAATATATCTACACTAGCTTGCCCCGTCGCACTAGCACCCTACCATGCAGTGTAGACGAACTCTCTCAGCTTTTAGGATTATCTCCACATAGTTAATCAATTTATATAATTTAATGTATCTATGTTCATATGTATCTACTTGTATATACTATTCTAAGCTTGTAAACGAAACGATTACGCGGAGGTAACGAAGATAGGAAATAGAGATTCTAACCCGGGGATTCAAAAATACACAATACCGCTTATAATAAGCTTGTCGGTTCAAAAGTGTCATAACTGTTGCTTTCAGAATGCATTTAATAATAAAAACTACCTATGTATCTATTTATAAAAATCCCGATGTTTTTTTTTAACATTTGAATAGCCAAACGTTATGTAGAGCGGTTTCACTTTGATGCAGTTGGTACTATTTTGGTACACATATTGTTGGTTTGGGGGCTCCACGTCAGATTAAAAGTTGACAGCTGTTGTTGTCAAACAATCAAACGCCATCTTTATATTTTTACATGAAACGTTTAACCGGCATGTAATCTCTGAACACCTGGGACACGGAATCTCTGGTCAGAATGTGACAGGAACTCAATGTGTACACATTGTCTTACAGGATTCTACGCTAAGGGAGGGATTGGTCTTAGGGCCTGGCTTGCGCAGCAAAGTCAAGTATTTCTAGTTGGCAATCGACTTTAACTCACATCTTCAGTACCTTCACCGCGGATGAAGTTTAAGCAGCTGATAGAGGGGGCAATACCGTGTCCAGACACTCAAATACCTATGCCTTCCCCAAGACCGAAGGCGAAGAATTTCCGAGCATTCCCAGTTAAAAGGGAAAAAGTGTCAAACAGAGCTGCTCCGGCGTATATGGACTACGGGTTATTAAACAATCTTAAGATTTAAGATGGTGACGAGATATGAGGCGAAAGACCAAGGCAGCGCTCAAGCCCGTAGTGGAAAGTGATGGCCGCATGTCCTAAAAGAATATAAAAAATTGGAACTGACTTTGCGATGTTTCCGCTTCGGGTTTACAACACCGAAAAACAACCAAAAACTTCGGAAAGAAATGATTCTACTCTTGGCAGCCTTGTTGAATGATAATATCGGGTTTTTCAACAGGACCGCTACAAAAGATGAGCGAAAGGGACAGCAAACGGCGCCATATTTCTTGCCGCTCTTTTGACATTTCTCTTCAGTAAGGTTTGCCATTTCATGATGGAAAGATATACGAGCCAACAACGAGTCGAAATTATTAAAATTTACAACCGAAGATCGGAGTCAGTGGCCTCAACGTTAAGAGCGCTACGTCCAATTTATGGTCGTCATAATCGTCCTAGCAGATCAACAATTGAGCGTCTAGTGGAAAAATTTTAATCCACAGGCACAGTACAAAGTGTTCCCGTGCCAGTGAGACAAAGAAGTGCCCGTAGTGTCGAGAATATTACTGCCGCTGAGGCTTCAGTTGAAGAAAGCCCAAATGTGTCGCTCACACGTCGTTCTCAAGCGTTGGGCATCCCTGTGACGTCGTTGTGGCGAACTTCGCGAAAAGATCTTGGCCTACATCCTTACAAGAATAAATTGACGCAAGAACTGAAGTCGCTTGACCACCAGAAGCGTCGTATGTCCGTGAATTGGGCTGAGCAACAACTTGATTCGGATTTTCATCGAAAAATCATCTTCAGCGATGAGGCTCATATCTGGCTGAATGGCTTCGTCAATAAACAAAATAGCGGTATTGGTCAGACAGCAATCCACACGTACTCCATGAGTCATCATTGCATCCCCAAAAAATACGGTTTGGTGTGATTTATGGGCCGGCGGCGTCATTGGGCCGTACTTCTTCCGTGATGATCAAGACCGGCACGTTACTGTGAATGGGAATCGTTACCGTTCAATGATAACCGAATATTTTTGGCCTCAATTCGATGATATGGGCTTGGAGGACATGTGGTTCCAATAGGACGGCGCCACAAGCCACACAGCGAATGCCACAATCAATTTATTGGAAACCAAGTTTGGAGATCGTGTTATCTCACGAGATGGTCCTGTCGCTTGGCCGCCTCGATCGTCCGATTTGACGCCGTTAGACTATTCCCTGTGGGGCTAGGTCAAGTCTATGGTCTATGCCAACAAGCCAGTGACGATTGATGAACTTCGTACGAATATCGAACGTGAAAATGCAGCAGTTGCGGCCGATTTATGCCTGAAAACCGTCGAAAATTGGGTTCAGCGTCTGGACTTCTGCAAGCTTGCCCGTGGTGGCCATGCAAAAGAAACCGAGTTCCATACATAATGGCCTCGAACGTACCTTCACAGGAATAAAGAATTTCATTGATATCCAAAACCGTTTTTGTTTTATTTAAAAAAAACTTTTGTAGCGCTCTTATTGAAAAACCCTATACTAGCACTTTTGAGAAACCCTCAAGGAGACATTTTTACCGTTGTATACATAAAATTATTATTCACCAGTTCAGCGGCACGATGGGTAGTGTGAACAGCAGCGCAGAAGGTCTGAGTTTGATTTCTAGCTGTAGGTACACACTGGCCATCCTCTCGTGATAATCTGACAAATCATCCAAGTAGTAGGTATCAATTGTCAGGACAAGCTTTTCTCAAATTCGCCGTTTGGAGTCGGCAGGAGGTCCCGCCATCGTGCCAGAAGTACACACGCACCCATAAATGATTGTGAGAAAGCCCGGCCCTGGCTACTAACGAACCAGAATTTTTTTTATTTTTGTACAAAGTTATATCGATTGCAGCGTCATTCTTCAATTGCCATCTGTCAACTTATATTTTGTGTAGCCAATATCAGGTATAACGAGTTTTATCAAATCTTTTATGTCATGATTGCTACACCAATATGATTTAAAAGATTTTTTATAACTCGACCAAACTACTTGACAAAACTTCACCATACCTAATTTTCTCTAAAAATGATTTCAGCGGTAATATACATCATCCGTCTCTAGTTGCAGTGCAACATACCAACGGCGCGAACCGCTTTTAGTGTTTTGAACTACTTAATGCGCTTAGAACCTCGGAAGTAAGAACATGAAACCCCAGTTATTTCCCTGCTCTACATCTTGCTAAATTCTGACAAACATCTATGAGTATAAAAGTTGTTCTGGCTTCAAATATACAAATTGTCAGATCTCTCTGAAGATTTGTCAGATCATCACTAGAGGAGAGCCGTGCAAAATCATTTAAGTGTTGGTACGGCTGGGACTCGAATCCAGACCTTTTGCGCGGCAGTTCATCGTACTAACCGTCGCGACACTGAGCCTCTAACCTTTGAAAATTCTTCTCACAAGAGGACTCAGGACCTTGTTTTTTCTCACAATCATTTATATAAGCGTGTGGATTTTATATCGATGGCGGACCCTACAGTCTTATGCCGAGTCTGATTTTATGCTGAAGTGATTCCACTCGTCAGGTCATAGCGAGAATACCAGTTTGGGTGAGGAAGTTGTCGACCCTGATACAGTAGCGAGAATTCTCCATCGTCATCATGCACAGACCGACAAATTTGGGCAATTTACCAACACCACGCCTCTTTAAATGATGTGGTGAAATATTTGAAATCAGTGAATGGGTGGTGGCTATCGATTTGGATTTCTTGGATTTCTGTCTTCCAGGATCGCCCGAATTGTGAAAATTTGAGAAAATTTGGACTTTCCTGGCCTAAAACCACACTGATGAGGGCGGATCAGATTGTTGGGTATTTTTCGGTTTCGGGATATGAATCAGAGACCACGAGCTTAGCAGTCCAACTCACTTACCACTAGGCTACTGCACCGACAGGTTAGAGAGTCTTCTTTCATTTTTACAGGGTCAACGATGCAGATGTTCCATTCATCAGGCATATTTTCATCCGGTTAAATTTTGTGGTGTGATTGTTTGTTGCCTAAGAAATCGTATCTACTGGTTTTCTATTGTTCGCTAGAAAGGCAGTCATTTTCGGGATTTAGCTGATTTAGGTCGGATGGCTGGTAGTTTTCGATGTTGTAGCCAATATTGATTGGTTTGTTCTACCTGATATCCCAAGATTGTCCATTATCGTCTGCAAAAGTTGTTTTTTCCATATTTTCAGCGTGCGTCGACTGTGAATCAACTCAATTTTTCCTTGCTTATCTTGACAGGATTCTGTTCGCGCCGTATATCGCTGACTGAGATGTTAAAAACCAAAAGAATATAAAGTCATACTGATGATCTCATCAGTATGACTTTATAATCTTTTTTTGTTCTTTGGCAGGTCGTACTGGAAGAGTCCGCTATATAAAGGGTTTTTCAATAAGAGCGCTACAAAAGTTTTTTTTAAATAAAACAAAAACGGTTTGGATATCAATGAAATTCTTTATTCCTGTGAAAGTACGTTTGAGGCCATTATGTATGGAACTCGATTTCTTTTGCATGGCCACCACGGGCATGCTTGCAGAAGTCCAGACGCTGAACCCAATTTTCGACGGTTTTCAAGCATAAATCGGCCGATACTGCTGCAATTTCACGTTCGATATTCGTACGAAGTTCATCAATCAATCGTCACTGGTTTGTTGGCATAGACCATAGACTTGACCTAGCCCCACAGGGAATGGTCTAACGGCGTCAAATCGGACGACCGAGGCGGCCAAGCGACTGGACCATTTCGTGAGATAACACCTTCTCCAAGCTTGGTTTCCAATAAATTGATTGTGGCATTCGCTGTGTGGCTTGTGGCGCCGTCCAATTCGAACCACATGTCCTCCAAGTCCATATCATCCAATTGGGGCCAAAAATATTCGGTTATCATTGAACGGTAGCGATTCCCATTCACAGTAACATTCCGGTCTTGATCATCACGGAAGAAGTACGGCCCAATGACGCCGCCGTCCCATAAACCACACCACACCGTATTTTTTTCGGGATGCTATGATGACTCATGGAGTCGATTCCTTGCTGCCTAACCAATACCGCTATTTTGTTTATTGACGAAGACATTCAGCCAGAAATGAGCCTCATCGCTGAAGATGATTTTTCGATGAAAATCCGAATCATTTTCAAGTTGTTGCTCAGCCCAATTCACGAACATACGACGCTTCTGGTGGTCAAGCGGTTTCAGTTCTTGCGTCAATTTATTCTTGTAAGGATGTAGGCCAAGATCTTTTCGCGAAATTCGCCACAACGACGTCAAAGAGATGCCCAACGCTTGAGAACGACGTGTGAGAGACACATTTGGGCTTTCTTCAACTGAAGCCTCAGCGGCAGCAATATTCTCGACACTACGGACACTTCTTTGTCTCACATTTTGTACTGTGCCTGTGGATTCAAATTTTTCCACTGGTCGCTCAATTGTTGATCTGCTAGGATGATTATGACGACCATAAATTGGACGTAGCGCTCTTAACGTTGAGGCCACTGACTTCGAATTTCGGTTGCAAATTTAAATAATTTCGACTCGTTGTTGGATGGTATATCTTTCCATAATGAAATGGCAAACCTTACCGAAGAGATATGTCACAAGAGCGGCAAGAAATATGGCGCCGTTGGCTGTCCCTGTCGCTCAACTTTTGTAGCGTCCCTGTTGAAAAACTCAAGAACCATGTTCCTTTCTTGGTATTGTCGAAGTTTTTCCTGACACATAGGTGGTACATCTGCATAACATAATATTAATACCACCAGTGTGTCAAAGATATAAGAGACGTTTTTAATAATTGCGGGCGGATTCAAATTTCTCAAATGGACTTCGAATGATTCCGACATTCTGTCAGATCGTTCAGCTGAATATCTTGCGACTTCAATTAACAAATTCATCGATGGAAATTTTCTTTTTTTAAAGCATTGGGAATTGCTTGGGAACTGAACTCCGATGCATTTGTTTTCACGATACTTTGATACAAGGATAATTCGACTCCAACGGAAAGGAAAGTATTCATGAATATTCAGGCAATCTCTCTGGCTGGAAAAGACTGGTTGGGAAGTCAAACTCTCGAATTCACTCTCCTCTCGGTGAAATGATTTAATCAATCAACTTGACATCACTTTTTTTACGAAAAAGCTCATAACAAACGATCATTATTACACCTCACTTGGATGATTACCATCCCTGGACCCAGAACCGAGCTAAAATGTCAAAAGGCGTAACGTTGCATACGACGCTTGAATATTCTATGGCTGTCGGGAGTTAATTAGCCTTACTTTCCAGTTCCAGCAGGAAACTGAAGGATTCCTTCTGGGATTAGAAAAAATCAATGTCTGCCCTTAATTTTAATTGAAAGTAGGAATAACGTGTCTAATTTGGTCCTAAAAAATTTGATGATGACAGCAGGAAACTAAAGAATTCCTTCCAGAATTAACGAAACTCAATATCTGCCCCTTGAGTTTAATTTAAGGTAAGCATAACTTGTCTACTTCGTTCCTTAAAATTTGAAGACAGCAGCAGGAAACTGAAGGATTCCTTCTAGAAATAACGAAACTCAATATCTGCCCCTTAAGTTTAATTTAAGTTAAGCATGACGTGTCTACTTTGGTCCCGAAAAATCGAAGACAATCGAATTCGTTGGAATTTAGATAAAGACCGTTTGATTGGAGGTCTTCGGTAACTTCACCATTTTCAACCAGATCAAGTCGGCAGTTATTTTGTAAGCCATACACATGTTTGACGTTGTTTGGTTGCCCATTAGTTTGTTTACCAATTTTTTTCTGTACAAACGCCGAGCATTCTCAACTATTCATGTGTGCATTTGTACTTCTTGCACGATGGCGGGAAATCCTCTTTTATGCCCACTCCGAACGGCCCATTAATGTGAAAGGAAAATAAAAGCTTTCCCAGATTTTTTTTTGTCATTTTATGAATCCTACTTTGGGGATTAAAAAACGCCTCCATATATTCTTTTGTAGTATGCATTAGCATTTCTAGATGTAAGGCGAGAAGACTCCCTATATCCTTGTTTTTGATAATAAAGGGTGATCCATTTCGAGGTTCCGTACTTTTTTAAGGAAAAAAACACATAAAATTCAAATTTAATGGAGAATGTTTGCTATCATTGGAAAGAACATTCTTTGGCATTTATTTTTTGAAGATTATGTCTATCAAATGTTGGCCGTTGCTACGTCGCAGATGGTCCATCCGTTGAGTCCAATTTTCGATCACTCGTTCGAGCATTTCGACTGGTAACTGGCGAATGACACGCGTGATGTTTTCCTCCAAGGCCTGAATCGAAGCGGGTTTGTCGGCATAAGCTTTTGACTTTACACATCCCCACAGGAAAAAGTCTAACGGTGTGATATCACACGATCTTGGTGGCCAATCGACCGGCTCAAAACGTCAAATTATGTGCTCACCGAAATGTTCTCTCAATAAGTCCATTGATTGAGGCGATGTGTGGGAAGTGGCGCCGTCTTGCTGAAACCAAATGTCGCCGAGATCAAGAGCTTCAATTTCAGGCATCAAGTAGTCGGTTATCATGGCACGATAACGGTCGCCATTGACGGTTACGTTCGCACCGGCATAATTTTTAAAGAAATATGGACCGATGATTCCACCGGCCCACAAGCCACACCAAACCGTTGTTTTTTCTGGATGAAGTGGCAGTTCTTCAATCTCTTCAGGTTGCTCTTCGTCCCAAATGCGGCAATTTTGTTTGTTAACATACCCATTGAGCCAGAAATGGGCCTCATCGCTAAACAAAATTTGCCTCGAAAACGTAGGATCTTCTTGGAACTTTTCAAGAGCCCATAGAGCGAAGCGATGTCGCTTGGGAAGGTCGAGCGGCTTCAGTTGTTGCACAAGCTGCATTTTGTACGCTTTCAATTTAAGATCTTGACGTAAAATGCGCCAAGTCGTTCCATACGTCAGTCCGAGTTGCTGCGAACGGCGCCGAATCGACTCTCTACGGTCTTCTTGTACACTCTCAGCTACGGCCGCTATATTTTCTTCACAGCGTGCTGGACGTGGTCTATTCGGTCGAATATTATCCAATAATGAATGCTGGGTCTCGAAATGGGTGATGGTGTTGCGAATAGTACGCTCAGTAGGCCGATTATGTTGACCATAAGTTGAGCGAAGTGCACGAAACACATTCCTCACAGAACGTGAATTTTCATAATAAAGTTGAACGATTTGTAAACGTTGTTCACGCGTAAGTCTTTCCAATATGAAATGCCAAACAATACTAAACAAAAAAAACATGACAGCATGACACGACTCACACGTGATCTGTCAAAAAAGGCTATTGAAAAAAGTATCTCTACTTGGATCACCCGTTATGTTCATTGTAATAACGAAATAATCCGTACTCTGGACGTGACAAACCTTGAGCGCCGGCTACAAAGAACAAGACCGTTCGACCTAGCGCCATAAGGAAAAACCGCCTGTATATGACGGTATTAGTAGGTGCGTTCACTGGAATGGTACCTACCAAACGCGATTAACACTACAGAAGAGTAAACTACTTGTTAAGGATACTTAGTCGTAGTCGCCACCAAAAAAAAATGAAAAAATGAGAGGAATAAATTCCATACTACTATGAGCACGCGCAGCCGCTTCTCATAGTGCCTCTCTGAAGGGTGAGGTTTAGCCCGTAGGCATATATTGACTGACATTAATGAAATTGTCAGGCCCGAAAATATATGACTCGGGCATAACCAATGGTACGGACCACTGGTATCCAAGAGGATTACTCACCTCCGGGCGCACACAAAAAAAAACAAATGATGAACAGAATTGGGAAAAATTGGATACAATGACTTATCAACCGATATTATAAGTTTGTAGTTTGCACTAGCA
Source organism: Rhingia rostrata (assembly GCA_949824845.1). Classification (NCBI taxonomy): domain Eukaryota; kingdom Metazoa; phylum Arthropoda; class Insecta; order Diptera; family Syrphidae; genus Rhingia; species Rhingia rostrata. Next base: position 7,640,150 of record OX463759.1, read on the forward strand.
TTTCTAGATATAAGACGAGAAGACTCCCTTTATCACTGTTTTTGATTCTACTAAGGTAATGTTCGTCTTGTATAAATTCACCGTTCGGAGTCGGCATAAAGCAGGAGGTCCGCTATCGTGCAAGAAGCACACATTCAAACATGAATGGTTGTGAAAAAGCTTGGCCCTTGGTACTAACGAGCCTGTTGCGCCAAAAATTTGTATTTTTTTTTAGTTGTTTGAAGACCAATAAATGATAGTTGGTGCGAGTAACCCTTATTTTATTTTTGCGAATTTCCCTATATTGATATTTAAAACTTTTTACTAGCTTTTGGTTGCCAACATGTTTTATTTCAACTTGGTGCATTCTCTCCATCAAACTTGGTACTATAAAACTGCTCCGAATTGGGAACGCTGGGTACAACTATACAATCGTATGCGTACTTGGGCTGTATACCTATTTCGACAGGCACACACATACAGACACTTTAAAAAAAATTCATCGCCCAAAGGAAGTCGCAACAGCAACAACAACCATTAGATTCAATTACCTCTCCAACAACATGAAATAAAGATTTTATTTCATTGGTAGGTACTGGCACTTCGCACACGACCTAAAAAATCTCAGCAGGCTTACTTGAATCAATCTCGATCCGTACTTGTGTCTCTCTGATGATGGTGATTATTTTGAATTGTATTCTGCCGGCTCCCCCCTCACCCATTAAGATCTTCCAAGTATTTTAGGTTCAGAGCGTGTAATCTACAAAAAAAAAAAAAAAAAATTCTGGACAAGAAGACTCTCGAGTACTGGCGATACTGGTGACACTGGTGAAAGTGTGTATACAACTTGTACGCGCTCGCAACGATCAAGCAATCTTCCATGACACTATCATGTCCTCCCCAATATAATTTACTGTAGGAGTATTGCATTCGAACTTGCGGCTGTAATATTAATTTACCGTTTTAATTAAAAAGCTTCCACAAAGAATTATATTTATATACATATACACACTCCCGTTGTGTACGATCGGTACGACATATAATAATTACAACAACAACAATCAAAAGTGATAAACAAAATCTAGTCTCATATGCCGGCCTGTAACACCACAGTCTAACAAGTCAGTAGTTGAAGTAAATGCAGCCCCATAAGATCGATTCGAATAATAAGTTTGCGGTTTGATTATTCGTTTGTGTGAATTATAGTAACGCGTACCTAGTCGCAATTATTGTAAATCTCTGTTTTAATTTCAACTCGTTACCTGTGAAACCTGATCGACCGTAAGAAATTTATTCCAATCTGATCATGTACGATATCGTGGATCTAAGCCTAAGCAACGAAACTAAGTGTCAAGCGGTGAGTTTATTTCGACACATGTGTGATGGTGAATATAATTTTATTCTGATATTCGAAGATGAGTTGAGTCGAATTTCTGGTGTTATCGAAATTAAGTTAAAATTTGAATGAGATTACGAAAAGAGTTATTCAAATTTTTTTTTTACCAGCCGATTATCAGAAAAATGCTGCGATAATGTTACGGAAGTTAAATTAAATTAAAAAAATAAAATTGCCTTAGATTATAAAGTAACGATTATTTTTTTTTTTGATTTCATCAATCAGTAATAAATCGCCTTTAATACCAATCAGTAAAAATGATGGACAAAAATGCAGAACATGGCATTTGAAATGCGCATTTGGTGTGAATTTAGTGGAAAATAGTTTAGTGAGCATTATTCGTGAAAGATTTTATATGAAATTAAGGGTCGCAACAGATTTGAAAAAAAAAAACTTCCCAAGTTATTCAGATTAGTTTTGTGTTTTACACTCAGATTGTCAGAATTCTACTATGTCCCAGTGGAAGTAAAAAAAATTTGGTTAGTTGTTAAATATTTTGAAAAATTCCGCTCAATCACAATGACATTCCAGTTGTCAAATCTTTGGGCGAAGACAATCTGGTTGCTGCACATTTTAAGCCAGTTCCACGTTGCCCGATTGTGTCTAGTCCCCCTGTACTTGGAAACATTTAATCGGACAGATCCACTTTCGAACTCGTATTGTTGCAAGAGTTTTACTTGATTTAGAAATTCAAAAATCTGATAGTCCAGACGGTATATCCACTATATTCTGAAAAAGTGCGTTTCAACGCTGGCAAAGCAATTTTATCTTTTATACCAAAGAGGATTGAACTACATAGTGTGGTTCTACCAAAAGTATGGAACTACATAGAGTGCGCATCTCATACAACGAAAATTTTCTATGTAGGGAACTGATATTGCTACTCCAGTATTCATATTGCTACCCCAGCATCAAACAATAGCATAGCCGATGCATACGATCGATGAAATTCGCCCTTCGCACTTACCGATCGCGTCTGAAACGGTTACAAAATTTTTAGCTGTGATGCGTACTCTATGTAGTTCTATACTCTTTGGTTATACTCATCAGGGATCTTTTCGAGTAATTGAAAAACTGTATTTGTTTAGACTATACCCCCCCAAAAAAAAGCGAATTTTCTTCTCCCTCTAGTTACCGACCAATTGCAGTTTGTAAAGATAAATCATCAGCTTATGAAATATCTTGAAACATGAACACTTCTCCGTTACCGTCAGTCTGAGTTTCGAAGCAATTGGTCCATTCAGCGATTTCATGATATACCTCACCGAAAAGTGGAATCAATGATTCACCATGCTAGAGAAAGGCAGCTTGTTGTGATCGATATTTCCAAATCAATTGACCGGCTTCTATGAACTAGAAGTTATCTTTCGAAACGTTAGATGCAAGTGGTTTTGGACGGTTACAAGTCTGCAGATCACAAAATAAATGCTGGTGTTCCCCAAGACTATGTCTTGTCCCCACTATTGTTTTTTCATTTTTGTAAATGATCTCCTCCTAGATAGAATTTTAACGCCTGGGAAAAATTCGTATAGGAGGCATAGAAAAAGCGAACTTTTTAGTTTCTCTCGAACATCGAAATGTCTCCTGCCTTACCTTGATCAATCACTAGGATAACAACCAATGCTCCAAAAAAAATAGCCAGTTTCATCCAATTCATTCAGCCGCAATCAGTTTTTATTGTTCAATCTGACAAATTTACTGTCAAAACTTATGTTCCCTTAGAATTGTGGCCAAAACTACAACATTTTTCGCGAAATGATGACGGCGATTGTTTTTCCTATCCAAGGAATTGAATTAGAACCGCATATCAATCGTTCGCACGGATTGGATAACCTCGGAATGACATACAATCTGGTTCAAGATAGGAGCTGATGGATATGCAAGCCATTCGACTTTGTCTCTCAATACATCAGCTATACGCATCGTTGCTAATTGCTGGTAACATAGAGAGAGCAGAAGGGACGAATGTTTGGTTTTCGAATCATCGCGGTCGCAAGTAGTTTGAAATTGCATCAACCGCTATGGTACTAGTTAGAGAGAAAATCAGTGAGATGAATGATTTCTAGAAGAAGCACTACGCAGGTGATTCTTTCAAGTATCCGTCTCTTTGACGTGGTCTTATTGATAATCTCCTGACGCAGCAGGAGTCCCGTAAAAAAATTCCAAATGGCGGGTCCCACAGTCTGTATGTCTTCATTTGCAAGAATCCCGTTGTCTTTCCGATCAAAGGATTGCACAAGGTATACCAAATTCATCCTCATATTCATCGAGCCGCTGTTGAGCTCATCAGACAAAGTTGCTGAAAGGTTTTAGAGATTCCTTGTATTGAACTATGACAAATTAAGAAGTTTATTTGATTTAAAATGAATTCTGAGATATTTTTCCTTCTTTTGCTTTAACATCTACTGCATCAAATACAGTCATAACCAGCCAATGGCAAGAAGATTGCGCACAACTAACGGGGATGTCACCTTCGATTAATAGTCCAATCAACTAACGCTCTAAACTCTATTGAGCCCTTTCGTCACAGATTAGATATCAGAGATAACAGATCAGTGATCACTGATCGCAGATCATAGATCATAGATCGCAGATCATAGATCATAGATCACAGATAACAGATCACAGATCACAGATCACAGATCGCAGATCACAGATCACAGATCACAGATCACAGATCACAGATCACAGATCACAGATCACAGATCACAGATTACAGATTACAGATTTTTATTTATTTATCCAAGAAATCTTAACAATTTTTATAAGTTTCTGCGAAGCCTAGTGGCTTTTCTGCAGAAGGTTGTATGTGAAAAATAGTTTTGATTAAGTCAGAGCTATAATAAGTGGATATTAACTGAACTTACATTTGTGCGTTTAAAAGAAATTTTTTTCAAGTTTTAAAATTTGAAATATTTTTCAGATCTAATGGTAGTAGATTAAGTTCTGAAGGAACGCTGTATTTTAACTGTCTTTTGCCATAGTTTTTGTAGTTGCGGGGTACTTGAAACATGGCTTGATCACGTCTTCTGGTATTGATCTCATGGTTGAAACGATTGTCTTCATAGTATTCAAGTATTAACGTCATCTTGAAGATATGTTGCACCTGAAGTACTTTAAAGCTTCTATCATCGGGAAAAGATCTGTAGTTGATTTGCCTCAACACTCGATTTTGTAGTTTCTGAAGCTTTTGAATATGGCTCTTGAAGCATGACCCCAAGCGAGTGTTCCGTATCTTAATATCGATTCGACCAAGGCATAGTATACATGTTTTGGGATTTGTGGTGTGCCATGGTGTCGTAAATGAGCTAAGGCAAACATAGGTTTTTTAAGACCTGAGCGAGTCTTATTAATGTGCATATCCCAGATGAAGTGGCTATCCATGATGACTCCCAGATATTTTAAATTTTCGACGATGTCAATTGTCAGTCTTCTTGAATTTGGACAGGCATCCTTTTCAAGGTATACTTGCTGTTGCGTTATTTTATGATGTGGACTTCGGATGTGCATTATCTTTGTTTTCGCCGCGTTGATAACTAGGCCATTGTCGTGACACCATTTGACAGCGTTGTTAAACTCTTCGTGCATTATTCCTGTCGCCGTCTCCAGAGACCTGTGACAGTGGTACGTCATGGCAGCATCTTCGGCATAAGCAAACGGAACGCTCCTTTTAAAAGTATGAAGAAGTTCATTTGTATACAAGATGAAAAGAATTGGCCCCAGTTAAGACCACTGAGGAACTCCATGCACCTGTTTCCTCTCACTGTACACATCATTTATTTTTACACATCAGAAGAGTGGAACAGATACTCTTTTAGCCAGTTAGACATTACTCCTCGTATGCCGATACTTTCTAGAGCTTCAAGTAGTTTCGTATGATTTAGAGTGTCAAACGCTTTGCTAAAGTCCATAAACATAACAAAACCATGGAGACTTTCGTTAACGCAATTGGCAAATTCTCCAAGCAACTTTCCGGTGCTTTTATTCTTATGAAAACCAAACTGACTTGGGTGAATAACTGAGTAGTTCTCCATATCTCGATATTGGTCTGTTATTGCAGATTTGACTTTTAAAACCTCCTTTTTATATAGGTCTTACCACAGCAATTTTAAGAGCAACTGGAATTCTGCCTTGTATCAGACTGAGGTTGATAAATTTGCACAGGATTGGAGCAAAAATATGCACATGTGTTTTCAAATCAACCGCACGAATTCCATCTACTCCAGGAGACTTTTGATCATCTAAAAGTTGAATTATGCTGTATATCTCTACGATGTTGGTTTCCTTCGTAAATATTGAGTTGCCTAAGATTATATTCGCATGATTCGATGTTGTTGAATCACATTGATGCATTATTTGGAGGGTCTGTTCCGAAAAAAGTTTAGCATATTCATTAGATAGTCTAACCATACAATCTTCCGATGAGAAGTTCTTAGCGATGACATGAGCGAAGTGCACGAAATACATTCCTCACAGAACGTGAATTTTCATAATAAAGTTGAACTATTCGTAAACGTTGTTCACGCGTAAGTCTTTCCATTATGAAATGCCAAACAATACTAATCAAAAATAACATGACAGCATGACACGACTTACACTTGATCTGTCAAAAAAGGCTATTGAAAAAAGTATCTCTACTTGGATCACCCTTTATATCACGATTGAGTTTATTTCTGAAGTTCTTATAATCGATTTCATAGGTTATGTTCAGTCTATTATTCTACCATCTTCTGTAAGTCCATCCCGTCTCTTACAGTTTGCAGCTTAGTTAGGGCACATCCAGGGGTTTTTCCTGCACTTACTCCTTAATATTTTAGTGTACGTCGCTTTTTTGTAAATGGCATGTAACTTGCCATACAAACTTTTCATTGTAGAAGCATTACATTCATTTAATACTTCCACCCAGATCACAGATTACTGCTCATAGATTAGAGATCTGAGATCACCGATAACTGATCACCGATGAGAGGTCAAAGATGTAGGTGTACTGGCAAAACGTTCTGTTTTCTGCCGAGCTAGGATACGCTTTTTTTGACAATTAATTGAATGCTTTGTCGCTTTAACTACAGTCTAAGCCAATCTAGCATTTGCCACTGACACGGGTAACTTTGAAAATTAAATATCTGACACTATCGGCACATACTAGACATAAAGCCTAGCAAACTTGAGAAGCGTCTCATGAAAGATTCATGTTCATTCGATGTTTGTCTGACTTTCGCAAGGGGTGAAAGAAGCTTAGGTGTTGTAACTTTGAATCAGCGAGTCCACTCTTAATAGTTTAAGGAACTAGCTATTAGGTCACTGCCCTACTGGTAGTTTGATTATTGACAAAGACTTTAGCCATAAGGGTCTTTAACGCAAAATAACATTTTAGTCTAAAAATATTTTCATGAAATATGGATCTGTGATTATATCAGCCCACTAGCCACACCAAGCCGTGGTTTTTGTTTAAATGTAATGACAGCTTTTAAACATTTTTTGGGTATATATAGGGATTTCGGTAGTTGAAGAATCCATAAAGGTAGAAATGAGTCTTATTTACAGTTTTGAAGTAACATAGATCAATGCTTAACTAGATGAAATGATAGTTCTTAAGCCTCATCGTGGTTTTGTCTAGATTTAATACCAGATTTTGAACCTCTTTGCGTTGCTCTTCAACTGACAAAATGTCGGTCGAAGACAGTGGCGCTTTTACAAGCTTTACAAGATCACAAAAATTGAAACGATCTATTATTTCAACGCCTTGAAAATATCCGATTTGCATTACTACTTTAATCGACAGCAACAAAATATAGGCCCCGAGGGGCTTATTTCTTTTTGGAAATGGGAAATAAGTCCTGCAGCTGTTAATTAATTTTGCTTGTGAGGTTTATTTCTTTTTCATGCACCCACACAAGCACACATTCCCAATCTAACAGTAAGCCCAAACAAGGGGGTTTCAGTGGGGCTTGTTTCCATTTCGAAAAGGAAATAATCCCCTTGGGGAGGGGGCTATTTCCGTTTATTATTGGGTGTTATTTCACTGCACCGCCTTAATCATGTATCCCTAACTCGGATTGAAGGAGACCCAAGACCAAACGTGCATTTGAATTATGGCGTCTATGTAACCGATGAGGAACTTAAACTTCTCTTCACTAAAAATTCTCCCCATGCCATTGGAATTCAATCACAAATTCCATATAAATTAAAGCATCTGACGTAAATTACAATATAATCGTGCAACAACAAGTATATAAATTGCAAGACAATAACAAAAAAAAAGAAAACGAATTACGGGATTAGCGAATTCGTTATCTCTTGAGCCCTGGTTGCGACAAGGTCAGGGTGAATAAGTTAAGGGTGTTCGGCCAACGTTCTAGTGCATTTTATGCGATAAGGAGCGATATTGGTATTCTAATCTTTATGTGATTCAACATGCAATTGTTAATAGAATGTGATCATGTTATTCACACATCTAATATTTTATTATTGTGTCTCGAACACGAGCAATTGACAGCAAAAAATACTTTGGAATGGAATTATCTTACTTTGAAGACCAACGAAGTTTACATCTGACCCTATTTACAGCCACACAACTAGAGAAGGGACTAGCTTGGGCTCATAGTGATACCAGATCATTCCCACTGGACGATTGTAGGAAAAGGATAACAACGACAAGGGGTACTCCACAGCGGGCGTTCTTTCTCTACTTCTTTGGCTACTGGTAGTCAAAAAGCATTGAGGAGACTAAAAGCTTTGTAATAAAAATAGGGGCTAGCTATTTTTGATCGATTTTATGAACAGTCTATTGAAAAAGTATAAAAATTCAGTCGATAGAATCGAATTATTTTTGAATTGATTTTATGAACGGTCTGCTGAAAATTATAAAAATTCAGTCGATAAAATTGAATTTTTTTTAATCTATTTTTTGAGCGGTCTATTGAAAAAGTATAAAAATTCAGTCGATAATATCGAATTATTTTTGAATTGATTTTATGAACGGTCTGCTGAAAATTATAAAAATTCAGTCGATAAAATTGAATTTTTTTTAATCTATTTTTTGAGCGGTCTATTGAAAAAGTATAAAAATTCAGTCGATAAAATCGAATTATTTTTGAATTGATTTTATGAACGGCCTGCTGAAAGGTATAAAAATTCAGTCGATAAAATCGAATTATTTTTGAATTGATTTTATAAACGGCCTGCTGAAAAGTATAAAAATTCAGTCGATAAAATTGAATTTTTTTAATTTATTTTATGAGCGGTCTATTGAAAAAGTATAAAAATTCAGTCGATAGAATAGAATTATTTTTGAATTGATTTTATGAACGGTCTGCTGAAAAATATAAAAATTCTGTCGATAAAATTGAATTATTTTTAATCTATTTTATGAGCGGTCTATTGAAAAAGTATAAAAATTCAGTCGATAAAATTGAATTTTTTTTATCTATTTTTTGAGCGGTCTATTGAAAAAGTATAAAAATTCAGTCGATAAAATCGAATTATTTTTGAATTGATTTTATGAACGGCCTGCTGAAAGGTATAAAAATTCAGTCGATAAAATCGAATTATTTTTGAATTGATTTTATAAACGGCCTGCTGAAAAGTATAAAAAATCTGTCGATAAAATTGATTTTTTTTAATTTATTTTATGAGCGGTCTATTAAAAAAGCATAAAAATTCAGTCGATAAAATCGAATTATTTTTGAATTGATTTTATGAACGGTCTGCTGAAAAGTATAAAAATTCAGTCGATAAAATCGAATTATTTTTGAATTGATTTTATGAACGGTCTGCTGAAAAGTATAAAAATTCAGTCGATAAGATCGAATTATTTTTGAATTGACTTTATGAGCGGTCTATTGAAAAAGTATAAAAATTCAGTCGATCAAATCGAATTATTTTTGAATTGATTTTATGAACGGCCTGCTGAAAAGTATAAAAATTCAGTCGATAAAATTGAATTTTTTTTAATCTATTGTATGAGCGGTCTATTGAAAAAGTATAAAAATTCAGTCGATAAAATCGAATTATTTTTGAATTGATTTTATGAACGGTCTGCTGAAAAGTATAAAAATTCAGTCAATAAAATTGAATTTTTTTTAATCTATTTTATGAGCGGTCTATTGAAAAGTAACAAAATTCAGTTGATGAAATCGAATTATTTTTGAATTGATTTTATGAACGGTCTGCTGAAAAGTATAAAAATTCAGTCGATAAAATCGAATTATTTTTGAATTGATTTTATGAACGGTCTGCTTAAAAGTATTAAAATTCAGTCGATAAAATTGAATTTTTTTTTAATCTATTTTATGAGCGGTCTATTAAAAAAGTATAAAAATTCAGTCGATAAAATCGAATTATTTTTGAACTGATTTTATGCACTTCCTGCTGAAAAGTATAAAAATTCAGGCGATAATATCGAATTATTTTTGAATTGATTTTATGAACGGTCTGCTGAAAAGAATAAAAATTCAGTCGATAAAATTGAATTTTTTTAATCTGTTTTATGAGCGGTCTATTGAAAAGTAACAAAATTCAGTTGATGAAATCGAATTATTTTTGAATTGATTTTATGAACGGTCTGCTGAAAAGTATAAAAATTCAGTCGATAAAATCGAATTATTTTAATCTATTTTATGAGCGGTCTATTGAAAAAGTATAAAAATTTAGTCGATAAAATCGAATTATTTTTGAATTGATTTTATGAACGGCCTGCTGAAAAGTATAAAAATTCAGTCGATAAAATTGAATTTTTTTTAATCTATTTTATGAGCGGTCTATTGAAAAAGTATAAAAATTCAGTCGATAAAATTGAATTTTTTTTAATCTATTTTTTGAGCGGTCTATTGAAAAAGTATAAAAATTCAGTCGATAAAACCGAATTATTTTTGAATTGATTTTATGAACGGTCTGCTGAAAAGTATAAAAATTCAGTCGATAAAATTTAATTTTTTTAATCTATTTTATGAGCGGTCTATTGAAAAAGTATAAAAATTCAGTCGATAAAATTGAATTTTTTTTAATCTATTTTTTGAGTGGTCTATTGAAAAAGTATAAAAATTCAGTCGATAAAACCGAATTATTTTTGAATTGATTTTATGAACAATCTGCTGAAAAGTATAAAAATTCAGTCGATAAAATTTAATTTTTTTAATCTATTTTATGAGCGGCCTATTGAAAAGGTATAAAAATTCAGTCGATCAAATCGAATTATTTTTGAATCGATTTACTCGATGTATAGTCAGAGTTACAACCACAGGGCATTGCCAAGTTAAATCCAATCAGAGTCTACCCTCGTTCTACAACACCCACCTATCTGATTAGTAATTAACATATTTGAAAACTTATATAAGGCGTATAACTTCAAAAACTAGTGCAGAGCAAAAATAAAGTTTGTGGATTTTCCACACACATTTTTACGTGGCATTGCCAATAAATATGTTCAGAAAATTACCTCTATTGGTAAACTTCACCTCACAATCGACACATGTGTCTATATGTCGGCAATGTAATGGAAAAAACGAAGCACTTTTGCATACAAACACTTATAACACTCAACTGAGTTGGCAGGAGATCATGCTTTTGATAAGAGTAACCGCTTGGGGACAGCGTTGCCAAGTCAGTGCTTTCAGCGTTAATTTTAGTGCCATTTGTATGTGGTCATCGTTTTCTTTTATTCCACACTTAATTTCTATTGAAATGTAATGCGTTCTCACTCACTCTGATATATTAGTATAGAATTGTTCACGAAACTATCTCCCTCATAAGTGTGCTCGTCTCTTTTTGGAGGAAAACGATGAGAATTTTATATGGTTCAAGAGACTTCTCTCTCATACGTGCGTCTCTCATTAAAACGTCAAAATCACTTGGAGTTTTTATTTTATTGCATTCAAAACATAAAAATATAAGTGGTTTTCTGTGAAACAAAATTTACTAACTTATGAAAATAGAAAGTGAGTGTGTTTAGTCATAACAATGATATAAAAGAAGTCGAATGCCTTACCACTATCATTGTAAAGTGTGAATATAAATGCAATTTCAATGAGAAAAAGAAAAAGTTTGTGTCAAAGTTTGTTTTCATACAGATGATGTCAGTTTGTCATTTGACAGTTTGACACTGACGTTGACCTGAACAACTCTATACAAAAATTTAAGCGAATAATATCTTTGTCGCTTTTATACGATTGCTTGTTGATTTATTCTGCTTTTTACCTATCCCCTTTCTATTATACCAGTGGAGTGTGGAGTTTCTGTAATGGTCCTATAATTTCAGTAGTGTATTCACTCACTCTGTATAAATAAAATGAGTTTTGATATGCTTTATTCAATAATTGCAATTCGTTTTGAATTTCAGAGGAACCACAAATGTTGTAGCTCTTACACTTTTTTTTAACTTTCAAATTCATTTTTTATTTACTTAAAATATTAACTTACTACTAGATAAAAATGCTTAAATCTAACTTATCAATAACTGGTTAACTTAATCTAACTTATCGGCCCTTAGTGGGCGCTGTAAGCTTATATTCAGCTGTTTATTTTGCCTTTAGGCTTAAATTTGTCGGTTTTTTTGGTTTTATATTTAATTTTTAATTACAAAAAAAAATAGAAAAATTTGTATAGTGACTTTTTTTGTTTTATAAAAAAGCTTATTCTAGATTGTAACTAACTTAAGACTACTTAAACTACTTAAGCCTAACTTAAGACTACTTAAGCTACTTAAACCTAGCTTAAGACTACTTGACTACTTAAACCTAACTTATATAATCGGGGTGGAGAGCCCTTGTTGCACATGCCGCGAGGGGTCGCCATCCTGATTGCGTCTTTCGGTCCCACGGCAGCCTGCGTTCAACCATATTGTACGCCAATATGGTGCACAATCCCCGCCCCAGAACTTGTTCCTAATCTAAAAATCTTATCTATGGAGTTGGACTAAAAGTCCGCAAAGTCCTGAGGAAGTGCAGAATCACCTTCCTCATATAGCCACCAGAATTCAGTGCGCTGTTTTGCAGCATCGATCCTATCGCGATCCGATACCGCCGTGCTAAAGCGGGAAGCTCCGTTGTAGCTCTTACACCATTCCTGAAAATGTTATTTCTTAAATCGGCACTATAAAAGCATATACGAAGTATTTTTTTTTTATCGACATTTTGTTGTTGTTGTTGTTGTTTTTTTCCTTTTTTTTAATCTACTTTGGCGTTGTATAAAAAAAATGCAGTGTTGGTGCCCAAGAGACCAAAATTAACGCTGTAAATTTAAAAAACGGTGCTCTAACGCGAGAATGACTTGGCAACGCTGATTAGGGAATATCGCAAAAAAAAAAATTTCTTCATCTCAAAGGCGCTGTTTACGTCGACGCAGCTTGAAGCTGGCAAAAATTATTATGTCAGCAAAGGTCTGCAAAGAATACGAATAGAAGGAGCTGTCAACACTTGGTTTGCAGATGAACTTAACAAATTAAAATTTTTAAAAGAAACGAGTTTCTCAAATGGCGAGTATAATAAATAATGAGATGGAATGGTCTCATGTTGAATCGCAAGGAATCTAGCATAAACAAAAAATAGTCAATAATGACTTGAGTGCACATACTAGTGTTAATGTTGTGCGGCAGAACCTATAGACGCGGTCTCAATGCAAATTGTATCACTTCACGACAAGTGTACGCGATCAACGAACAAAAAAAAAATTCAAAAATTCATAATATGCCAAAAAAAAATACGAACACTTGAAATTTAAAAAAAAATGTCTATATGCAGCAATAACTGCTAAGTCGATGGTCCTTCTGGGAATGATCTCACTAGTTCTTCTCTTCATACGAAGAGAAAAAAAAATGCACTGGTTCCCTACTCCCGCACCGCGCATAGTTTTCGCCTGCGTGACCTATAACCATATACCCCTCAGGATTGCGGATCTTTGTTAAGACCAGCCAAAAAAAAAAAACTGCACTGGTTCCCTACTCCCGCACCGCGCATAGTTTTCGCCTGCGTGACCTATAACCATATACCCCTCAGGATTGCGGATCTTTGTTAAGACCAGCCAAAAAAAAAAAAACTGCACTGGTTCCCTACTCCCGCACCGCGCATAGTTTTCGCCTGCGTGACTTATATCCATATACCCCTCAGGATTGCGGATCTTTGTTAAAACCAGCAAAAAAAAAACTGCACTGGTTCCCTACTCCCGCACCGCGCATAGTTTTCGCCTGCGTGACCTATATCCATATTTTGCATTCATTCGCAGTAACAGCAACTGCTTAGAACTTAGAGCAGTGGGAGGTGCCTATTTTAACAATCAGAGCTTTTTTTTTAAATGCACTTTCGTCTTAGACGTCATGTTTATGTGCGCCCACATTGACTCGTCTTTTTTGGTTTTTCCGACGGCTTTTTGCATTTTGCATGATCAATTTGCCGACGTGAAATGCGATGCACCTTTTGGCATTTATGATGCTGCACATATATCGCTCATTAGAAAGAACACCATCATATATCAAAAACCACCATTCTTCAGAAAACGAAATTTAAAATTTGCATTCTTCAACATTATAATTGCCGTCATTTTTATCACTTAAACAATTTTTGTTTGATAGAGCCAACTATTGCAGATGGATGTAATGCAGCGAAATTAAATTTTTAAAATTTTATATACTTACAGGAAAAATTTAAAAAACGCATAGTTTCACATGTGGACCATATTAAGATTAATGCATATTTGAAATGTGTCACACGTCGATATATGACTTTTTTTTTACAATTAAATTATTTGTTTGCGAAGCACACTGATGTTTTAAGGAAAAAACTTCTTATTTTGCATTTCTTTTATATAAAAAAATTAAAAAGTTGAGTATTTTTATAAGAAATACTATGAAAAATAACGAAAACTAATTTTTTTTTTTAAATTCTGAAAATTTTGCAAAAATCATGTTAAAGATTTTTATAAAAGTTGTTATAGTATTTTGGAATATGATTTCTGCTTACAAGGTCGAACAGATCTTTTTTTTCTGCAAGTCCCGGCTTCTTGTTATAGGCTTTCTGAAGAGAAACTTCATCGATTTTCTTCTTTTTTTTATTACAACGACTTCCTGGTAGTCATTAGTATAAGAAGTCTTGTAAAAAATTGATTTGGGTGTCCCGTGTCCCTTAGCCTTGATTACATTTGCATCATGTTTTTTTTAAATTTGCCATGTTCATTGGACCCATTTTTGTTGCCAAATCTTTATTGTCATAAAAATCTTCGTGAAAAAGCTCGTTGACAACAAAAGGCTGCCCCTCTTTCTTTGCTGACTCATATGGCAAATCTGGTCGGAAGAAAGTATGCTTGAAGAATGGAACCTCAGCATCGTTTGCCCAACTACACCAACTACAGAGGCATAAGTCTCCTCAACATCGCCTACAAAATTCTATCTGCCGTAATATGTGAACGCCTGAAACCGTCAACCAACAACCTGATCGGCCCTTATCAGTGTGGTTTTTAGGCCAGGAAAGTCCACAACCGATCAAATCTTCAGACTTTGGCAAATCCTGGAAAAAAAGCCAAGAAGTCCAAATCGACACCCACCACCTATTAATCGATTTCAAAGCCGCATACGAAAGCATTTATAGAGACGAACTATACAGAGTCATGTCTAGTTTTGGTATACCGCCCAATCTCGTCCGTTTGTGTAGGATGACGATGGAGAATTCTAGCTGCTCCATCAGGGTCGGAAACGACCTTACTGACACACTCAATACCAAAAAAGGATTTAGGCAAGGCGATGCGCTGTAATGTGACTTCTTCAATCTGATTCTTGAGAGGATTGTGCAAAACTCACGAGCCAACACCAGAGGCACAATTTCCAAAAATCTGTACAACTACTAGCATACGCCGATAATATCGACATCATTGGTCGTACACAACGAGATACCATAGCTACGTTTGCTAGTATAGATAAGGAAGCGGGAAAAATGGGATTAATAGTAAATGAGGCAAGACGAAGTATAAGCTGTCAACCTGAAAGCACACAATATCGACGAATTGGACAGAACGTCACCATTGACAGATATAACTTTGAGGTAGAACGGGACTTTATCTATCTCTGCTCCGCTATTAACTCTGACGACAACATCTCGTCAGAAATTAAACGAAGAATTACTCTTGCCAACCGCTGTTTCTTCGGGCTAAGAAGGCAATTCAGTAGTAAAGCCCTCACTCGAACTACTAAGGAGATCTTATATAAGACCCTGATCATCCCAGTCCTGCTCTACGGCGTTGAAGCATGGATCGTCTCAAAAGCGGATGAGGAAATCCTTGTTCGATTTGAGAGGAAAATTCTTCGAAAAATCTTCGGTCTTGCTTGCGTTGGCGAGCTATGGAGGCGAAGATTCAAACAAGAACTATACGAAGTGTACAGCGACATGCCCCTGGTCAAAAAACTACGCATTGGACGTTTAAGATGGCTAGGACATGTAGAACGAATGGACACCAATACTCCAGCTCGAAGAGTCTTCGATTCCCAGCCAGGCGTCGGACGCAGTAGAGGAAGACCTCGCATTAAGTGGCGCGCACAAGTAGAAACCGACCTCAACCAACTTGGAGTGCGCAACTGGAGGCAGTTAGCTAATTGGAGAGGCATGTTGGTTGAGGCCCAGGTTCATTCCGGACGGTAGCGCCACTTAAATAAGTAAGTACGTACTTATATCAGCTGCAGTAGAATTAATATCTTGATCAAAAAATCTTCTTGTGATAGTTTTTGGTAATTTTTATTTAACTGTTGTGCTTTTGCAAGCTCAACGTGAATGCATTTGTAGGTATTATTAAATAAAACCTATTCCGTTTTGTGAAAAAAGTGACATAAATTAAAATAACTCCAAAAAATTTATGAATATTTAAATATAATTTGCAGCAAGAACGTCATATCATGACATAGTCAAAATAAAAGATTTCTTAAAGACGAAAACTTTTCTATCTAAGCTATCAAAACTGTCACAAGACAAAACAATACGATTAAAAAGTTATTTTTTCTAATTCAAGACTACCGTATTTCAAAATATTACGTTTCCAAATGTATTATATCTTTTGTTCAATACCGTCATAAAACAAAATAAAACGTTTTAAAATTAAAAGACGGTACATATTTTGAACTAACCTGGGATTAAAAAGAGTTTTATCACAAAATATGACACTTTTTAAATAATAAAATAAAAGCTTCCACATCAAAGGCAGAGATAAAGGAAGTAAAGAGATACCAAACTTCTACCTCTCTCACCCTGAATCCCCGCAAGAGTTAGTTGTTTTTGTTGTAATCCACCACCAATGCACTCCTGTCTGTGAACACATGTAGAGGGTGATCCATTTCGAGGTTCCCTACTTTTTTAAAGAAAAAAACACAGAAAATTCAAATTTAATGGAGAATGTTTACTATCATTTGAAAGAACATTCTTTGGCATTTAGTTTTTGAAGATTATGTCTATCAAATGTTGGCCGTTGCTTCGTCGCAGATGGTCCATCCGTTGAGTCCAATTTTCGATCACTCGTTCGAGCATTTCGACTGGTAACTGGCGAATGACACGCGTGATGTTTTCCTCCAAGGCCTGAATCGGAGCGGGTTTGTCGGCATAAGCTTTTGACTTTACATATCCCCACAGGAAAAAGTCTAAAGGTGTGATATCACACTATCTTGGTGGCCAATCGACCGGCCCAAAACGTGAAATTATGTGCTAACCGAAATGTTCTCTGAATAAGTCCATTGATTGATGCGATGTGTGAGAAGTGGCGCCGTCTTGCTGAAACCAAATGTCACCGAGATCACGAGCTTCAATTTCAGGCATCAAATAGTCGGTTATCATGGCACGATAACGGTCGCCATTGACGGTTACGTTCGCACCGGCATAATTTTTAAAGAAATATGGATCGATGATTCCACCGGCCCACAAACCACACCAAACCGTTGTTTTTTCTGGATGAAGTGGCAGTTTTTCAATCTCTTCAGGTTGCTCTTCGTCCCAAATGCGGCAATTTTGTTTGTTTACATACCCATTGAGCCAGAAATGGGCCTCATCGCTAAACAAAATTTGCCTCGAAGACGTCGGATCTTCTTGGAACTTTTCAAGAGCCTATAGAGCGAAGCGATGTCGCTTGTGAAGGTCGAGCGGCTTCAGTTGTTGCACAAGCTGTATTTTGTACGCTTTCAATTTAAGGTCTTGACGTAAAATGCGCCAAGTCGTTCCATACGTCAGTCCGAGTTGCTGCGAACGGCACCGAATCGACTCTCTACGGTTTTGGGTACACTCTCAGCTGCGGCCGCTATATTTTCTTCACAGCGTGCTCGACGTGGTCTATTCGGTCGAATATTATCCAATAATGAATGCTGGGTCTCAAAATGGGTGATGGTGTTGCGAATAGTACGCTCAGTAGGCCGATAATGTTGACCATTAGTTGAGCGAAGTGCACGAAACACATTCCTCACAGAACGTGAATTTTCATAATAAAGTTGAACGATTTGTAAACGTTGTTCACGCGTAAGTCTTTCCATTATGAAATGCCAAACAATACTTAACAAAAATAACATGACAGCATGACACGACTCACACGTGTTCTGTCAAAAAAGGCTATTGAAAAAAGTATCTCTACTTGGATCACCCGTTATAACACGGTCCGTAGTAGATGTCACAGTTTTTCATCCTCTTTTTGCCCAGCCCGTCCCATCGTATATCCTGGATGGCAGTAATGTCTGCTTTGTAGCAGTTTAGGGCTTCCGCTAGTTGTTCGCTTGCACCTCTCCTGTTTAATGTTCTCACATTCCAGGTGCAGATACGAACGTCGTTGTCCTTTTTTCGTTTAGCCGTGTCGTCAATAATAAAATCAGTCCTTTCCGAGGCTTTTGGTTGCTTCGTAACCGTTAGATTTTTCCATGATTGGGTAGTTAACCCAAAGCACTACCCCCAACCTGGAATGCCAGTTCCAATTTAGTAGATACCCCTAGGACACGGGGCCATCAGCATCCACTACGGGATTGAGCGCTGCCGTTGGCCTTTCGGTTCTTCCGCCACCAGCTCTGTTCAAGGGGCCTGACTAACCCTTGAAATTCCTAGACAACCTGTCGTCCGAATATGTCGAAGCAGCTTGTCTAGGTTCGCCTGGGACAGCAGGCCGGGTATTCATTCCGTGCCATTCGGACCTGGCTGTTTAAAGTGTTGCTGTTTTTCGTCTTGTTATCAACACTCGCGCTTATCGTTTAGCAAGTCAATACCGGTTGGATGAGACCAGTACCCTATGGTTACCACTGGGAGGTAAAAATAAGCACTTGATGTGTAGTCAGAGTTACAACACTGGGCATTGTCAAGTTAAAGCCAATCAGAGTCTACCCTTGTTCTACAACACCCAACCATCAGTCTATTGAAATTAGACTGAATCACATCGATAACCTTGAATTCGTTTTTAATCGATTTTATGAACGGTCGTTATGAAATCGAATTATTCTTGAATCGATTCTATGAACCGTGTATTGAAAAATAGGCAGCGAGTTCTTCTTTTTTCCAAAGCAGGACATCCTTTTATTAAAAGAGTACACGAAGTTATTTTGTATGTATCACGAAATGGATTCATCACTTTTATGAGCTGCAAAGTATGGAAACTGTTGTTTTACAGATAAAGTTCCCCTCTGTTAAGAATGTTGTTTCACTGAAAAATGCTCACCTTATAGCGCGTATGGAAATTCCTGAGGCATCCGTATGTGGGACAACCTTAAAGTCTATTTGTACACTTACGATAAATTATTTTCTTATATAAATATTTCCTAATTAACTTTATATTACTCATCATCTATTTATTTTATAAGAAATTCACCTGTTTAAAGTGCATTGTCATCTAAAAATAAGCAGACGCGACGTCAATAAAAAAGCCTTTTCTGGATGCTTGCATTCAAATTAGACCTCATTACCGCTCAACTTATTGTGCGCCACCCGACGAGACTGTAGAGCCCTTGAAGTCGCGTCAGTTGATTGTGTGATTTTCATTCACAAAAACCGGTGACTTGTCCCGCGAGTGTGCTTGCAATGATGTGAGATGAAGAAATTTCCACAACGACATGATGTGAAAAATCAACAAGCAACAAATGATTTTTTAGATTATCTCTGGCTCTATATAATCAGTCACCAGTTATTCAATGAATCGTAATCGTTTGTCCACCCACTAGGAAGAACTGAATGAAAATCTTTCTATCGTTTTGCTGGCAGACTTTAATAATTGGCTTTGCAAAGCGGTCATTTTATTCACATGAGTGCCGGCCTCAGCCAGAGCATTTTTTTTTTTTACTAACAAGAGTCGTGTGTCAGTTGTGTTGTAACTGAGTAATTTTTGACTATTATATAGGGACTGAATTAAATGGGATTTTCTTTGGAATATCTAGGTTTCCATAATCGATGCTAGAAATATTTCACCCGTTCTAATCTGGCCACAATATACAAAGCTTTGAAACACAACGTTGCACCTGCTAGATAGGATTGAAACGCGTTAAAAGAAAAACATATAGGAGACATAGGGATAGCGAACTCATGAGTTTCTCTAGAACATAACCGGTTGGTCCATTTTCGGCTTTTCATGCCTATTTTATGGCGTCCCATGAAACTGTCCATCAAATCCACTCCTCCCATGTGCTGATTATAGTCTTCAATAATTTGTGGACACGGTATCATTTTTACAGACTTCTCTTTTCTATCGAACCTCCTTACACTTAGACCCGTTTGACTATCGGAAGAAGAAGAAGAAGAATGAGGTTTTATTCCGACATATGTTGACAAGAGATTGACAACACGGTTGTCCTTCCAAGATATGGACGTAACATCCATGCCGTGAATAGAAGCAACAAATTCCTGGCTTGTTCCACGTTCGCACTTCATCATCGTCTTTTCTTCCGGTAGCTTACAGTTTTTTTATTCTGTTTCGACGTATAGTACCAACTGTAAGTATGCCTTGAGTCCGAAGATATGTCACCAAAGGCAGGGTTGTGTAGTAGTTGTCACCAGTATATAATGTAATTTTTATACCGTGGCACTTCCCGGAGCAATCTTACAACAATATTTGCCGATGGTTGCAGATCTGGTTCGTCTTGAGAAGGTCCTTCAGTGGATCCGCTGTAAATTTCAAACTTATACGCTTGTGTCGCATAAAACAAATAGCTTGAATCCCCACTTGTGAGGCTTGTTTGGTAAATATTGCTTCATAAAATGTCCAATTTTTGATGAACACATTTGCTCATCTACACAAAGCCGGTCTAATCGTGGTATGCTTCCAAAAGTTCTGTTCAGATATTCGATTAGAGGCCTTATAAGATAAAGGCGGTCTCGATCGGGGTCATCTCGTTTTCTGGCTCTACTTTTGTCGTTAAAATGGATATATTGACGAATTTTTTCAAATTTGTTTCTCGTCATTTGATTTTGAACTACCGGTACGTAACGTTGTATTTTTTCGGTCCAAAAATCTATAGTGCTCGGAAGGTTAAAATATGTCTTATAAAATAATATACCAATGAACTTTCGTAAATCGTACATATCAAACTGGAATGTCTCGTTCACCCCCGCATAGATTCTGGTTTCGTCTACAATTCGTTGCTCCAAAGTCGCTGGAAACAAATATGACCAAACTTGATAGGGCGTCTCCAAAGCCTGTAGAAATTCGGGAATGTTAGTATCCCCTCCAAATCTCACTTATTCAGCATTATAAACAAGGTTCGCTTTTTTCCACATGACTTTTTCAAATTCCACAGACTTCGGGTTAATTTTTGGACATTGGACATTGGACATCACAGTACTTCGCACATGAATGCAACGAACTACAGACACGCAACAGCACTGGCGACTGAGGCCATCGACTGGGACAGATCAAGACATTAATACAACAGAGAGAGACAGATAGATACAAAGAAGGAAAGACATATAACATACACCTACGTGGCACAGAGGAGGAGACCTAGATTAATATTGTCTCATATTATCGCACAGGTGGCCTCAGATAAGCTGGCGATTTTCGTAGAAAACAAATGCTGCCGAAGCTGGGGCTTGAACCCGCAACGTTTGGCTTAGCAGTCAACTACGCATTCCTCTGAGCCATGGCCACCTGTTGGGGGGGTTAATTTTTGTTTGAGAAAATTGTGAGGGAAATGGATTGTAGGAACTGCTTACGGATGAAATCGATGATAGTGGAGGAACTTGATCCGGTATGAAATGGCCTGCATCTGGATTGTCATTGTTTATCATACTTACGAAACTATCGTTTATTGACATGCTAAGATCGAAATCGTCCGCATCCCCATTCTCCGACAAACCACGCTCTTCAGCTATCTCATCTGTACTACCCTCGTTACTATCGTCAGTTACCACTGCAATCTTGCTTACACCTGCTACTGATGTTGGTTGGCAAAGCTCATCAACGTCATCATCCAAATGAAGAAATAAGAAAAATTCAACCGAAATCATGATATAGGCCGCAATGCCGAGGGTATCTTTAAAGATACAACCATTTACCGCTATTTTATATGAGCTGGGTAAATCGTATTTGGATAAAATAACTGTATTTTACTTCAAAATATATACGTTTACCAGGAAATATTTTTTTCTGTCACAGCAGTGCTACCAACTATAAATTTATAAAATAAAAAAAAAAATTTTTTAATTGTTTAAAATTAAAAAAAAAAGTTATATTAGCTTATAAGTAATTTAATTTAAAAACTAAGGATCTATTTTTTTAACAGTGGATACATTTTGAGTCAATAAAGCAAAAATAGTAAGCCATAATCAAATAAAGTTAAAACTCACAAAGAAATAATTTTTTGAATGGTTGTATCTTTAAAGATACACTGGGCATTTAAGGGTTAAAGTATATCATGCGTTGCCTGGTTTCATCGCTACTTTAACAAGCAAATGCAAAGGAAATAACCAGCTGCATTCCTCTCCTTTTCATTATACGAAAACGGTCCAAAGAATTTTTTTTTTATAATTTACACGTACTCAAGGGGTTATGAATACCCTTTATATGTTACCACAGTACGAGCGTTAGAGTAGGAGAAGAAAGAGAGTGATAGGAAAAATTTTGGATGTAGTGGAACTTAACTCCGTGGGTGGTGTCCGAACAAGCTTCGGGGAGTCACTTTTTCTTGTGTTCGTTAATTTTGAAGAAATTCAAGATGGTGTACATACTTTTAGCTATTACACCGACCTTTTTTATGTCTTTTAAATAAAAGTGAAATGGATTTTGGCTGGGATTGAACGCGCAACCTTCCACTCAACAGACGTACACATTACCACTACACCGCGGCCACCCAAAGTGATGAAAGTGATCTACAGACGAATTGCTCATATTATTACAACCGACGTTTTTACATCGGCAGTGTTTTGAAATTTCCTTAAAATTTTACCAAAACGCTGATTTTATCGAAGTAAAATGGCTGCATACCCAGTTTTTCCCTAAAGTTTTTTAATGATCCTAATGATCGAATGTACAAAATACAAATTTAACCAAACTTTTTGAATTGCTTATTTGGATCCTTAGAAACATATTTGCATACCAAGTTT
Source organism: Rhingia rostrata (assembly GCA_949824845.1). Classification (NCBI taxonomy): domain Eukaryota; kingdom Metazoa; phylum Arthropoda; class Insecta; order Diptera; family Syrphidae; genus Rhingia; species Rhingia rostrata. Next base: position 7,663,043 of record OX463759.1, read on the forward strand.
TTCTTAAATCGAGCTAATAACATAACTTCAAAAAATTTGCATTTTTTCTCGAAAAGTAAGGCAAATTTAAAACATTAGTTTGGGTATTTCTTGAGCTTCTTAAAACTATGATTTACAAAGTTTTTGTGGTCAAAAATTAAAAAAATTAATTGATATTGAAATAAGTTTTATATCGAGAAGGACGTAGGGATTTGTACGGAAAAGATTTTATAGACCTAAATAGATTTTAATACGAAGCAACCTCGAAAGGACTGTTTTTATTGTTGATGACACGGATAAACGAAAATAGGACAACGACGTTAGTATCTGCACCTGGAATGTGAGAACATTAAACAGGAGAGGTGCAAGCAAACAACTAGCGGAAGCCCTAAACTGCTACAAAGCAGACATTACTATCGTCCAGGAAATACGATGGGATGGGCCGGGCACAAAGAGGATGAAAAACTGTGAACTACGGACCGTGTTGTAGTGAGCAGAAACAGCGGCCATTCGGATGCGGATTTCTTATGAGTGACAGACTTAGGCAAGAAGTCTTATGTTTCCATGATATTAGCGAACGCATTGAACGATCAAATTCGTCAACATTAGCCTTATATGCGCTCACGGCCTAACGGAGGAAAAAGATGATATGGCTAAGGACTGCTTCTATGAGCTCCTTGACAAAATGAGCGACTACCGAAGTACGATGTTAAAATCGTGCTGGGAGAAAAAAAAAGGCTCGAACTGAATCCTGTCGAGACGAACAAGGAAATATCGTAGTTGAGACAAAGTCGATGCTGAGGATATGGAAGAACCAGTTCTGCAAACTGTTAAACGGCGATGACGAACAACATTCCGCTGTCAGGCAGAACGAACCATTCAATATTGGTAACGACAGCGAAAGCTGTCAACCACCCGACCTGAGTGAAGTGAGGATAGCAATATCTAAACTCAAGATTAATATGGCTGCCGGAGATGACGGCCTTCCCGACGAGTTTTAAAAAGCCGGCGGAGTAACATCCACCAACTCATATGGCGAATCTGCCGGAAATGACGGCCTCCCCGCCGAGCTTTATAAAGCCGGCGGAGATGACTTGGTAAGTAACATCCACCAACTCATAAGCCGAGTCTGGTCGGAAGAAAGTATGCCTGAAGAATGGAACCTCAGCATCGTTTGCCCGATCCACAAAAAAGGAGACCCTCTAAACTGCGCCAACTACAGAGACATAAGTCTCCTCAACATCGCCTACAAAATCCTATTCGCCGTTATTTGTGAACGCCTGAAACCGTTATCAGTGTGGTTTAAGGCCAGGAAAGTCCACAACCGATCAAATCTTCATACTTCGGCAGATCCTGGAAAAAACCCAAGAAGTCCAAATCGATACGTAGGTATCGATTCATCGATTTCAAAGCCGCATACGACAGCATTTATAGAGACGAACTATATAGAGCCATGTCTAGTTTTGGTATACCGCCCAAACTCGTCCGTTTGTGTAGAATTCTCGCTGCTCATTCAGGGTCGGAAACTACCTCACTAACACATTCGAAAAAGGATTAAGGCAAGGCGATGCACCGTCATGTGACTTCTTCAACCTGATTCTTGAGAGAATTGTGCAAAACTCACGAGCCAACACCAGATGCACAATTTTCGAAAAATCTGTATAACTAAAGGGTGATCCATTTCGAGGTTCCCTACTTTTTTAAAGAAAAAAAAACACACAAAATTCAATATAAATGGAGAATGTTTATTATTATTTGAAGGAACATTCTTTGGCATTTATTTTTTGAAGATTATGTCTATCAAATGTTGGCCGTTGCTACGTCGCAGATGGTCCATCCGTTGAGTCCAATTTTCGATCACTCGTTCGAGCATTTCGACTGGTAACTGGCGAATGACACGCGTGATGTTTTCCTCCAAGGCCTGAATCGAAGCGGGTTTGTCGGCATAAGCTTTTGACTTTACATATCCCCACAGGAAAAAGTCTAACGGTGTGATATCACACGATCTTGATGGCCAATCGACCAGCCGGTGATGGTGTTGCGAATAGTACGCTCAGTAGGCCGATTATGTTGACCATAAGTTGAGCGAAGTGCACGAAACACATTCCTCACAGAACGTGAATTTTCATAATAAAGTTGAACGATTTGTAAACGTTGTTCACGCGTAAGTCTTTCCATTATGAAATGCCAAACAATACTAAACAAAAAAAACATGACAGCATGACACGACTCACACGTGATCTGTCAAAAAAGGCTATTGAAAAAAGTATCTCTACTTGGATCACCCGTTATTTGTACAGATTTTTGGAAAATTGTGCCTCTGGTTTTGGGTCGGGTGTTTTGCACAATCATCTCAAGAATCAAATTGAAGAAGTCACATGACAGCGCATCATCTTGCCTTTTTTGGTATCGAATGTGTTGGTGAGGTCGACCCTGATGGAGCATCGAGAATTCTCCATCGTCATCCTACACAACCGGACGAGCTTGGGCGGTATACCAAAACTAGACATGGCTCTGTATAGATCTGCCGAAGTGCGAAGATTTGATTAAATATGGACTTTCCTGGCCTAAAACAACAGTGATAGGGGTCGATCCGATCAGGTTGTTGGTAAACGGTTTCCGGCGTTTTCATATTACGACAGATAGGATCTTGCAGGCGATGTTGAGTAAACCTATGCCTCTGTAGTTGGCGCAGTTTAGAGGGTCTCCTTTTTTGTCGATCGGACAAACGACGCTGAGGTTCCATTTTTCAGGCATACTCTCTTCCGACTAGATTTGGCTTATGAGTTGGTGGATGTTATTTACCAAGTCATCTCCGCCGGCTATATAAACCTCAATGGAAGGCCGTCATTGCCAGCAGCCTTATTAAGCTTGAGTTTATATATTGCTATCCTCACTTCACTCAGGGCTGGATGTTGGCAGTTTTCGCTGTCGTTGTCAATATTGAATGGTTCGTTCTGCCTGACAGCGGAATGTTTAACAGTCTGCAGAAGTGGTTCTTCCATATCCTCAGCATCGACTGTATCTCAACTATGATATTTCCTTGTTCATCTCGACAGGATTATGTTCGAGCCTTGTATCCTTGGCTTTGACGTTTTACACTTTGGTAAGACTTGCGAACATCGTTCCTGGAGTGGCACCTCTCTATATCCTCGATCGCGTGCTTTTCTTGTTCCTTTTTCTTCTTTCTGAAAAGCCGGTGTTTTTCCCGTCTTCTCTGCCTATAGAGGTCATTGGCAGCTCTCATCTTCGCCTGCAGCTTAGCCTCGTGCTGGGCTGCGACCATATGTCGGCATTCCTCATCAAACCAGGGGTTTCTTGTTGGTGGGCGCGAGAAACCTAGCCCATCAGTTGCAGCTGATCTAATGGCTTGTTGGCATCGTTGCCATTGTTCTTCGACATTCGAAGCTCTTGGTATGGTGTTATTGAAGAGGTTAAGGGATAAGCTTTGCACGAAGGTCTTGGCGGTCTCTAGTGATTGCAGTCTTTCGACATTAAATTTTTCACAGTATTTCTGGATTGTTGTGACGTGTTGGATACCCGCATTCTTACGTTGGCTGCTCCTAGATGAGTTCATAGATGACTTTCTCTCAACTTGAAGGCCATCGAATCATAACTGACCAGTACCTACAACACGGGCATCTTATATCATATCCAACTCATTGTGTTGCACCTAAAATAATTACAGCAAATCCCAGAGTCTGTTGCAACTTGCAGCTTACAGATTAGAATGACCTTTTCTGAACATAATTCATATTTTAGAATGAAGACAAAATTTTACGAAGTTTCTTAAATCCTGTATGGAAACAGGTAGCCCGTAGAGTCCGTATTGAACGTATTTGGAGGTAGCAAACATGATCATGAAATACCATTTGTTTCCGTAAAAGGCTTTATCTAGTATTGCCTTCCCGTGCACAATATAAATTCAACGTAGGACTTGGCCAAGTCTAGGAGTTGATCTATAATTGCCTTCCTGTAGTTCAGTTAAGTTTTCAACCTTATATGACTTAACCCACATAACCTGCGAACAACCCCTATTGTAGACCTGTCGATCAACCATCTCATACTCAAACCTTTATGTTTATCCATATTTAGGTTGTCGATTTGCTAAAGCAACTCATACTAAGTGAAGCCACCATCGATAAGATCAAGCATGTTTTTGTCAATGAAATGGAACGGGCACTCAACGAGGAGTCATCCTCGCTACAGATGGAAAACACATACATCCCTGAGCTACCTGATGGTACAGGTGAGTAATCCTTCACAACCTCACTTATCACACGAAAAATAATTGAAATAAATAACTTTCTGCAGAGCAAGGAGTGTTTCTAGCACTCGACTTGGGTGGAACGAATTTTCGTGTTATCCACATGGTATTGATGAACGGCACCATTGTTGACGAAATTGTCCAGCACTACCATATACCTGATGAGCTGCGAATAGGCTGCGGAGATGCATTATTCGACCACTTGGCAGAATGTGTCGATGATTTTGCCAGAAAAAATCATCTCACTGATGATGAAACCTATCCGATGGGATTTACCTTTTCCTTTCCCATTCGACAGCACAGTCTGGACTCGGGTAGCTTGGTAACATGGACGAAAACATTCAATTGCCCATCGATGGTTGGCAAGGATGCTGTTGCAAAGCTCCGCCAGTCTTTGGCTAAGCTCAACAGGCGTAATATTGAAATCATGGCGATTTTAAATGACACAACCGGTACACTGGTTCAAGGCGCTCGTATCGATGCCAATACGAGAATCGCCATTGTGCTGGGTACCGGTTCCAATGGCTGCTATATGGAGTCTTCGAAACGCGTCAAACACTGGGAGACACCAAGTCATGGTGATCATGTAATTATCGACATCGAATGGGGGGCCTTTGGCGACAATGGAGTTTTGGATTTTATCAAGACTAACTTCGATCGTGTAGTAGACGAAGGATCACTGTTGAAAAATTCTTTTACGTAATTAAAAAAAAAAAAAAAAATTAATCAAGTACAATATTTTACCAGAGAATTAATTTAACAGATTTGAGAAGTACATCAGTGGCAAATACATGGGTGAGCTATGCCGTGTAATTCTAGACGAATTACATACTAAAAAGCTATTCTTGCCAACCGTACCCAAGGAGAAGTTCCCCAGACCATGGACTTTTGGTTCAGACAATGTCTCCAAAATTGAACAGTATGTGCAGCAGGTAAGCAGAGCGATTGAAAATATTTAATTTCGTTTTTATTTGTCTGCAGCGATACACTTCACCAACAAAATGACAATTTATTGGAAATCCTAAGTAACTTAGATCTCGAGTTCGACAAGGACTACAATTTTGATGATATTAACATTATTCGCTATGTATGCGGATTGATTTCAAAACGTGCAGCCCAACTGGTAGCCATTAATACTTCAGTTTTACTAAATCGAATGGATGAATTAGAAATCACAGTAGCAATGGATGGCTCTGTTTACAAACACCATCCCCGTTTGAGGCACTGGATAACGGAATATACAGCACAGATGGCCCCATCGAAAAAGGTAACAGATTTCATCCATATGTTTGGTTTTTTATTCAGAAAAGATTCGTTTTTTTCAGAGCAAGTTTATGCTGGCTGAAGATGGCAGTGGTAAGGGAGCCGCGTTGGTTGCTGCGATTGCAAAGAAAATCTTATTTCGAGAAGCAGCTTTGGAATGTTAGTACATAGACTTTGTTCGATAAATAAAAACTAAAGCTTGCCATGTAAAAGGGTACTCATGGGGCTATAATACATCGATTTGGTCTGGTTATAAATAGGGGAAACCTTTTCTTGAAATAGGGTGCTAGTGAGATTATACTATTAAGCAGTATAGACCGGCGCTGGCATAAGACTTAAAAGCAGTCTCCAAATGAGAAAAAAAGGACTTTGTCTATGAGGTCATGGAAAAAATGTATGAAAGCGACTACGGAAGTCAATATCGTCGTGTGAAATTTTAATGCAGAGATTGGATAAGATGGCATCTTTAGCTGTATATTGTCAAAAAGCAATTAACTGGAACAATTTAGCTAGGGACATGAGTCATTGTAAATGTAGAGGCATATTGTTTGAGCGCAATGTTCATTCCGGATGGTAGCGTGACAAATGTTTGCTTAGTATACCCATTCTAAAAAGGGGTCCTGGTGGATTTCAAGAATTCTTACACAAAGAGTACGTGTAACTACGAAATTGTATCCAATACCCCAATAGTTAAAATGTAAGGCCCAAAAATATGTGACGTACATACGTACAGACACGATTCAATCGACTAAGCTAGGGATTCTCAGTGGATCCATATATATACTTTAAGGTATGTCTTCCTAAATAACCTCTCTATCTTACAAGCAACATTCAGGCTCTATCTCTATCTTAGAAGCAAGAGAAAAACTTCTTGGAAAATTTATTGGCGATGGGTCTATCCAAACAAACACCACTCCGGCATAGGCTATAGTAAGGATTTTTTAAATATCAGACACGTATAAACGGCAAGAAAATTGGTCGAAACTATCAGAGTGCCAATTTCAGAGCTTTTTGCTGAATTCGTTTTGTGGCCACAATGGGGTTGTGAGATGAAAGACTTGTTCCCTGTGGTGAGAACAGAAAATCAGCTTTTTTGTTATCTCGCCATTTAGCATGGACCAACGTAATCGGGTTGTTGTAATGGATGTTTTCAATCGTTTTTATTTATGGCAGATAGATGGATACTGGCCCTCCAGGTTGGGGGTTGTGCCTTGGGTTAACTACACAACCATGGAAAACACTCTGTGTTACAAAGCAACCAATAGCGTTGGAAAGAACTGATTTTATTGTTGACGACCCTGCTAAAGGAAAAAAGGACAACGACGTTCGTATCTGCACCTGGAATGTGAGAGCATTAAACAGGAGAGGTGCAAGTAAACAACTAGCAGAAGCCGTTAACTGCTACAAAGCAGACATTACTGCCACCCAGGAAATACGCTGGGATGGGCCGGGCAAAATGAGGATGAAAAACTGTGACATCTACTACAGACCGTGTTATAGTGTGCAGAAACAGCGGCTATTCGGATGCGGTTTTGTTATAAGTGCCAGAATAAGGCAAGAAGTGTTATGTTTCCAAGACATTAGCGAACGCATTGTAACAATCCGCATCAAGGCCAGATTCGCCAACATTAGCCATATGTGCACTCAAGCCCCAACGGAGGAAAAATATGATATAGCTAAGGACTGCTTCTATGAGCTCCTTGACAAAAGCTATGAACGACTACCGAAGTACGATGTTAAAATCGTGCTGGGAGAATGTAACTCAAAGGTAGGAAGAGAAGATATCTTTAGCAGTATTGTCGGAAAACGTAGCCTACACGACAAACGTCTGGTAACGGACTTTGGCTAGTTGAATTCGCTACGGAACGAAATGCCTCCGAACATTCAGAGGAGCTAACATCGACTCGAACCACTACCTTGTTGCAGCCAAGGTTAGAATGCGGATATCCACTACGCCACAACAATCCAGAAATACTGTAAAAAAATTTAATGTCGAAAGACTGCAATCGCAAGAGACCGCCAGAATATACCACCAACATCGAATGTCGAAGGACTATGGCAACGATGCCAACAAGCCATTAGATCAGCCGCAACTGATGTGCTAGGTTTCTCGCGCCCATCAGCAAGAAACCCCTGGTTTGATGAGGAATGCGGACAGATACTCGCAGCCAAGAACGAGGCCTACAAGGCTAAGCTGCAGGTGAAGACGAGAGCTGCCGTTGAGCTCTATAAGTAGAGAAGAAGGGAAGAACGTCGGCTTTTCAGAAAGAAGAAAAAAGATCAAGAAAAGCGTGCGATCGAGGATACAGAGAGGTGCCACGCCAGAAACGATGTTGTCAAGTTTTACCAAAGTATAAAACGTCAAAGCCAAGGATACAAGGCTCGAACAGAATCCTGTCGAGATGAACAAGGAAATATCGTAGTTGAGATACAGTCGAAGCTGAGGATATGGAAGAACCACTTCTGCAGTCTGTTAAACGGCGATGACGAACAACATTCCGCTGTCAGGCAGAACGAACTCAATATTGGCAACTGCAGCGAAAGCTGTCAACCACCCGACCTGAGTGAAGTGAGGATAGCAATATCTAAACTGAAGCTAAATAAGGTTGCCGGAAATGATGGCCTTCCCAACGAGCTTTATAAAGTCGGCGGGGTAACATCCACCAACTCATATGGCGAATCTGCCGGAAATGACGGCCTTCCCGCCGATCTGTATAAAGCCGGCGGAGATGACTTGGTAAGAAACATCCACCAACTCATAAGCCGAATCTGGTCGGAAGAAAGTATGCCTGAAGAATGGAACCTCAGCATAGTTTGCCCGATCCACAAAAAAGGAGACCCTCTAAACTGCGCCAACTACAGAGGCATAAGTCTCCTCAACATCGCCTACAAGCTCCTATCTGCCGTAATATGTGAACCTCTGATAGTCCACAACCGATCAAATCTTTACACTTCGGCAGATCCTAGAAAATACCCAAGAAGTCCAAATCGATACCCACCACCTATTCATCGATTTCAAAGTCGCATACGACAGCACTTATAGAGACGAACTATACAGAGCCATGTCTAGTTTTGGTATACCGCCCAAGCTCGTCCGGTTGTGTAGGATGACGATGGAGAATTCTCGATGCTCCATCAGGGTCGAAAACGACCTCACTGAACCATTCGATACCAAAAAAGGATTTAGGCAAGGCGATGCGCTGTCATGTGACTTCTTCAATCTGATTCTTGAGAGGATTGTGCAAAACTCACGGACCAACACCAGAGGCACAAATTTACAAAAATCTGTACAACTATACGCCGACGATATTGACATCATTGGTAGGACCCAACGTGATGTCATAGCCACGTTTTCTAGTATAGAGAAGGAAGCGGCAAAAATGGGATTAATAGTAAATGAGGCAAGACGAAGTATAAGCTGTCAACCTGAAAGGACACACAATATCGACGAATTGGACAGAACGTCACCATTGACAGATATAACTTTGAGGTAGTACGGGATTTTATCTATCTCGGTTCCGCTATTAACTCTGACAACAACATCTCGTCAGACGAGGAATTACTCTTGCCAACCAGTAGGCAATTCAGTAGTAAAGCCCTCACCCGAACTACTAAGGAGATCCTATATAAGACCCTGATCATCCCAGTCCTGCTCTACGGCGCTGAAGCATGGACCGTCTCAAAAGTGGATGAAGAAATACTTGGTAAATTTGAGAGGAAAATTCTTCCAAAAATCTTCGGTCCCGTTTGCGTTGACGGGTTATGGAGGCGACGATTCAACCAAGAACTATCAGAGCTATACAGTGACATGCCCCTTGTCAAAATACTACCCATGACATTAAAGATAGCTGGGGCATGTAGAACGAATTTACACCAAATACTCCTGCTCAGCCTTCGAAGCCCAGGCAGACGTAGCAGTAGAGGAAGACCTCGCCTTAAGTGGCGCGCACAAGTAGAAACCGACCTCAACCAACTTGGAGTGCGCAACTGGAGGCAGTTAGCTAAGGACCGGGCTAATTGGAGAGGCATGTTGGTTGAGGCCCAGGTTCATTCCGGACTGTAGCTGGTAAGCTAAGTAAGAAAGATGGATTTTATGGAAAGTATAGCGACTAGATTGAGAGAGATTTCTATGACAAATAGGTTCTGGTCTCTGTTGCTATCCAGGAGTACATTTCTCCGCTCATAGATGGCACATATGCGTAGTCTAATTGGTTCGTGTCATAAGTATTTTTAAAATAATAAATATTTCGCAGATAGATGGCCGTAAAAAAGCTTTTCATTTGGTCGAAAGGTTGTTAAAATGGATATGTAATGAGGAGTTTCAAATGCTTACGGAAAGGTGGCTTTGAAAAGCTTTTGTAGGGTTGTTGTCATCGGTATTTTAAAGCTACGATATTTAGCAGATAGATAGAACTCCAATCGATAGGTTGTTGTCTCTAGTAACGACTGGTTGTTGTCTGGGAATTCTATATGGTTTGCCTTCTGAAATTTAAATTGCCAGGTAGTTGCGTTTGTGTTAGGCAGCCTAATTCGAACTAAGTTGTTCAACCGATCAGATTCTTTTTCTACGGTATTTTATAACAACGATATAGGTGATAAGAAGGCGAGTTCTCATCTGTCTAGAAATTTGGAAATCGGAAAAACACATTATTCCCAATTCCTTAAAGAATTCGCTATTGATATGATTGGTTTTTTATTTGACTGGACAACGGGACTGGACAACGGAGAGTTCTATAAAAAACAAAACCACAATAGCCAAATACTGCAGAAGGTCTCCTCCTAGGAAACCATTAAAATACCCAGAAAACTACAACTGGACAGCAGAGGCTGATTTCCATCTATCTGCGACAAATCGAAACCTTTTAAAATATTTACGACATAAACCTCTCCATCTGGGAGCATCATTTCCATCTTTATTTTATATCCATCTTTCTGTAAGATTGCAAAACTCTTCATAACATACCGATTCCGACAACCTTCTTGGGAAAAGAAAAGCTTTATATATCCATCTATCTGCGAAATATTGAAATACCCATAGCTTTAATCCTCAAAATGTAGATATAGACTGAATTCCAGAACGTCAAAAATGCCCATTGTGAATGCACACTGCTTTAATGATGCCAGGTGATGAATGCTTTTGCACTGCTTTGCATATGTTATGTATCCCAAACATTCACTATCCTCTTTTTGCGTTTTTTTGCGCAGTTGATGCTTTCGCAATGCGGTTTAAAAAAATATGCTTTCCATCATAGTAAATTGTTTGCGTTATGCAACTCTTGATTAAGCAGTAATGCAGAACTACTGCGTTTTGGATTTCAGCCATACTTGCCATCTATCAGCAACAAATTGTATCCTTTAAAAGACAGCCATGATAAGAAACTTTTTTTTTGAAATCTTATCCCATCTAGCCGCGATATTTTTTTATTATATACAAGGTGGCGCAAAAGTAATCCTCCTATCAGAAAATACTATAAATTTTGCGATTGGCCCCTAATGTCAGTTCTGTTTTGACATTTGTGTAGTAAACACATGCGAATTACACGTTAATAAACAAAGTTACGCTACACTGCTTCAGAACGCGGAATATTCGTGACTATTTATTTGAGCAATAATCGGTCGGTGACTTTGGCACAACGTGAATTTCGTCGCAGATTTCCTAGCCGTCCAACGCCTACTGGTAAAACACTGTGACGTTTAGCTGCTCGCCTCGAAGAGACTGGCACAACACGAGATGCTGCCAGGCGTAGCAGACCCCGGAGTAGCTGTTCTGCAGAGAATATTGCTGCTGTAGCCGAAGATGTCATGGAAGCGCCATCGACATCGACCAGACGACGTTCCACGCAAATGGGTATCAGTCGACGGTCTTTTCAGCGAATTTTGGTACAAGATTTGAAGATGTTTCCGTACTAAGTATAGACGGTGCATCAGCTGTTTGCTGCTGACCGCCAATCGCGTCTAACATACGCTCAAGCCATCCATAATCACCACCAAGAGGAAGATGATTTTTCATCAAAAATAATCATATGAGTGATGAGGCCCATTTCCATCTTAGCGGGAACGTAAATAAGCAAAATTTACGCTTCTGGGGCACTAAAAATCCGCGTGTAACCCACAAAGAGCCATTACACCCGCTCAAAGTCACTGTATGGTGTGCTGTTTTCGCTGGAGGAGTCATCGGACCTTTTTTCTTCAAAGACGTCGCGGGCCAAACGGTTACTGTGAATGGTGAGCGCTACAGAGCAATGATCAACGAGTTCTTTTTGCCGCAGCTTGATGAATTGGGATTGGAAAACATGTGGTTCCAACAGGACGGTGCAACGGCACACACTGTACGTGCCACAACCGATATGCTGAAGGATGCATTTCCCGGGCGCCTAATCTCCCGTTTTGGCGATTTGCACTGGCCAGCAAGATCGCCTGATTTGACCGCTCCAGATTTTTTTTTGTGGGGCTTTTTGAAGTCGCGGGTTTATGTCAACAAGCCTCAGACTCTTGCAGCTCTTAAAGCCAGAATCCGTCAAGAATGTGAGGACCTATCGCCGGAAGTTTTTCCCAAAGTGATGGAAAATGCCATAAAAAGGGCTCAAATGACAATCAACTGTGGCGGCGACTTGATGCAAAAAAAATTAAAAGACCAAATAAAAATAATCCACAAGAAGAATCAAAGTTTTTCATTTTTTTTTTAAATTACAGCCAAAAAACATCGGAAGGTTATTTTTGCGCCACCTTGTACATGACAACAACCTGGCGAAAAAGTCCTTTCTATCTATCTGCCGCAAATAAAAACGTTTAAAGACACCCACGACAACAACGAGATTCAGTCTGTCCTTGCTAGAATGGTGAGATACCATGGAAGCTCGTACATTTTCTGTTCTCACCAAAGCAGGACAATTATTTCATCTCACAATCATTTCGTGACCCAAAACCTAAAAATCGCCGAAAAGCTCAGAATTTGGTGAGCTAAAACGTTGAAACAATGGCTGTTTACATAAAGGTCTGCCTAACAAAGATCTGCATTAGACGTGTTCATAAAATCAGATGTTTGATCGAACAGATCCAGATGTAGTACAGAAGATATGTTCATAAACGTCCTAAGTCACATCAACATGTGGCAACTTGTGCATCCATTATTTTTGACTGCAAAAATCGCCGGAGAATTTTAAGTGAGCAAATGAAAGTTTTATTGACATTTTTTTAATAAATTGTGTACTTACCATAACATTTGTCTTTGTTTAAGGAATAAATAAACTACACTTTGGAATGTGGCGATATCTGAGGTATTAATTCAAGAAAAATTCTAATGGAAAAACGAATTCAATTCTGGGAAAAAGAAAACAATTCATTGTAAAGGACATTAAAAAGGTTGATATCCGTTGTTATTCTGCCCTAGCAAGGTATCCGTCGGAGCGAACAATTTTCCGCAACGTTGGATGTTCAAATTTCATTCGAGGTATGTGTCATCGGAAAAACAACACTGACCTAAGGTTCGTAAATAAATTCCGCTAAGAATTTGTGACGGAGTAAATCGGAAAAAGAATTGCACTTTTCTGTCAAAAATTGCACGAAAAATGCACCTAAACGCACTTCAACGCAATTCACCGCGATTCGTTACAAAATGTCAGAGAAATATTCCGAACGGCTTTTTGGAAAAAAACCTCGAGGCTAAAATCCTCCGAATCGTACAAAATCGGAAAAATTTCCGCTCCGACAGATAATACCTCGCTAGGGCTGATTAACTCACAATTAAGATTGAGCACAATTTCTGTCGCGGTCATTTCAAATTTGTGTTGACGTTTATGAACATTCAGTGACTACCTGAAATTGTACTTAACAAGGCACCCAGAATGAGTGTGTTCATCAATGCGTGTTCATCAAAGAGTGTGTTCATCAACAAGGTATTTGGACTAGCTCAGATTTTCGACGTTTATGAAAACACACAATTTCTCCAGTTTATGTGAGCCTGATACCATTTTACCACTTTTTTTGTATTGTTTAAATCGTTTTTATAATTAGAGTTATCGGGAATTCTTTTTCCCACGGAAGATTTCCTATTCACCAATCAATTTACATTGCTGAATGGGAAAAAATCCGTGGGAAAAAGAATTCCTGATAGCCCTAAATAACCCTCATTATAACCACGCTAAAATTGTTACAAACTATCAGGCCTATCGCGAATACATTTTCCTCGGAAACTTTTCTCATTCAGCGATCTGTTTTACATTGCTGACAAGGGGAAAACTCCCAGGAAAATTTATTTATTTATTTATTTTTTGTTGTTTAAATTTTTCATTCATACAGGCCTATCACGACCAAATTTTCCCGGGAATTTTAGCTCCCCGGAAAAATTTATTCGCGATAGGCCTGATTGCTTTGTTTTAAACTATTTTTGATTCACCCCGAGCCTGCCAAAACCAATTATCGACATAAATCGAGGTATTCCTGTTCAACCAATACTCCATTCAAAAGTTAAATTCTCAAATACACCAATTTATTTATTTAACATTCAATGACAAACTAAACATTTGACATTTGTCAGCCTAGACACATCAATGTAATAGAATTTTGCTATTTTACAATTGGTACAATTTTAAATGTGATTTCGATACGTGGCCATTCGAATGTGATCATCCCAAAGTAGTGAGTGAAATGCATACGTTATGGAATGATTCGACAACGTATGCATTTCACTCCCTCGTTAACTGATTTGGTAATTCCAACCCTAAAGTCGATTAATGATTTTTCAAAATTACATTTATGTAAAAAAAGTGTTGCTTATGCTCCCCCCATGATCTTTATTTTATTTTATTTTTTATTAATTATTTTATGTTATGTTAAACCGGAGCTTAAATACCGTTACCTGTCTAAAACGTCGAATTTTCCAAATATTTTCAATAGCCATTTTTAATTTTGAGCTTTTCATAAAAAAGCGTATGAACTGCGGGCATAGAATATGAATGATTTCTCAAATATCAATTTGCTGACACCCTATTTTGCTGCATTCCATCTTCTCAGCCTTTCTGCTAAAAAAAATTAAAATAAAAGCTGAAACAGCGCCTTATGCCTGAAAGACACGTGCAGAATTCTTTTTGCAGAAAGGTTAGAACACGCGAGTTTTCAATGGGAGCGAACACATATAAAATTTGCGAACGCTGCATTTCTGCAAGTAGGTAGTCTCTATTTCTAAGTGCACTGCAAAAACTCAAGAACACCACAACACAAAAATAAAATCAAGTTTAAGATATTTGGCATCATTGAATGATGACGTTTACTCCGCTTAAAAAAACAACTTAATGCCAAAACAAAACAAAAGTTTCAAAAACGAAAGAGACACATTTTCTCCACTCAATCAAATCATTTATTTTGCGTCGAAATTAACCACGAATGCCGCTATTACAAATTAAATACATCAAATCTCTTTCTCATTTTTATAAATGATCTCCTGTCTGCAACTTCTAATCCAATTCATTCCTTCGCTGATGACAGTACCCTCAGCTTCTCATATTCGTTTACAGGTCCTCGTCCCTCACCTTCGAACGTGGACTCTAAACGCCAAAATATGTTAAGCTCATTGAATTCCGACCTTGACAGCATTATCAAATGGGGTAAATCTAATAGAGAGTGGAATTCAATGCTTCCAAAACACAATGCTGTCTTCTGTCATTAAAGCGAAACCAAAATCTGGAGCCATTATCCATGAATGGCACTTCCGTCGAAGAAACCGAAAAGCTTTCCATGCTAGGTATGTGTGTTAGTAACGACTTACGTTGGAACGACCACATATTCGAAGTCGCTAAAAACGCAGCGAAATGTCTAGGTTTCCTAAATCGATGTAAGAAATATTTCACCCCCTCTGATCTGGCCACAATATATAAAGCGTTTATACGCCCAAAACTTGAAATCAACGCCCACGTCTGGTCAGGTGCACCAAAATCAACATTTCACCTACTAGATAGGATTCAAACACGTGCGAAAAAACTTATAGGAGACATAAGAATAGCGAACTCCTTAGTTTCGCTTGAACACCGTCGAAACATCTCCTGCCTTACCTTGTTTTATCGCTATTTTAACAACCAATGTTCAAATGAAATAGCCAGCTGCATTCCTCCCATTCAACAATTCAGCCGCAATACCCGTTACGCAATGAATGCAAATCAGTTTACACTCAAGCCTATCTTCGGACGTACGCTGAAATATAGAGATTCGTACATAAACCGAACAATACGAATGTGGAATGCTCTACCAAACTCTGTTTTTCCTTTCCATTATAACTTACAGACATTTAAAACCAATGTGCATCGGTATCTCCTTTCTTCTTATCCCTAATTTCCTTAACGCCCGCACTGTGCTAAAACATATAAAGGGTATTCATAACCCCTTGAGTGCGCGCAAATTATAAAAAAAAAAAATCAAATAAAAATCACCAAACACCACCACAGTAAGCTGAATGGCAACGAACCCCGAAGGTCCTTCCGGCTGAGACGTGGTATCTGTTTACCAGAAGGTGTAGGGATCAGTCGATAGTCCTTTACCGACACTATCACCCGAGGTGGCGAAGGCCTAGCTAGCCTTTAAATGGTTGCCTCACTCACACAGAAAATTCACTTCGTGGTTAACCCACCCATTAGCTTCGTCCACCCTTATGACCCAAGGTCACAGACCGCTTGGGCCAGTACGGGCAGGTTAACAGGCGGGGTGTCCAGCCATCTTGTGGCACAGGCCTGATCATCCGCTCTCTAGCTCAACGGCGGCTATGGGATCTTTTCCACAAAACCTGGACTGGGGATACTATACTTTTACATGCCTGTGAAAATTGCAGAAACAAAGGTGTTATGTCATTGCAACCCTAACCGAAAATTTAAAAGAAAAATCCCACAAAAAATTGCAAGGCCCGAGTTCCGTCCACTTCAAAATCTACCTTTTAGTTTGATGTTTCTTCATAGTGGAAGGAAGCTAAGAGGATGTAGTGGAAATTCCCTTCTCGCTGGCCCAACCCTAACTGAAACCGAGTTCAGTATCCTTGTCCATCGCTTCGCCATATGTGCGATGACTCCTTACCCGAAAAGGGGAAAGTAACCCCCGAAAGGTTGCTTACCCCGGACCACCCTTTAACCCCACCGGTCATGCGACACCGACCCATCCACTCAATGTTCCTTACAAATTTCCCATGCTCACAAGCACAAATCTAATGGATTTCGCGAACATTCCAAAATACCGGTATGACTTTCCAACATTACCCAATAAAACACCACAGTTTGGATAACGATATAAAACGTAAATAAAATGGTTTATTCGGGAATTAATAAAAGAAAAGAAAACTTTAAATGTATTTATGTTTTTCAGGTGTGTTTTACACGAAGTTGCATCAGTCAAAGATATTTGCATCCATGCGATACACTTACTAGAGGAGGTCTTATAAATCCACAGTAAATCCACAGTTATTCCACTAATTTGATGTTTTACTTCAAATTTTATTTCATTCATTTACTTTTAAGTTATTGAAGTCAAAAAGAACCACTGCATGTAGTGACCCCTAAGCCACTTCGGGTTACGGGTCAGAATATACCCGAGGCATGACTAAAATCCACTCCCCGCATACCGAGTGTAAAGAGTATACAAAAACAAAAATCCAATGAGTAAAACAAAATAAATTATTGCCCCAGTTTACCCCAGGTGGCAATTCAGTATCATTGGAAAATCCACCAACTTCGGAGGTCGGCTCTATGGATTTTAGCGAGAGCCAATTATTGCAATTATGTAACCCTTCGGGAAAAGCTCAAGGGTAACGAGGTCACCAACATCTAGATCTCAAAAAAAAATATGTGCCTCAGGAGCTCGACAACACCAGAAGTGTCGGCCCACGAAAAGCGAGATTCTATGAAAAATTAAAGCCTTAAGCAAGAAGACGACGTTCTTCGAACAAGGCTTAACAATGTCGAACTTCTCTGCGAATAGCTTCGTAAAGAAATTCTCCATCTTAAGGAAGAAAGTATGACTCTAAAGAGTTAATTGAAATTACCTAATGAGCCAAAACCATATGGAAACTACCACATGAATTCCGAATACCATACGGATGAAGAAGAACTCAGACGCGAAACCGACTGGGTTTTGAAGAAAAGACCGGTAAAAACGAGGAAAGCTCTATCATCTCCTGAAATTATAAACCCAGACAAAGAGAAATACTTAATATTTTTGCAAAAATTGAACCCATTCGTAAGGATTCAAAACTAGTTCCTCGGTGCAAGCGCTGCCAAGGATATAATCATACGCAAACCTATTGTCAGAAAGAGCTGCGGTGTGTAAAATGTGGCGGAAATCATCTGACAGTAGATTATAGGTCAGATAAGAAAACTCCTCCTATCTGCATCAACTGTAAAGGCAATCATTCTGCAAATAATCGCGGCTGCGAAGTAGCTAACGAGCTGCAAATAAGACGGGAGAAATTTATGAGTATTAATACACAGCAATTGAATGACAAAAAGCAAATGTCTAAAACTCTGATTAAAAATGTGTCGAAGCCAAAGCAGGCTACAATTAAAAAACCCACGTTTTCACAAACTACACCGCCATCAGAAATCCGTTTGGATCCTGTACATCCAAAACCAAATGTACAAACGTATGCCCAAGCTATAGTATCCGATAAAGGTCAAAAAAATATCTCACCTGACCCAGTTACAAACACGTATTTTCGATTCCTTCATAACTTGAGGAACAAAGTAAAACGAATGAACTTATTTTTGACAGGCTAGTAAAGCCCGAAAATAGTATTCGCAACAAACGTACCCCACCTTCGACATGAATAGATTTCTTACGTGGAATGCCAATGACCTTGGGCAAAAACTTGTCGACATCTATTTAATATCCGAAACTCACGCAAAGATTAATTCGAACTTAAAGATTAAAGGTTACCTCGGCTATCATGCTCTACATCCATCGACTAAGGCTAGAGGTTGAGCCTCACTATATATACCATAAAAATATATATCGAACATTCGATTGATCTAAAATTAAAAATCGAAACAATGCAAGTTAGTTCTATACAAGTCAGAAGCAGACAATTCTTTCTGAAGATATCTTCTGTTTACTGCCAACCGCGATGCAAGATTGAGAAAATTGCTTTATTCCCTTGGACAGCGTTTTGTCATCGAAGGGGACTTTAATGCAAAACATTCCGGGGATCTAGATGCATATCACAAAAAGGTAGAATGCTTTATGATGTTGGTTACGGAAAAACCAACTTACTGGCCAACTGATGTTACAAAAATACCGGATTTGATCGATGTTTTCATAGTAAAAGGTGAGTAAAAGGTCCAATCGAATCAAAGTTGTAGAATGCTTTGTTCTTTTCTCTGATCATTCTTCGGTCATTCTTAAAACGACCGAGTCAATCATTAGACATGAAAACCCAACCAGGCTTTAAAAAAATGGGAAAACCAACTGGGAAGGCTTCAAAAACGAGATTGAAAATAATATTCGACTGGGTGTATCGCTTAGATCCATCCCCATTGGAACTCGAAGTCGCTCCTTTACTCCTCAACAACGCAAAATAGAGAGCTGTAGTAATCTCAAGTACCCACTTGAAATAAAAGACTTGGTTGGACAAAAATAAAAAATTCGTAAGAGATGGCACCAAACTCCTTCCCCGCAAGATAAAACACATCTCAATCGGTTGAGTAACATGCTATCAAATTCGATTAAAAACTATAAAACCCATGCGGTAGAAACTTATCTGCAAAGCTTAACCGCTGGAAAAGTATTGAATTATTCACTTTGGAAAGCAATTAAAGTCATAAAACGGCAAAAAAAACGATTTGCCACCAATTAGAGTAACTCAAGACGATTGTGAAAAAAGCGATAAGGAAAAACCAGACGTTTTCGACGCACATCTTGAGGAAATATTTAAGCCATTTGATGGTCCAGAAAACATTAATTTATTCGACACTACAACCGATAGCTATCCATATAGATATGCAAGTATTGCCGAGCTTAAACGGGAAATTCAGAAACTAATGCCTGAAAAATCTCCGGGTTATGACCTGATTACAGGAGAACTTCTTAAATGTGGCCTAGGAAAACAAAAACTAAACTAAAAGAATACATACCAAGACAGTGGAAAGTCGCGGAAGTGATTATGAAAAATGACCGAATGATATATAATTTCACTTCTTCCAATAATTTCAGAAGTTCTTAAAAGGCTATTACTCGGTCGCTTACATCCCCTTACCTACTGATAAAAAAAAAAATTTTTGTTTAGAAGTAATCATTCGACTGTGGACCAATTTCATCGAATTACTGATGTAATTGAGAAAACTTTCGAAGAATAGAAAATTTGCTCAGCCGTATTTCTTGACGTGCCTTCAATACAAACAAAGACAAGTTGTACCTGAAATATTCAGCCTTATCGGGAACTCCGAGGGAAAAGAAATTCCCTCCGAACAATTTAATTCCTTGGAACAAAATTCTCCAATCGCAAATTTCCATAGGAATCAATTTTCCCTGGAATCAGTTGAACCAACACCAAAGTGTGAAAAACTTCATTCGAAACTCATTTTCGAATGTTTTGACATTACATACTAATATTCAACCACCCCATGAATTCCGTTCCGATTAATCGCAATTTTAATTGAAATTTAAAAATAAAACATAAAAATGCAACGAACAGCTTATATATTAATTGCTGAAGAACAACAGCAAATAGAGAGAAATGAATTGAGGTCTATCAGACGAAATTTGAGGGATACATCTAAACCCCATAGAGTTACCAGAACCATTGTAAGTTGAAACTAAATAATTTAAAGAGCAGCTTATTCCACTTAAGTTGTTTTTTTTTTTTAGATTTTATCATTACTACAGAGTAAACAAGCCGATGTTCAAATACCTGCTGGATTTGCTATCAGATTCCTTACCACAAACCAAAAAATCATTCGCAGTTTCTCCCATTGTTAAGCTAAGCTCATGCTTGCGCTTCTTTGCCGAAGGTGGCTATCAAACAGGAGTGGTAAAAGATTACGAGATTGGACTTGCGCAATCATTTTTTTCAGAAGTCCTTTCCAGTGTGTTGAAAATATTTGAGGCAGAACTGTGTCCAATTTGGATAAACATGCAGATGACGGCGGAAGAAAAGAGGAAAACAACTTTAAATTTCTACGAAAAATACAGCATACCAGGCAGCAGTAATAGGCTGTATAGATGGAACGCACATCAGAATCATCTCTACGCCAACGTCCAAACATTTATACTACAACAGAAAGGGGTTCTATAGTTAAAATTTTTTACTGGTGACTTGAGGTTTGCATTTACATTTTACGTCCATGAGTCCATATGTATATTTCGCAGGTATGTGATGATGAAATGCGAATTCGTTTCGTAGACTCTACACACCCTGGAGCATGCCAAGATGCGTTTGTGTGGAAGGTTAGTGAATTAAGATCATGGAAGGAACAAAAATATTTGAATGGTGACAGAAATTCGTGGTTGTTAGGTAAGTCAGTTTATATTGATCTTAGTTCATAATATGATTCAAATGCACTTTCAAATAGGTGACGCTGGGTATCCTTTAGAGCCATGGTTATGACCCCCCACAGGACCAATGAAGAGGAAACACCTGAAAGAAAATTCAACGAAGCCCATACGCGCTGCCGAAATATTATTGAACGAACTAACGGGGTGCTGAAAGCAAGATGGAGATGTTTGCTCGGTGCACGAGAGCTTTATTACCTTCCAAAAAAAAGCGATCCAAATTCAAAAGCGATTTCACCATCGATCTGCCAACCCCTGATTTGCTCATAGATGACGACTCCAATAATCTAGTTGGAAACGAGATTACTGCTACAAGCGATTCAGAGTATACCACTGCAGCTCAGCGCATAAGAAGAGATATAGGTAATGCTCTTTAAAATTCACTTTTTATTATAAAACTATTTACATAAATAAACAAAAAAAAAATTCAATATACTTAATTGTAGCAACGTGAAGAAAATTTATTTCTTATCATAAATTAATGATTGCAATCAAGTTTTTCGAGTTTGGCTTCTTTTATTTCTAGAAGACGTTGTTTGAAATCGAATTTAGCTTTGATTTCTTGTGTTCTTAGCCTTTCCATTTCTAAGTTGTGGCGCTTGGTTTCTTGAAAAACTATTTTGTGCTGATCATATAGTCTATCAATGGAGTGGTATATTTTTTTAACACTTGCTTCCATTTCGTCGTGATGACTTTTAGTACATAAAATAGCTTCTCCAATTTTATCGCACAATTCTCGTTGCAGGTGTATTTCCTTTTCTAAGGTCTCCTGTGAAGTCATATTTTTTTCTGTCGCTCTGTCGAAAATCTAGGGATAGGATCATTTTTCGAAATATTGGAATCCACCAGCGGCTCCGGATCCCTTTGTTGATTGCATTCCACTGGCGAGTCTAACAACTTATCAAGTAAATCAGTGTCATCAAGTGTTGGGGACTTTTCAATACCGGCACAGTTTTTTGGATATGGTGATGATGTACTTGCATTTTCCTTTTCTGGTCCATCACATGGGTAGCCTTCAACAGATTCATGCATTGCGCACATATTCTGTATAGCTTCTTCCATAGCGGTAAATTTGTATTCCCTGAATGGGCCACCTCCAGTAGCATTTTTGTGTTTCAGGTTTTCTGACATTTGTTTTCTCACGTACTTTTTCTTATCAAGCCATACCTAAAACGAATTAGTTTGAAATATTTAAAAGAATGATGAATAGCAACAAAATATTACTTTCTTCCATTCAAATAATGACTTCACTGGCGGCCCAATATTGTTCAGTTCCTTTTCTATCAGCTTCCAAAACTTCTTTGTTTCTTCTTTCCCCCGGCGTGTGGTAAATCCATTTGCTATGTCCCGTTTTGCTTCCATCAAATTAACTAGCAACTCCAGTTGTCTTTGATTTGTGGCGTTAGACCTATTTCACAAAATTTTTAAACAAATTTTAATATATTTCATCAAAAATTCCTTACATTGTTGTTCTTCGTTTGAAGTTCCCTAACAAAATAACAGAGGAATAATTTCGAGGGTAATTGCATGAAAATTCCCTGGAAATTCTATTCACGATAGCTATATTTTCCGAGGGATTTTTTTTCCCATATTCGAAATTAATTCACGATAGCTATTTGTCGAACATGGGAAATATTTCCAGGGAAATATTATTCACAATAACCCCCATTATATTAAATCCTCGTGTCGTATCTTGAGCATTGACTCTTCAGTGTGAAACTTGGAAACGAATCTTCGGAGTTCAAAGAACTATTGGCGGAGTATCCCAAGGAAGCGTTCTTGTACCTCCTATTTACACGTGATATCACACAAACAAACGATACAATAGTTGCTGACGATACTGCTATCCTAGCATTTATCACAACAATATAGGAAACAAATATGAAATTACAAAACGCTCTTAACTAGATCAATGAATGGACAAAATCCTGTCGGATTCCACTTAACGAGAGCAAATCGTTTCGTGTAGATTTTTCGTATAAGACAAACAGTTTGCATGTATTTCTCGATAATGTGTGAGTCCGTTTTGCAATTGAAGCGAAATATCTCGGAATGACACTCGATGCAAAATTAAAATGAAAGTCGCATGTAAAAAATAAATGCGAAGAACTTAAAAAATAAAAACAGACAACTGTAGTGGTTACTCGGAAAATATTCGAAGCTTAACATTGATAACAAGCTGCTATTATACAAGAAAGTGCTAAGGCCGGTCTGGACATATGTTATATACAACTAAAGGATTGTACCAGTGAAACGAATCTTAACATACTACAAACTTTTCAAAACAAAATGTTAAGATCATTCGTCAATGCGCCGTGGTATATAAGGAATGAAGATCTACGCAGAGATCTGGGTATTCCCGCGGTTAATGATGAAACGAAGAATTTTGCAAACAAACATAAAATACGTTTATTGGGACACGTTAACACAACTTAAGTGGCGCTACAGTCCGGAATGAACCTGGGCCTCAACCAACATGCCCCTCCAATTAGCCCGGTCCTTAGCTAACTGCCCCCATATGCGCACTCCAAGTTATTTGATGTCGGTTTCTACTTGTGCGCGCCACTTAATACGAGGTCTTCCTCTACTGCGTCCGACGTCTGTCTGGGAATCCAAGACTCTGCAAGCCCGAGTATTGGTGTCCATTCGTTCTACATTTCCTAGCCATCTTACACGGCCAGTGCGTAGTTTTATCGACCAGGGGTATGTCGCTGTACAGCTCGTATAGTTCTTGGTTCAATCTTCGTCTCCATATTCCGTCAACGCAAACGGGACCGAAGATTTTTCGAAGAATTTTCCTCTCAAATCGATAAAGTATTTCTTCATCCGCTTTTGAGACGGTCCATGCTTCAGCGCCGTAGAGCAGAACTGGGACGATCAGGGTCTTATATAAGATTTCCTTAGTAGTTCGAGTGAGGGCTTTACTACTGAATTGCCTTCTTAGCCCGAAGAAACAGCGGTTGGCAAGAGTAATTCTTCGTTTAATTTCTGACGAGATGTTGTTGTCAAAGTTAATAGCGGAACCGAGATAGATAAAGTCCCGTACTACCTCAAAGTTATATCTGTCAATGGTGACGTTCTGTCCAATTCGTCGATCTCCAAGTGATGAGATCGATCTCAAAGTGATGAGATAACGCGTACAGTTTATAAAAATGAAAGGTGTCCCTCTGGTGAATATTTTTATCGGTTGTATCTCGGTTTAGTAAAGGGGGCCTGCGATAATTAGCAAACCCCTTCTTGGGTCGTCTGTGGAAACACCTGGCGGTGCTTTAACAAATGAAGAAAAATGCGAATTTCGTTACGATATATAGGAGACCCGGAGTTTAAAATTGAAGTGGGTGAAGCTACTGGGCCCATACCCTGTATGTCGTTCCGAAAGTCTATCCTATTCAAAATTTCTTTTCGTTTCGCTTTTGAATCGGTACCTTGTAACACTTTCGATATGTAAAAAATACTACTAGAAACTTTTTCCACACCATTGAAACAAACAAATTGTTTTTTTAAATGAAGCTATAATTTTCTGCACAGCATCCTAATTTATTGCTTTACATGCGATATCTCCAGTTTAATTCTATTTTCGAAAAAATTTTTGACTTTCAATGGATAATGTTCCACTTCGTCATTTAATACTGTGAAGAGAATAGTTGAAAAATTAAGTGAGTCTGGATCAATTAGCGATCTTAAGCACTCTCGATGTCCTGCTACAAGTCGGTCAACACGAAACATCGAAGCAGTTCCCGAGAGTATTGCTAGTCAAGAAACGTCAATATGACAGTCATGTCGAGAAGTTCTCTACAGCGAATGAAAGAATTGAAACGTTATGCTTACAAAGTTCAATTGACTCAAGAACTGAAAACTACTGACCCTGCAGCGCGAAGTGGGTTCGTTGAATGGATTTTGCAACAACAATATGCGGATGCTAATTTTTCGAACAAAATCATCTTCAGTGACGAAGGCTATTTCCATATTGATGGCTTCGTTAAAATCATCATAAGTGGCTTCAGAAAACCCCCGATATTGGGTCGTATGCAAAAAGATGAGTTCAAGCTGTTTGCTCACTTTTCTGAGACCTTTTTTTTTAGCTTAAAAGACAATGATCGAGTAAGACCTCACGTTGTGAGTACGATCCTAAAACATGAAAGACACGGACCGAGTAAGACAAGACCTCATGTTGTGAGTACGATCTCAAAGTGATGAGATTGATCTCAAAGTGATGAGATTGATCTCAAAGTGATGAGATCGATAACAGAATGAAAACTTGAAGTGACGGAAAGCTCGTTTCGGTATACGAAAAGATGAGAAACCGACTGATTGCGTGACATCGATCACATTTATAGTTAAGCAAGGTATTACTCTTTCTCAGTTCAAAACAAATGGCACCACAACGCGTGACTGTTTGGTGCTGATATCGGACTAGAGGGCATTCAGGTCTATCGCAAATAAATTTTGCCGGGAAACTGTTCCCATTCAGCAATCTGTTTTACATTGCTGACAAGTGATGGCAAAATTTATTGGCGATAGGCCGGAATGTAAATCAGATTGCTGCAAGTTTGACGAGGAAATTTATTCGAGATAGGCCTGATTATCGGATCATTCTTCTACGAAAATGCGGCTGGTCAGGAGCAATTAATTAGGGTTATTGAGAATTATTTTTCCAAATTAATTTTTCCCAATCAGCAATGTAAATTGTTTGCTGAATGGGAAAAACTCCCGATAGCCCCAAATGGTGTTCGTTATCTCGACATGATAACCAAGATTTTTGTATTTAAATTACAAGATATGAACGTGACCCGTATGTGGTTTCAACAAGACGGAGCCATATACCATACTGCCAGAGAAACAAAGCAATTGCTGCATGAATCATTTTCTTATAGTATAATCAGCCGATTTTTGCTAGGCCAACTTAATATCAGATACACCTAATAAACAAAAGAAAAGAGAGAAAAGAAATGGTTTGGGAGTTGTACAACGAGGGTAGATTCTGATTGGCTTTAACTTGGCAATGCCCAGTGGTTGTAACTCTGACTACACATCCAGTGCTTATTTTAAACCTCCAAGTGGTAACCATCGTGTACTGGTCTCATCCAAGCGGATTTGACTTGCTTAACGATTAGCGCGAGTTTTGATAACATGACGAAAAACAGCAACACTATAAACAGCCAGGTCAGAATGGCACGGAATGAATAACCAACCTGCTGTCGTCCCAGCCGAACCTAGACAAGCTGCTTCGACATATTCGGACAACAGGTTGTCTAGGAATTTCAAGGATTAGTTAGGCCCCTTGAACAGAGATGGTGGCGGATGAACTAAAAAGCCAACGGCAGCTCTTAATCCCGTAGTGGATACTGATGGCCTCGTGTCCTAGGGGTATCTAGTAAATTGGAACTGGCCCTCCAGGTTGGGGGTTGTGCTTTGAGTTAACTATCCAACCATGGAAAAAACTCTGTGTTACGAAGCAACCAATAGCCTCGCAAAGAACTGATTTTATTGTTGACGACCCTGCTAAACGAAAATAGGACAACGATGTTCCTATCTGCAAATAGAATGTGAGAACATTAAACAGGAGAGGTGCAAGCGAAAAACTAGCGGAAGCCCTAAACTGCTACAAAGCTGACATTTCCAACATCCAGGAAATACAATGGGATGGGCCGGCCAAAAAGAGGATGAAAAACTATGACATATACTACGGACCGTGTTATAGTGAGCAGAAACAGCGACTATTCGTATGCGGACTTGTTTTAAGTGCCAGATTTAGGCAAGAAGTCTTATGTTTCCAAGACATTATCGATCGCATTTTAACAATCCGTATCAAGGTCAAATTCGCCAACATAAGCCTTATATGCGTTCACGCCTAAACGGAGGAAAAATATGATATAGCTAACGATTGCTTCTATGAGATCCTTGACAAAAGCTATGAACGACTACCGAAGTACGATGTTAAAATCGTGCTGCGTGCTTTAAACGCAAAATTAGGAAGAGAAGACATCTTTAGCAGTATTGTCGGAAAACATAGCCTACACGACAGCACGCCTGGTATCATGGGTGGAAAACTAAACTAATTCCAACAATTCTAGTACAATTTTTATTCGCAATAGGTTTCTCTTACTTCATCTGTAACTTCTGGTATCTGGAAATAGATTGCCTAGTCAATTGACAAGATTGATATAAAAATTGCCCCTGAGGAGCACATATTGCCAAATCTAATCCAAACAAAGGCAAAAATTCCCCACAAAGTATATCCTTGTCAGAATTCAAGTACACTAGCTGTCCACCAATTTAACGTTGTTGGTGTAAGCTTAATGCTTGAAAATTTCATATCACATTTTGCTAATGCTATGTCTGATTGGCGTAATTCCGTGTAAAGCTCAGTCTTCCACAGTGTTGATCCCAAATTCACCCGTGGTCATATTTAAACGACAACCAGTAACTTTTGGAGATAATTGTTTTATGTAACACAGCCGCTGAAAAGATAAGAGAATATCTGATCGCGTTTATTAACAACCAAAATCGAAGACTGTCTAAAGTAAGATATTGCTTCGCTTCGAATACGAAACGCCGATCCTTTGCAAATAGACCAGAAAGTGACACAATTTTTCTAAAAGGCTATAAATTTCTTCGTCATACCAAGAACCCTCTGTTTCTGAAATGAAAGCCAACATTCACTTGAACGCTGTCAAATTTTCGAAACGCTGGATAATCAATA
Organism: Rhingia rostrata; assembly: GCA_949824845.1. Taxonomy (NCBI): domain Eukaryota; kingdom Metazoa; phylum Arthropoda; class Insecta; order Diptera; family Syrphidae; genus Rhingia; species Rhingia rostrata. The sequence goes on from OX463759.1 coordinate 7,690,771, forward strand.
GCTATGTTTAATAATATTTATTATGAAATTTGTATCGAACTTACCGTTTTCAAATTCATCCACTTCGTAGGTATTTGTTCATACTTCTCATATTTAGAATCTCCACCAACTCTCCCTGTAACTGAACAAGTTATTCAATTCTCGAACAAATCGCAATTCGTAATCTCAACCTTTTCCTATGAAACTGCAGTGATTAGCTGCATAATATCCTTGCTGCCAGGGTTTGTAATAATGGAATGCATACAATTTTTGAATACAGAGTTAATAAACAATTCTATAACTTTATTTATTTTCATACTTTCTTGAACAAATATCCTTACTTATGAAATATTGTTTTTATTTAGGAATATGAAATATCATAATTGCATGTACTTAATTTAACAAACATTATCAAATGTTATAATAAATATATTTTTATATATATATATGTTCTGTATTGGTAGTTGTTTTGGGGGGACAGAGAGAGTCGAAATATTAACATTTTATCGAATGTACTCTCAAGAGACCATTCAATTCTTAACTATATCACATAAGCCAATCAGAAAATATATTTCAATCTTGTTTTGTTTTTATTTATTCTATATGACATAATGATTAAATTTTAACTAACAATTTTTTTTATTTATTTTTTTATTTTATTTTTTTTTTATTGTATTTAATTTTTTTTTAACGAATAATAGACTTAGATTAACAAGATTATTTTGGGTTTGGTTAGATATGATTTTTTTTTTATAAAACAAAAGTTTTAATGCAAGTACATTTTTTGCTACGCACCACAACAACTAACTTTTTGACTTTTTTTTTTAAAGTGAGACAAGAATAAATTATGAAATAAAGTTTGTAACACCATTTAACACCAACAAATTAAAATTGATAAGACATTTTATAAATTGAATAAAATATTATAAAACAACTATTTTGATATAGCAAATCATTGAAGCAGCGAGAAAATACATAAAATAATGGCAAAAAAAATTAAAAAATATACATAGGTACGATCCATTGCTGGGTCAATGATAAATTTATAAAAAAAAGAAGATGTTTCCGAGTTGCGACCACCGACTCAGAAATTCGGTAGCGATTTTTCATAATTTCCTGACGTTGCTTTACCATGATATAAATGTAAAATTTGATTGAAGTTTTGACACTTATGCCTTTGACACACTGGTGGTACCAGAGTGTTTGGGAGAACAAATACCAGAAGATCAGCTGACTAGTTACATCTAACGAATCTCAAGACCCCCCAAAAATAATAAAAAAAAAAACAATGAACCATCCTCAACGGAGCTTCCATTGTTTGGATTTAAGATATTAAAGTATCAAAACACAACATTTTGTCAAAAGATAAACACTGATCGTTAGCCGGTTGACCAACGATCATCATATTTGTCAACTAGCTTTAAGAATGATATTTAAGATAAAATTAGTCTGATTTTGGACCGACACATGGAAACAAGTCAATTTGCATTTTCCTTTAACAAAACTAGCGCTTATCCTTTTTCAGTGGGAAGAAAGAACTTCTTTTCCGTACATGTTTCAGTAGTTATATTAGTACTTCTGCGTTTGCAGGGTTTGCTCCGTAAGAAAAGCTTATAAAAAATTAAAAAAAAACCCTCTAACCCTTTCGGTATTTTGATGCCATATGGCAACGCAGAAGTTGAAATGCTCGTATAACTTAACACCGACAGACAACTTACACGCGCGAAAGAAAATGCTGACCAAACGTCTGGAGAAACGAACCAAATTTCCGGGGAAGTTCACATTGTGAATAGAAATGCAAGCTTTCGTTATTTAAGTTGAACATGTAATAGTTTAGTTTAAATCGACTCGCCAATGAATAAAGGTCCGAGCAACCTGCTCTGAAAAAGATTTTTTTTAAGTTCTTGTGCAAATCTTTTATTAACTTATATCTATATCTGTTGACTTTTTTGCGTTCCGTTTTCTTCTCAAAATTCTGCAGCAAGATATACAGAATAAGGTAATATATTCCCGCGCACCTTCTGCGCATGTACGTCATCAGAATTATTGTCGTGACAATAATGTTGACAGCTGCTTATTTTTGACGTCATTTGCTTGTGAATTCTAACGCGTGTGTTGTGCTTTGCAAACATTATTTCGTGTAATTTAATAAATATGGCAATTTGTGCAGTTTACGGTTGTGATACAAATAATAATAAAAAAAAGTAAACAATATTTAAACAAAGAAAATAATCTGCCCACAAAGTTGTTTCGTTTTCCGAAAGATTTAGCAGTGGCAAAAGTTTGGCAAAGAAAATGTGGCAGAAAAGACAAAATAAATACTAAAACAGCCTATATTTGCTCAAAATATTTCACTCGGGACAAATACATTCGTAACTTGCAACATGAACTGCTTCAATATTCACCAAAAAGTTGCAAGAAAAACGATGCCATTCCGACAGAAAATCTTCCCTTCCCCAGTTCTTCAGATAAAGAAAACATCGACCCACACAACAATTTATCCAGTCTTGAGGAAATATATGAAGAACCTGGGGTGGCAGCACGTAACTTGATACAATCGAGGATATTTTTGGCAGCACCTAACTTGAAACGAGTTTCATTGTGACTTGTACTTAAAAAAATTATTGTGAACTATGAAGTGAAATGTCAAATCGGTATTTCAATTTCAACTATGTATTCCTTATTTGAAAAGTGGATATAAAAAAGATGTTATTTTTTGATTCGGAGAGTGAGGACGAGGAAGTCTCTAATGCCAAAATAAAAAGAAGAGTTCTAAGAGATAACAGCAACCCATTAGAATTAAGTGAAAAAAAGTGAGTATTCAGAAATAAAAGAATAACACTGACAACATTGAAAAATTAACTACATTTCTTTAGCTTTGTGCAGCAGTTTAGAGTGAACAAGGAATGCTTCCTTATGATCCTTAACTCATCAAAACTTGCAGGCAAAATAAGAAGCACATCAGTTCCAGCCATTTTACAACTTTGTTCTACATTGAGTCTCCTAGCCAGTGGGAGTTACCAAATCAATGTCGGAACAAACGTGTTACTAGGTATGGCACAGACAACAGTTTCAAAGTTCCTTCGACGCACTTTGGGTTTTTTGGAAAACGAAATTTGTCCGCAATGGATAAGACTTAATAGTTCTAAATTTCCAGACAGCAAAGAATATTATTACCGGAAATTTAAACTACCGGGAATAGTGGGATGCGTTGATGGTACTCATATTCCTATTTTGAGACCAAAGGAAAATGAGCACATATATTTCAACAGAAAAGGATTTCAAAGCTTGATGCAATGGTGGTAATAATATAATCAATATAATTAAATACTAAAATTAAAATTTCTATGCATAGATTTGCAATCACCTAAACGAGATAATTGCAACCAACAGTTCACATGGTGGTGCTGCACATGACTCGGCTGTTTGGAATGAATTCAATTTTTTAAAACATCAATTCAAAATTCTTAGTTTGTTTCCATGTTGTATCGTGTATACATTATAACGAATAATATTAACATATTAAGATTTGTTTTTCGTTTTAGGTGACAGCGGATACCCTCTACAGCCATTGCTACTAACACCTTATCGAAATGCTGCAGAAGGAAGTGCAGAAATACGGTTCAACAACACCCATTCGGTAGCTAGAAGCCAAATTGAGAGAACTATTGGGATTTTAAAAGGACGCTGGAGGTGCTTGTCAAATGAGCGAACACTTAGATTTGACCCAAGAACTGTCACCAGAATCGTAAATGTGTGCTGTGCTCTGCATAATGTCTGTACTCATTTTAGGGTACCATTAGAACAGAGTAGTTTAAGTGCAGATAGAAATATCACACAACCTGATGTAATTTCCAATTCAAACATGAATGATAACTTATCAAGAATTGCTCAAAATATCAGAAATAATATTAAAAATTCTTTATGAAAAAATGTTTTTTTTTCAACTCATTTATTTTTAGTTCAATTTCATTGGAAACAAATAAATAACTCTTGAAAAAAATACTTCATTGATAATAAATAACTAAAAACATTTTTCTTTGTAATATTAGACCGAAGCTTTTACTTTACTGCTGAGATTATGTTAGGACTCCTTCAACAGCTGCTTCTAGACCGGCGCACTCGATTATTTTTTCTTCCCACTCATCGGTTTTTTTTTGCATATATGGACCTCCGCCCGTGCCCTTTAAATGAATTTTTAATCGCTCCAAGTCTAAAACAAAACACAATTTTATAAATAAATACACTCCCATATTTAAAATCAAAACCTTTTTCCAATCTTTAATATCTTTTTGTGGAGGACCCTCTGTGTTCAGGGAATTGGATAGTCTTTCCCAGAGAAAACTGCTATTTTTCCTTCCTTGAGCCGTTTTCAAGATTCCTCGAGCTAAATCCTTATGATCGCTCATAAAATTTGTTATAATTTCTATTTGTTTTTTATTAATGGCCATATTTTGCTTATTTTCCATTTTTAGTTGTTGAACGATAGGTATTTGCTATCGAGAATAAAGCTTTGTTTCAAACGTCATTTTCTAGTTTGTGTGCTGCCAACTTCGACGATACAATCGAGGGTAGTCGATTGTGACAAATAAGGTGCTGCCAGAGCTCGATTGTGTCGACTGAACTCGATTGTATAAAGTTACGTGCTGCCACCCCTGATATTCTAGATACTTTACTTGAAAACTTCAATGATTTTTTTCTTCTGGAAAATCAAAATAAAACCGATGTTTTGACGGAAGAAGCTAACGTAGTAAACCCAGATCTAAGCAGCTCAGATATTGAAATTGATGCATTACATGAAGAAGACAATATACCTAGTGGCTCAAATCCGGCATTCCAAAAATCTGAACAGTTTAAATGGGCTAAAAGTTTGTGGACAAGTCCAAAAGCAGATTTTAATGAAAGCTACACAAAACAAGATTTAAAAACTCAGGTCCAATATTTTTTGAATTATTTTACTGATGAGTTGAAAAATATAGTAATTCAGTCAACTAATCAAACTTCGCTTTTACGGAACGGAACCGCAATCAATATCACTAGGGAGGAAATATTAAAAATTATAGCCTTAGAAATTGTTATGGGAACTTTAGGATATCCGAGACTAGTAATGTATTGGACAAAAGCCACCGAAATTCCATTGTTCCGCAATAATTTAACAAGGGCAAGGTTTCATTCTTTGCGTTTCAATTTGAAATTCACAGTGGGCGAAAATTCAAATGACAAACTACATAAGGTTCGCCCCCTGATTGAAACGTTTTTGAATAAAATAAATAAGATTCCCAAAGATGAAAATCTATGCGTTGATGAAATGATGGTTCCCTTTAAAGGTAAAACATCACTGAGGCAGTACATGTCTAAAAAGCCTATAAAATGGGGCATTAAAATATTTTGTATGTGCAGCTCCAATTTTATATGATTTTGAAATTTACCAAGGGAAAAATACAATTGTTGGTAATTCTAAATTAGGTTTTTGCTCCGATATTGTTATACACCTTTCAAAAACCCTTCCGGAACAAAAAACCTTTAAAATATTTTTTGATCATTATTTTACAACGCTGAATTTAATATCATTCTTCCAAAAAAAAAAAGAATTTGGGCAACAGGAACTATCAGAGGCAATAGAATTGGAAAAGCACCGCTAGCAACTGAAAAGGACTTAAGAGCGAAAGGAATGGGTAGTTTTGACTACCGTATAGAAAGAAACCAAAACATTTTTATTTTGAGATGGATTGATGAAAGAAGTGTTCAGCTAGCATCAAGTCTTTATGGTGATAAAGAAATAAGTTCAGTGTCAAGATATTGCTCTGACCTAAAGAAGAGGATTTAAGTCCCTCAACCCAACATTGTGACCATGTACAATAAAAATATGGGAGGATTAGATAAAATGGACTTTTTACTCTCGCTTTATCGAATTTCCATACGAACCAATAAATGGGCACTCAAAATATTCGACCATTTTATTGATCTAGCCGTTTGCAACTCTTGGTTAGAATATCGGATTGACTACGATAAAACAAATTTGAGACCGAATGGATTTGTTAGACTTTCGTAACGATATCGTAGAAGGACTTTTGGCTTCAGTATCACAAGGCAGTTCTCGCAAACGTGGGCGACCCAGGGCAGATGACGATTTGAAGACGACCAGCAGTCCAACGACAAAGAACGAATATGAGTCAGCACCATCGGTTTCGGTTCGTTATGACGGAATAGAGCATTGGCCCGGTTATACTGTTGATAAACGAAGATGTAAAATGATGGGATGCTCAGGATACTCAAGGTATTTGTGTAGGAAATGCAATATTCATTTGTGCATTCCTAATGCAACACGAAAAATAATTGTTTTGCATTTGGTTGTATTTTTCCACCACTTCAGGTAATTGATGCCATATGGCATCAATTCTAAAAACCATTTTAGGACCAATACTAAACAAATTTTTGTTTCCAATATTGTTTGCGACCTTATGTAACTAAAATAACAAAAAAAATGTAAACAACAAAAAAGAAGTACCGAAAGGGTTAAGAAATCTTGTGCGGGAACAAGGGGTTGAGTTTCGTCATTGTCTGACTACTTCTGTAACTTCAGACCGCCTTGTCGGTCGCGTAAAATTGATATAATTTCCTAAAATCGCGAATTTATATTGCAAAAAAAGACGCTTAAATTGTCAACTGTTTATGCATTTAAAATGCAAACGAATGTGGTAGATAATGTTGACTGTGTGAAGAAAAAATACAAAGAAACGACGAAACAATAACCTGCAGTGCTATGTGTGAATGAAGATTTCACATCAAATGCGCCCAATTAAGCCAATTTGATCTGGATCTTCTTCAAAAACATAAAAACATTAAATTCATGTGCCCTGAATGCCCATCCATAATAAAAGTTTTAAGTGATCAAATAAAATAATGAGCTTGACAAAAATTAGTGAAAACCTTAAGTCCTATATGGACAACATAAACAAAGTGGTGGAGTACAAAAACTCAACTGTAAAACGTGTGGTGCGAAACACAACACTATGCTGCACATAGATCAACCTCCTCCACCATTCGTGCAAGCAGTACCTGCGTTTAATCAGCCTAGTACATCGAATGGTTTCGTATCCGCTGTTTCAGTTCGTTCCATTTTTAAAATAAATTAGAAACATGAATAATACAGCGATGACTTAAACTAAAAATCCAGAAGGATAGAATTTTTTTGTTTATAAGAAAGTGTTATATGTTTATTTTATATAAAGTGGTTGCATTGTTAAGCAACGTTTTAGCTTCGTGAAGGTGAACATAGATAAATATCGACAATAAATGGGATAAATTAAAAAAATTCATTGATTTCTTGAAATTCCTCACAAAAAGATATAATACACAGCAATGTGTCTTCTTAAGTTATCTTCATGGACTACTACAATTTTTGTTCCTATAATTTTCTTAAATGAATTTGTATATCTGGCAATGCCGACTACTATAAATGCTGTTAATCCTCTTTGCCTTTTGAAAGCGATTTCAGTTTTGTGGTCCCAATCCCAACAATCGATCGGCTTGTCTGATAGCGAATTTGTTGATTCTTCCAATCCGAAAAGAATCATAAGTAGCTCTAAATGCCAAAACAAAAATATAAAAAATGGGAACAAATTTGCTTTAGCATAAACCCCCTTTTTTATTCCACTCACTATTTAATGCTGAAAATCTAGCAATTTTTTAAAATCGTCGCCTTCGATTATTTTAAAGGTTATTAATCAATCAAAATTAAAAAAATCAGCATAGCAATCACAATTTTTTTGACAGTTCACGAATATCTGCATAATAAATGACATCTGGTAGCCATATATAAATTTAACTTTGCTTGAGGAGGCCAGAGGTATACATGCTATACGTTCATCCTGTTTTGCAAGCTACTTGTGAATTGTCACTTCTCATTAAAGTGCGAATTTTTATATGAATTCTTGTTCAATAAACGCGCTTATAATTTCGTTCTTATAAAAAGTAGTATTTATTTCAAATCAGTAGCAAAGTATTGTAAAAAAAACAACAAACATTGCTTAAAATGTGCCGGTAACCATGACGTAAAAAAATGTACCAATAACTCTCTAAAAAGTGTTAATTGTTGCGAAGCAACTGATCGTTTACGTTTACAATCAAACACCAACCATTTGTTCGTAAAATGAAAATAGCAGAGGAACAAATCAATTAATAGCAACTAGAGACAATTAAGTGTTTATACATTTGGAAGCATAAATAGAGCAACAAAATTTAGACATTAAAGTGACCACTGAAAAACACTTAACAAAAATCCACGACATTAATAAAATATTGATCGGTGGATACTAAATATATAATTGTGTAAGCGAATCTGCTCATACAGGTGGTGCTGCAAAATATGTTAAAAAAATGTTTAAATATTCACACGTAAAAACAAATTGTTGTCGAAATCAACTACTGTGACAAATATATGTGCAATATATGATCTCATATGTCGTCCAAAAGTGAATTTTGTGTTGATCTCGAACGATGGATTGAATACCTAAGCCAGTGCAATAAAAAATTTCGTATACTAGGTGACATTAATATTGACTGGCTGAACAACAACGACACATACAAACGAAGACTAGCAGACCTGATAAACGACAACAACTTAGGGCCCTATTATAGCTATCAAATATCAACACGATATTTGATATTATTTAATAGCTATCAACGAAATTAATTTATTGGTATTATGGTTATCAACTATCAACATTTTTAATGAACTGTGAATTTTATAAGATTTTACATCTACTGTGAATAGTTCTATCGATAAAATTGGCATTACAGCTGTCAAAAAAGTTGATATCTATCAAATTTACTATCAGTCACGGATTCTTCGTTGAATAGTATCAATCTGGTATCAATTGTGCAGTGTTTATATTTTTAAAAATTATTTCCGGGTTATTTATAACCAAAAAAAAACTTTAAAGAAAAATGTCTTCGGTGGAATAGTTTTTGGAAGACAAAAGTGATGAACAAAACAGAAAAGAGCAAGTCAAAATACGCCGAGCATTACGAGATTCTTCCAATCCAATGGATTTGCAAGAAAATGTGTAAGTTATTTTAAAACATTTTATTTCAACTGTTAATGATGTTCGGTTGCAGATTCATTCAAAACTTTCGACTTTCCAAACAAGCCTTCTTAGAAGTATTGACCGATATAGAGGATAAGCTGAAACCTATCAAAAGCCAGCAATCCATCCCAAATATACTTAAACTTGCTGCAGATTTAAAATTCTTTGCTCAAGGAAGAAAATATTGTTAAGAAAGAAAGCAAACAAATTTGACTTAATAAAACAATTTACATTTTCCACCAATGTCGTTTGTCCGCCATAATCCAAAAGCTAAATGAAAATTAGCAACAGCAAACGTCAAAACAGAACCAATTCACAGTTATATTTCGAGCAGTATTCACAATGGTGAAAAAATTATCAATTGATAGCTATAATACCAAATTGTTGATGAATTGATAGATGTTATCGAGTATCAAATGATTGATATTTGATAGCTATAATAGGGCTCTTAGAAATGATAACCAACGAACCCACAAGAATAACAGAAACTTCGAAAACATTATTGGACTATTGGTGTTTTCATAAACGTCTGCCATACAGACAATTTAGAAACTTTTATAAAAGTGCAATAAACAACCCGAAATCTTCATTCATCTGTAAAAAAAATTGACGGAGCTTATACTCAAAAAAAACATATGGAGACAGTTAAAAAAACTGAAAACCCACAAAGAAGATACTTGGAAGTAACTTTCGGAACCAGTGACAATGAAAATGAGAGTGCAATAATGTGTGAAAAACATTATAATTTTTTGTTAGAAGTGTTAATGATTTTTTACTTTTAAATTCATTTTTTATTTCCTTAAAATATTAACTTAATACTAGACAAAAATGCTTAAATCTAACTTATCAATAACATATTTACTTAAACTAAATTATGGCCCTTAGCGGGCGCTGTAAGCTTACATCTAACAGTTTTTATTTTGCCTTTCGGCTTCAAAGGAAGTGTTAATGATTTAAGCCGATCTGTGATAAACCTAGAATATATATTAATACAAACAAAGTTTTCACCAGAAAGATACCCGAAACCTGCACGTGCAACGCCCGACATTCTGCACATACGCTATCATGCTCCATCGTTATGATGCCGACGAGGCGTCTGCACCCGATACCTTCCCAATCATATTCCCAACATTCCAGCACGTAGCATAAGAAAAATAAGTAAATTAGGTGATAAGTTGTTTAAATGTTAGAATTAAGTTAAGAAAAACTATTTTTATATGCATAAAAAAAACGCAATCGTGAACCATCGCACTTATCTTGTACTGCGCTAGCCAAAACGATGCATCTCTGCATGTGCACATACCTCTGTAGTGGATATTTCACTTATTGAAATAATCACCACCTATTTTTAAAAAGAAGATGTAGGGGACTCGCTTAAACTTTATAAATTATTACCACGATTCTGATAAACATATGCACCCTGTACACAATTTAAGCGAAGGTACAAACCTACGGAATCCGGTATATATTATTATAGATTCCAATGCTTACAAGATAAGCGGAAACCGAGATAGTTTTTGCTTTTCGCTGAAGATTATTTCCATCTTTATGAGATGCTTGTCAGCCCTCTTTTCCTTGTTGCCGTCGGACCAAGTAGATCAAGAAAAAATATCCTTTTGAAGATTTCTTGTACTCTAAGTACCAATAGTTCCGAAAACGAGTAAGTAGAGTTTTTTTTTTTTAAATATCAGAGTAGCCAACTCTAATGTAAATGCATTCGAATTAATCTTCTGCAGCATAATTGCGTGAATATCGCGATAAATTAACAATCTGGAAAAAAAGAACAAATTATTCGAAATCCATCATTCAGTGCAGGTAATATGACAGTTTGAATAATTTGGTAGAGTACGTTTTTTACTCTTTCCCCAAATACAGTGTCTCATGCAGTGTCCCATTTTGATCGTCTCTCTAACCTGACTATTCCTGGTGAGGGGATCGAAACACTCATCATCATATCTGTTACCGACTGAACACAGCCAACGATATGCGATGACCATCCACGAGAATATTACCATTCACAGTGATTTATAACACTGAAAGTGAATGTATCTTTTATATCTTTTATTCCTGAAAGCTGAGCTGATGTGAAGTTGTGAAGAGAAGAGTAAAAAACTTTAATTTTTAGGTATATGTATATAGTTATATTTCTTTGTACTAAGATTTTTATAACAATAAATATTTAGTTTCTTTTTTTACATTCCCGTTGGAAGATACTCAAGAACGAGTTTTTCTTTTGCTTCACAATTCGGACAGTAGGAAATCAACAATCTCTTTTCGGCGAGTTTACGTTGACCCACTCACGAACTAAAATATAAAGGGGTCCAAAGAGCGTGCCTAGGAATAACTCAATTTACCAAAATCCACTCAAGTAGTTCACAAAACACACTCCATCTGTCAGCTGGATCTGTCAGGCGCTTGCTGTCATCTTCACAAGCCGCCTACCGAACAAGTATCCAAAAGTGTTAAAAAAAAAAAAAAAGTGTGTGAAGGGGATCGCACCAGCGACCGTTTAATATCCACATTTAATATCCATTCGTGCTCGATATTTGACACTCACGTATGCATGGGCATAAAGCCGACCGGTAATAAACATAAGAGTATATGTTTGTTGCGAGCTCAGCATAAGAAGGTTGCTGCAGTGAGTGTGTTTGGATATTGGATTGTGCAAGATGGACAATTCTCTGAATGTCCGGGCGTTAAACCCCAAATATGCATATGAGGCAATCGAACACCGAGAGGTCAGCGATCGATGTACGATGGAATGTACAATGGATATGTTCGATAGAAAGAAATTGTGTATAAATACCAAACGAATTTAATAATAAAATCAGTCTTGAACTTACTCTCGACTCTCATCTTATTTTCACTGCGGCCGTAACTGGCCATACTCTTTCGGCAAGCTGCGCCTTAAAATCAGTAGCGTGCTGCGCTTTACACAGCTTAGGGCTGAATAGGTATTCATCCAGTAGAAATTTACGACTTTACAGGTGTATCTAGAAGTGAATTTGGTATGGGATTTAATAGCCCAGTGAAAAGTGGCCAACGGCGTCAACACGATACCCACCGAAACCATCGCCACGATCGTATCCGAAGTCGCCAATAACCTGCAGTCATTTGCACGAAACTTCACAACATATCCAAGTGTTTAAAGTGTGAAATAATAACTATATTGGAATTGTATAGTAGTTACAATCCTAGACCCAACAATCCAACAAGGAATGTCATCATTGACTTTAATTTCTTCACCGCCTTCATCGTGCTAACAATCCACATTAGCAACATCATAACAATTCCGAGTCGTCAACCTCTAACCCCATCTCCATGTATTGAAAAATGGATAATATCAAAAAGGCAAACTCAATTAGTTTAATGCAGTATCAGTGAGTGCAGTGGTTAAGCTAAGTAGCTTCTTCTTAAAAATTTTAATGTAAAGTTCATTCGTTCGCAAAACAAATTATTTCCAATAGACTACTCGACATTTCGAAATAGAAAGGACCGTCTATGTTTGCTGTGCACACCATCCATGGAGGAGTCATCAACATCATCTAAAACAATATAAAAGTGTACGTAATAGTAGTACAAATGAATCCGATGAGTTCAACTTCATTATTTTGATTTGCTATTTGAACGTATTTACTTAGATTTGCGTAAAATTCCTTTTATTTACATTTTCCTATGTGACATTGGTTTGATCCTCAACCTTTGCCTTTCTTTTTGATATATTTTTTTTTTTACAACCTAAAGTATGCAATAAAAAAAAGGATTAAACATTTTCATTTGTTTAAATTGATGAATTTTATTGCTTACTATTAGGTCTTATGCACAAAATTTTGTATTTCAAATCATACTTTTCAATCTGATTAATAGTTTTATAAATTACCCATTCTTCTCAAAGATACTGTTGATGAAATTTATTCAACAATATGGAACATTGTGGAATTATTATGGTCCTAAATAAATTTTTGCATTAAATTTAAATCCCGTATGCCAATATCATATTTATATTGTTTTAGATCGTTTCTTTTTGACATTTTTTGCGATGTCCAGTAAATAGAGCTTTTCATAAGTGTTTTTGGGGAGTAAAATGCCGAGGGAAAGAAATATCGGCGATACTTTATGTGAATCTTAAAAGATTCATTAACTTTATTAAGGGGCTATCGCGAATTTCCTAGCGGTGCGGTAGCCAAGGATGGCTTCTTCCCTTTTGAAAGATATGCTGTGGGAGGGTTACGCTATGGGAACCAATAACATCTGGCTTCCCAAGGTCATTTGCGTTTTAATTTAGTTTTGTTTTATCATTAGATCTTTAGAGATACAGCTTAATCCGTCTACTCTTTTTATTAGTTGCCTTCAAGTTTTTTCTTTTTGGTATAATAGGCAAGTAATATATAAACGGTAGTCCAGCAGTGAGTGCAAGATCCCACGCCTCCGTCGAGCTAGATCGAGCGTGTGCAAGCATGCCTACTAGCACTGCGCTGTCAGGACAACCTACCTCATTGCCCATCTACTTTTTTCGAGATTTCTTGTGGTCCTAGAAGTAGGGGGGATGGAAAGAGATCACCTTTCGTTGAGGTAGGGTCAACTTCCGTTACAAAGAGATCACAAATCCAGCATTATTCAATCAACACATCCGTGGTGTAAGCACAATTCCGAACACTTCCTAACGCGCTGGGTAGTTTAGTCATGTTGTGTGTGTTTTTGAGCCGACTGCAGTTGCGTTGTGGTAGCGAAACGGAGCGAGTGCTGGTGCTGGGTACTTCCCACAAAAAAATTTATTGTAAAATAAAAAGTGAAAGAAAATAAAGAATTTGGATAAATCCCTCTGGGAACTTATCTTTGGTTTATTTTTCAATAGTAACCAGGAGCCCACAGGTGATAAACCAAATTACAACCTCGTGCATACGGTAAACTCCCTGTTGTGCACGCGTACGGTAAATGACATTTTGACATTCGATTTAAATCGGTATTAAACGTTTTTATCAAAACGGAGGAGGAGTTGATTAGCTCTCCATCGCGGTTAGTGCCTCGATTTAGAGTACGTTCCAGTCGAAATTATGGATGCTCTAAAGCAAAAACGTGCGGTTATCAAAGGCCAAGTAACGCGGATCGTTACTTTCAGTGAATCACCGAGTGCTCCACTGGCCGAAAGTAAGTCGCGTCAAACGAAACTTGAACGACATTTATGCAAGAATTCGAGCGCTTACAAAGTGAAATTGATGATGATGTACAATTAGCGGAAGAAATTCAATATCGCGCTGAGTTCGAATTCGAATTTTACAGTGCACATGCAAGACTTTCGGAACTGATAGAAAATCATGGGGCATGTGATTCGCGATCGGATACGGACATTGAACTTACTAAAGCCATTCAATCGTTAACCAAAATCAGTGTTCTTGAAACGAAATAGTGAAAAGTTTAGTAGATTCCTCGCTCCAACCGATAAGTATCACAAATCAACATCGGGTCTCCATGCAGTGACTTGACCAGAGTTTTCGGGAAAATTCGACGAGTGGGTTAGATTTCGCGATTTGTTTACTGCACTAGTGATATCAAAAAAATCAGTAACAGGTATCGAGAAATAAGAATTTCTACAAACGCGATTAAAAGGTGACGCGTTATCCTTTGTAAACCATCTTCTACTTAGCAATTTCGTTATTGCTTGGAGCTTACTAAACGAGCATTATGATAAGCCGAATTTTATCATATGGTAAAAAGTGGTTCGCTTTCAGAAATTAAACGCTTGTTCAGCACTACGATCGAGGACATGAACGCTATTCGAACCTTAAAAATCCCAATCGAGTCGTGGGATGTGTTGCTTATTTATTTTCTGTCGCGTATATTAGATTCGGAAAATAAAATGTTGTGGATTCGTGCGAGTAAGGACAGCAATAAGCAATCATTTTCAGATTAGGTTCCTGCTCGGTGTAAATTTGTCCAAGCAAACGGAATTTGCTGTGACTGTCTTCGCGTGAAAGATGCAGTGGCGGAGTACAAAAACTCAACTGTAAAACGTGTGGTGCGAAACACAACACTATGCTGCACATAGATCAACCTCCTCCACCATTCGTGCAAGCAGTACCTGCGTTTAATCAGCCTAGTACATCGAATGTTTTCGTATCCGCTGTTTCAGTTCGTTCCATTTTTAAAATAAATTAGAAACATGAATAATACAGCGATGACTTAAACTAAAAATCCAGAAGGATAGAATTTTTTGTTTAAAAGAAAGTGTTATATGTTTATTTTATATAAAGTGGTTGCATTGTTAAGCAACGTTTTAGCTTCGTGAAGGTGAACATAGATAAATATCGACAATAAATGGGATAAATTAAAAAAATTCATTGATTTCTTGAAATTCCTCACAAAAAGATATAATACACAGCAATGTGTCTTCTTAAGTTATCTTCATGGAATACTACAATTTTTGTTCCTATAGTTTTCTTCAATGAATTTGTATATCTGGCAATGCCGACTACTCTAAATGCTGTTAATCCTCTTTGCCTTTTGAAAGCGATTTCAGTTTTGTGGTCCCAATCCCAACAATCGATCGGCTTGTCTGATAGCGAATTTGTTGATTCTTCCAATCCGAAAAGAATCATAAGTAGCTCTAAACGCCAAAACAAAAATATAAAAAATGGGAACAAATTTGCTTTAGCACAAACCCCCTTTTTTATTCCACTCACTATTTTATTCTGAAAATCTAGCAATTTTTTAAAATCGTCGCCTTCGATTATTTAAAAGGTTATTAATCAATCAAAATTCAAAAAATCAGCATAGCAATCAAAATTTTTTTGACAGTTCACAAATATCTGAATAGTAAATGCCATCTAGTAGCCATAAATAAATTTAACTTAGCTTGAGGAGACCAGATGTATACATGCTATACGTTCATCCTGTTTTGCAAGCTACTTGTGAATTGTCACTTCTCATTAAATTGCGAATTTTTATATGAATTCTTGTTCAATAAACGCGCTTATAATTTCGTTCTTATAAAAAGTAGTATTTATTTCAAATCAGTATCAAAGTATTGTAAAAAAAAACAACAAACATGCTTAAAATGTTCCGGTAACCATGACTTAACAAATTGTACCAATAACTCTCTAAAAAGTTTTAATTGTTGCGAAGCAAATGATAAGAATTCAGAAATTCTGGACAATATAGATCAGGTCAGAGTAGAGCAGAACCTATGGACGTAGATGCCCTGGGTAATGAACAAGACGTTAACCAAATAGAAAGTCACGAGTTTTTTTATAAACTAGCCTCGGACAACAGTAAAATATGCATAAAACTAACGTTAGAACAAACAGACTATATAGCAATGATCGATACAGGATCCACTATAAGTCTCTTCAGTCCAAGGCGAGTATCTTCAAATCTTTACGAAATAATTGAAGAAGCCCCTAACAAATAAATACCATTCAAGGTATTGTTCAAAATAAAACCAAACAAGTCAAAACAAAATGCCCCAGCCAATTTGGTCAGCCTTGCAACGCAAGAATGAAATGGACCAAGGTTGCAATAAACAAACCTTACGATTTCCTTATCGGAATGGATTGGATACAAAAAGTATAGATATACAAAATGAGGAAATTATTTTAACGAATGGTATGCGTCTTCCGTTCCTAACCAAATCAATGAACGAAGTTAACGTGCTAGATGTAAGCGAAGTAGGCAACATTCAAACAAACCACCTCAACGAATTAGAAAACCAATCTATTAGAAAGCTTTTAGGCAAATATAAAAAACTTATATTCAAGGAAGGAGATGAATTAACAAATACTAATGCAGTAGTGCATGAAATAAACACCACCACAGATCAACAAATTAATTCAAAATTATATAGATATCCTCCCAAACAAGAAGCTGAAGTACGTAAACAAATGGAAGAGATGGAAAAACAAGGGATTATCAGAAAAAGCAATAGTCGATACAGCTCACCAATAATAGTTATCCCAAAGAAAAAAGATAACTCAGGAAAACAAAAATATAGAATTGTAGTAGACTACAGAAAATTAAATCAAGTGACTATTGACGACAAATATCCACTTCCGAATATTGACAGCATTTTGGACAAATTAGGCAAATCTCAGTACTTTAGTACTCTGGATTTAGCAAAAGGATATCACCAAATCCTGCCAGCAGCAAAAGATATACACCCTTATCGTAGAAACCGGCCGGCGGGGCGAACATTACCCGAAAAGTATCTTCTTGTCATCGTAGAATCCGAAACGAAATTCAAAAGGGAACAGTTCACTTGTCGGTAATGTAGGTGTTTATCACTTGTTCATAAAAATCGAACGAAACGAAACTCCCCATACAAATTGTGACATATCTCATTCGCTGTTGTTTCATTGCGGATTTGGATGTTATTTTTGGAAATTAATAAAAAAAAATCGGAAAACATGTAAGTAGTGAAGTTTATTTTGTTTAAAATACAATTTCATTAATCTAAATACCCATTCATTTTCAACATTATGCAGGAAAAAAAAATTCTAATCGAGATCAGTTTAAAGAGCTGATCAAATCGATGAAGCATAATCCCGATATTGCCAAAAATATGTGCACAAGGCCACCAGAGATTGTTTGGAATTATTGGATGGAACTACAAAGAAAGACTAAATAGTTCAGGACATCCAGAGAAAGAAGTTTCTGAGTGGAAGAAAGTAAGAAGATATATATATTTCATAATTTTGATTCTTTTCAGTGATTAAAAACATTCCAGGTTTGGAGTGACCACAAGTCCTAATTGAAGAAAAAATGATCATCGAATAAAAAGGAGATTCAAGCAACAGGTGGCGGTCCAAATAAGTTGGTGCAATTTATCGCAGAGGAAGAAGATGTAATTGCGTTGGTTCAACTAAAAGAGTCTGCTGAGGGAATCTCCAGAACGCTCTCTCGTTTGGTCCACCACGCAATGTCCTGGCATTGTGCAATGAGCGACAGCCTCAGATAAAAAAAACGCAAAATTAATGACGAATTATCTGTTGACGAATTTATTCAGGAGGAATCAATTCAACACGATGATTCAAATGTACACATGGACTCCGTTGACGAATTCCTTCAGAATGATTCCACTGTATGTACAAATTCGAAATCTGTTAGTACAAAAGTAAATAAAAAATCAAAAATGGAAAATGATACAAAACTAACACTTTCGCAAACTCAATTGGACATACAAACGAACTTGTATAAGGAATTTGTCAACGCATTAGACGAAAACAAATCAAATGCAAAATCCTTCAATGAAAGCTTTAAAAGAATTTATAGATCGTTAGATAAAATCTACGACGAAACAAAACAGCAAACAAAAGAGAACATACGACACAATGAAGAAATGGAGAGAATTGCAAGAGAGAAATTAAAACTAAAACAAAAATTACTGGAGGTCGAACTGGATAGGAAACGGCAGTTGTATCTTCTTCAGTCATATTTAAATGTATCCATTTGAGACACAGTTTTTGCTCTAGGACATCTATAACTTGTTTTAGCACTTCCGAAAACTTTGATTGTGCTGTGCAAACATTATAGTCCTTTCCAGCCCCATGCTGGTAGCTCCCTTCTGCAAAAAATCGTAAGCAGGCCGCCAATTTCACTTTTGGTGAGATTGAAAAGGACTTTGTGTTGGGTTTGAGCTCTGCCTTAAGAACATCCAGAACATATAAAAATGCCGCTTTGTTAAGCCGAAAGTTTTTAACAAATCTGAAATTATTTGTTTGTACAGTCAATTTTAAATCACAAAATAAAACTAAAACATACGTTCGATTCGGTAGTTCCAAAATATCTTCTGATGTCCCTCATAAGTATGCCCTCAAACTTTAAGCTGAGGGTACGGTTTCTTCATCGTCGTCAGATGAATCAAAATAGACTGTCCATTCTATTTCTTTTAAAGGACTGAATATCAATAACTTTATCAAAAATGACTGTACAATAAAGGGTGAATAATAGTTTATTTGCACACAATAATTGACAATCTGTCTTCAGATTAACATTCACCTGAGTCGATAAGAGAAACTGATGGTCGGCAACTAAGCGTATCCGACGGAATCTACGATACAGCCGTAAAGTGAAAGTGAAATAAGCAAGTGAAGCGGAATTGAATTCCGCCGGAATCTACGATAGGCATGATTATTAGGCTAAAATAATTGTAACGCACTTGTCACTTTGTCAGCAATAATTATGTTCACACCTAAAATTCCCAGAAATAAAACATATCATGTCCAATAGCACATTTACCCTAGAATTAAGAAGTTGTAAAAAGTTCAGTAATAAATCAGTGTTCAAACGATAAGGTTGAGTTATTTTATTGAACTCCAACTCCGGGAATATAATTCGCGCGTTGCAAAGAATAACGGATCAGCACAAATTGGTAGGAACTAATGCCGATGAAAGGAGATCTGGGTTAGGGTATATTAAATTATTGTTAGTCTAGATTTGGAGCTCGTACGGTACGATCGTCAATAAAGATTTATAATGTTTTAATTAATTAATTAGTTTAAATTATTGTAAGTCGAACCGTAAGGCCCGCCCCTTGGCGGGCGTTCGCATTTTTTTTGAATCCTTGTAAAGGACATCCTTAACTTATATATTGCTGCGGTGTTAGGAATTGAAAAACTAAACTATGCAGTGGAAAACATAAGCGAACGCTTAGAGACCTCTCTAATCTTAGTAATTGCAGATGCTGCGTAAGTAAAACAGATAAATTTCAAATGAAAATTAATAATAGTTATTTCATTTAGATTTATATCATATTATCGACTTAATAAACATACTTTCCAAATGTTGCTGCAAACTGTTGTGACACATCTAAAACCATAATCGATTCCTTTCGTGTTGTAGTTGCCTGCAGTTTTGCGTTTCCTTGCCGAAGGAAGCTATCTCAGATCAATTAGAAATGATTCTGATGTTGCTTTGGGCCGTTGAGCTGTGTGAAAAGAGTTCTCAATGTTTTGGAGAGCAAAATTTGTTCAAGATGGATCAAAATTTTCATGTCGAATGAAGAAGTACTTAAATCAAAACAACATTTCATGGACGAATTTTTGAGTTAAACAACAATTCCAACGATGATGACCTAGCCCGCGCTTTAAGGGCATGGGAACTGTATGATATATATATCTTGTTTTCATCAATAGACACTTTTTAAGGTTGCGCTAATTAGTGTAAACCAACAAATGTACATCTAAGAACTCTAAGTCAAACCTAAAAAGTGACAGTTCTGACAATCAAACAAAGCCAATTTCATTGGCTTTCAAGCACACCTTAAAGTGACAGTGAAAAACAATTCAGCTTTTTTGTGCCTTTGCCCGATTTGAAAATGACAGATGACATTACGCTAACCCTGCATTAAATATTTAAAGTTAGGTTTCGGTTGCTTTAACTTTAATGCAGAGTGATAATGCTAAGGTTTTACGACTATAATTATCAAAACGTGTTAGTGCGTGATAAAATAGTTTTAAATTCTACTTTAAGCGACTTTAAATTTGCGCCCTTGAGTATATCTTTACTAACTTATATGTAGATGTGAGCTTTGTACAATTTGTATATTATCCTGTAGTCGTAGATGATAAGCAAGAAGAAAGAAAGATCAGTCGATCTTCCACCTTCAAGAGAAATTGATGTTTTATTTCGCGCCTACTACAATAGGTATTTAGTTTGTTTTAGAAATAGAAAAATAAAATATAACCTCTTTTGTTATGTAATAATAATTAACTGAACTGCAGCTAACTTAAAAAATCGCGACTAACTTGATAGTAAATCGGAAAAGTGGGAATTCCGCCTTAACAATACAGCGTGGTGCGCTTACACACCAACAATAGGGCCACTGATTATACCACCACAATATGGAAGCTTATGTATATGTAAAGGACCATTGAAGTGCACCCACGAATCAAGGGTCAGAACAACATAACTCCTCTTGGACCTCCGTTATTGATGCAGAAACGGGATTGCAAATAGCATCCCCTGAAGCATTTTGATACGGAAGGAGGACTAATACTGCTGAACGAAAATTTACAAAATATTGACTTTAACTCTCAATGACAACAATAATTGCAGTGATGACGACCTAGCCTGCATGGAAACTGTATGACTAACTGTATATATATCTGAAAGGTAACACAACAAAAAAGAACACTTCACAGTCAACGTTTTTTTTTTTTTTTTTTGTTCCTTTAAAATACTCAGTGCAATAATTTCTACCAGCGTACGAGTCGGTCTATGAAAATATTTCAGGGCGAAGATATTCGAAATATTTGCCATTCGTATGCACGATATTGGTCGCATCAATTTGCATCCACTGGCCACAAGTCACGAACTGACACGGTCGTCCTCCTGATCCAATACCATAATTTTGGACATCCGATGATATACTCGAGTCGGTTATAATATTGGAATAATAGTTCCATAGTGGCAGCCTGCAAACTCAGTCTCCCGTATGGACACTGGCATTTTTTATTTGCTGCCATAGAAGCTCTGAATTAGTGAAAACCCCAGATGCTGCTTCGTCCAGAGTCTGTCGCATAGCACCTGATGTAGTTCCAACATCAACAATGAATTTTGGGCAATAGTTATGTGCATATTGAAGGGCGTCGGCTAAAACCAAAACATCCGATCAGTTCCCTGGATCGATATGCTTTTGCCGTTCTTGCATTTTACTACGTCGCCTGGAAGAAAGGAATTGTATCCAATTACATTTTCACAATGTGGTGTCAATGCCCGCAAGTCTACCAGCAACCGAAGGCTTGAAATTGCTTTAAAAGTAGCCACAACTACAGCAGCGCCTATCATTTCTCAACACATAAGTTTCAACTTTTGTTTGTCCTTCAAGTTTAGTCCACCACAATCGTAGGTTATTCCTTGGCCAATGAGAACGATTGGTCTTTCATTTTTTGGACCACCATCGTAACTCAACTTCAACTCGAGAAATATTGGCGCCTTACAAGAACCCTTTCCGACGCACGGCCAGAAAAGCATTCATTTTCTGACTCTCCGCAAACCTTCGACTTTGACTTCAACATTCACACCAGACATACAGAGCACCTGAATCACTTTCTCTGTAAGGACAGAGTGTGTCAACAAGTTTGCCGGTGTCTCTTGCAACTCTTCTCCAATCTTCCACATCACTAATATCATCCTTGTATATACTGATGCTTGGCGTTTCATGTCGATTTTCATGTGGACATGCAGAATCTGCAGCCGAAGGAGCTGCATTAGGAATCTGGGCTTCTTTTAGCGATGTGGAAAGTTGGCGAATAGGACTGTAAAAGGCTGCGGCACTAAATCTATGCCGAGTGTTCACCCACTGCCTTTGCAGAGAATGTGATGCAGGTGCTCTGTAAGTCTGGTGTGAATGTTGGAGTTTGGGCGGAAAGTCATCAAATGAATGCTTTTCTGGCCGTCGGAAAAAGTTCTTGTGAAGCGCCAATTTTTCTCGAGTTAAGTTACGGTGATGGGAACTACCAATCGTTCTCATTGACCAGGGGATAACCTACGATTGTAGTGGACTAAACTTGAAGGACAAACAAGAGTTGAAACTTATGCGTTGAGATATGACAGGCGCTGCTGTAGCTATCTTACTTGTAGGGCAATTTCAAGCCTTCAATTGCCGGTAGACTTGCGCGCATTGATACCACTATGTGAAAATGTAATTGGATGCAATTCCTTTCGTTCAGCGATGTAGTAAAATGCAAGAACGGCAAAAGCATATCGATCCAGGGAACTGATCATGAGGATGTTTTGGTTTTAGCCGACGCCCTTCAATATGCACATAACTATTGCCCAAAATTCATTGTTGATGTTGGAACTACATCAGGTGCGATGCGACAGACTCTGGACGAAGCAGCATCTGGGGTTTTCACTAATTCAGAGCTTCTATGGCAGCAAATAAAAAATGCCACTGTCCATACGGGAGACTGAGGGTGGAGGCTGCCACTATGGAACTATTATTCCAATATTATAACCGACTCGAGTATATCATCGGATGTCCAAAATTATGGTATTGGATCAGGAGGAAGACCGTCTAAAGCAGCCGCGTTTTTACGTCAGTTCGTAACTTGTGGCCAGTGGATGCATATTGATGCAACCAACGTCGTGCAAACGGATGGCAAATATTTCGAATATCTTCGCCCTCGAATGGCAGGAAGACCGACTCGTACGCTTGTAGAATTTATTGTTATTGCACAGAGTATTTTAAAGGACACGTCTTCAAAAACTACACCGCTAAAATAATAAAAAAAAAAATGGTGACTGCATTGAAGTGTTATTTACTTTGTTATGTGTTGTCTGAATGAAAAGATGCTTTTTTCAATATTTGCATATGCCATTCTGGGAGGAAACTGCGCATGTAACAAACTGTTATGCATTTCAATAGCGAAATCATCGTTCGCTTTGCACTTCTGCTGAAGAACTCATACATTTGGCAGGAATCCATATTCTGATGGGTTACTTAGGATTTCCTCAGCTGCAAATGTACTGGCAAAATGACTTTCGAGTCTCAAAAATAGGTGAGTGCATAAACAGGAATCGTTTCTATGAGCTTTGGAGATTTTAACGATTTGACGAAGATAAAACTGGAAATCAACCGGAAAAAGACCGACTGTGGAAGATCAGGCCGTTAATTGATCCTATTCATCAAATGTGTTTGAAAGTACCCATTCCATACCACACCGCAGTAGATGAGCAGATGATTCCATTTTCTGAGCAATGTGGCTTTCGTCAGTACACGCCCGCAAAACGAAATCCACTAGGATTGAAAATTTTTATTCTTGCGGCTAGCAACAGTTTGGTCTTGAGCTTCCATATATACACTGGTAAAGGCTCTGTAGACGAAAAAGACATGAAAGCTTTTGGTTTGGGAGCCTCTATAGTAAAGCTTCTGACCAAGATCATTACACAAGGAGGTTGTGTGTATACTGATCGCTTTTTTACCAGTTACGGCTGTTAAATGGAGCCCAGCCTGAATTGAGATGTCAGCGTTGGTCTAAGGAACAAGCCTGTAGAGTTTCATTACCACAACCATCCATTGTTGACTTGTACAACAAGTACATGGGTGGATTTGATCTCTGCGATCGCAACATTTTCTTATATCGCTGCTACATGCGAACTAATAAATGGACCGTAAGGGCTTTTAACCATTTCGTTGACCTTATAACTTTCAACTGCTGGATCATGCACAAAAGACACAATAAAGCGGATTCGGGAAAGCCTGTGCCACTTTTAGAATATCAAATATATAGTGCAAAAGCTCTTATAGGTTTTTCCAGTAAAGCTATGCAATTAGTCGCAAGAAATCGCTCCACAACTCCGTTAAGATCGCGATTGGAGGATTCAACAGAAACATCTGCATCTGCAAAGAGGAGAAAAGTCAATGCTGCACTTATAGTAGAGGAACGTTATGATGGTCTTGAGCTTTTTCCTCTATTTGTAGAGTCAAAAAACATTACCATGTGCCGCTCTACAAGTTGCTCTTCTCGCGCAATTACGAAGTGTAAAAATTCAAACTGTATCTATGTACAAAAATCGAAGTCCACATATGTGTAACATCAGTATCTAATTGTTTATAAAAAAAATTAACTTTTTTTTTCACGTATATCAATTAATTACTTCGTTTCAAAATTTTATTTGTGGTTTTTAGCCGAGACGGAAGAGGATAAATCCGAAAACGGAAAGATTTTTTTGTTGAAAACTGGTGTTTAGACAAAATTCGAATGTAAAAACAAGCACCAAAGAATATCAGCGCTTGGTAAAAAAAATTCAGAATTTATTTTACGACTTTGGATTTTGTTAAAATGAAATGAATACAAACAGCAAAGCGAAAATAACTCTCATAAGAAAACTGGATTACTAACGAAAAAATCCGTTTGGTTTTTCTTCTCTTTAAAAAGATTTTAACGCACACATGGAAACCATGTCTAATGACAACTGTCATAGTGTCCAAGGGCAGCTGTCACATTATCCGACAGCTGTCATAATGGCAAACGGCTGTCGAAAGGGACATTAAAACGTGTCCAAACATCAGAGATACCTCCAATAAAAGGCCAAGTGCTAAAGAAGAAAATAATGTGAAGACAGTACCCGAAAGGAAATCCTGGACCCCAAAATCTGAACGGTGTGATCAAATTGGAACAAGCAAGTGTGACGTGTCTGACAGCGATAGCACCGTTGGGGAAATACCTAAAGTCGAGGCGTCAAAACGCGCAGTAAGACCAGTCACGTGTGAATGCGGGTATCTTAAAAAAAGTAAGCGCGTCCACACTTTCCAGCCAAAGGGCAGTTAGTGGTAGAAGTCACAGTAGGCTTACGAGTGGAGAGTACTATGTGTGAATGTTTGCAAAGTTCGTTGGTTGTTCGCCGCCAGTACAAAAAATTCCCGAGGAAAGACGGGACACGCGACCTTTCTTTAAATAGATTTTGTTTAATTTCCGGGAGTAAAATTCGTTCGGGGCCATCTTCGTGGCAATCCAGGGCATGATAAGCTTTTTAAAATGCCACTACTCCTGGACAGGATTAGGCAGCAACTTTTGCTCGTTCCAAAAGAGGAGTTTTTAGCAGTCGACGAACAAATCATTCCAACTAAAGTTCGACACGACCTGAAACAATACAATTCGACAAAACCTCATAAGTGGGGCTACAAAAAATCAATTCTTGAGTGGAATATCAGGATTCAGTTACGATTTTGATATTTTTGCTGGTGACCAAAGCAACACTCGTCCTGAAGGTGCTCCTGACTTGGGTGTTAGTGGAAATTACACGTCTCGGCAACAGTACCCAGAAATGTTAACCATAAAATCTTTTTCGACAATTTGTTCAACAGTCCTAAGCTGCAGGTGCATCTTATGAAAATTGGGTTTTTGCCATTGGGAACTGTACGTTTAAACCGTGTACCTTTACTTTCAGAAAAAGAACTAAAAAAACGGGACGTGGATTCTTCATTGAAAAAGTTGCTATCATAGAAGGAGTTCAGGTTAGTGCCGTCACTTGGTTTGATAGAGAGCCAGTTCATATGCTTTCAACTTATGTAGGAAGCGAACCAGCCAGTATTCGCCTTGTGGTGTAGAAAAATCCTTAGTAGGTTTTCTTAAATTTTAAAATCAGTCCAAATAAACAACAATGCCATATCATCGACCACCAGCTACAGCTTCTCAATTTGCGAAGAGCTGAAGAAAAATCGCGTTCTCATCCACATAAACGAGTAATGGCACAAAAACGAGTGAATGCACGTGGCCGAGCCCAGGGGCGAATCCAGAAGGAAAAGCAGAACTTGAAGATGCAGCATGCCAAGAATCTTAAGGAGGCCAAGAAAATGCTCTGTATGCGGCCATAACCAGTCACCAGAAATCCGTACCTTAATTTCATTCTAGAATTTCGGAAAAAAAAATTGCGACCTTTAATTTACCGAAATGGGAGCCGAAGCTAGCAGATACTGGAGAGCTATGAACGAATCAGAACGAAATGTATATCAGCAAATTGCCGAAAAAGTTCGTATCGACAACAACATGGTGTGTAAGTTAACTGTGGTTAGGCGAATTGGGCATTGGGCTTCAAACAATGTTGCGTATTTGCTGACATTGCGCCCAGCCCAGGCCATCGACTCCGCCGCAGTTGCAGACTGCACGAGGCGCAAGATCAGCAGTTTCGTAAGAATATTGTAAGAATATTGTACCAGTAGTTTTAGTCTCTTGATTCGGTACTTTCTTGTTTTGTTGCATATTTGTAACTGCTTTTTGGATAGAAGAGACTCGAAAAATTCAAAGAAAATTAAATAAAATCATCTGGCACGTATTTTAAATTTGTAATAGTAATTGGCGTTGATACGCAAAAAAAGAAAAATCGGTAACAGGTATCCAGAAATAAGAATTTCTACAAACGCGATTAAAAGGTGACGCGTTTTCGCTTGTAAACCATTTTCCAATGACAATTTCGTTATTGCTTGGAGCTTACTAAACGAGCATTATGATAAGCCGAATTTTATCATGGTAGCTCATCTTGACAATCTATTTGACCAAACGGTGGTAAAAAGTGGTTCGCTAGCTGAAATTAAACGCTTGTTCAGCACTACTATCGAGGACATGAACGCTCTTCGTACCTTAAAAATCCCAATCGAGTCGTGGGATGTATTGCTTATTTATTTTCTGTCGCGTAAATTAGATTCAGAAAATAAAATGTTGTGGATTCGTGCGAGTAAAGAGAGCAATAAGCAATCATTTTCAGAATAGGTTCCTGCTCGGTGTGAATTTGTCCAAGCAAACGGAATTTGCTGTGACTGTCTTCGCGTGAAAGATGCAGTGGCGGAGTACAAAAACTCAACTGTAAAACGTGTGGTGCGAAACACAACACTATGCTGCACATGGATCAACCTCCTCCACCATTCGTGCAAGCAGTACCTGCGTTTAATCAGCCTAGTACATCTTGTTTATAAGAAAGTGTTATATGTTTATTTTATATAAAGTGGTTGCATTGTTAAGCAACGTTTTAGCTTCGTGAAGGTGAACATAGATAAATATCGACAACAAATGGGATAAATTAAAAAAATTCATTGATTTCTTGAAATTCCTCACAAAAAGATATAATACACAGCAATGTGTCTTCTTAAGTTATCTTCATGGAATACTACAATTTTTGTTCCTATAATTTTCTTCAATGAATTTGTATATCTGGCAAACACCACCACAGATCAACAAATTAATTCAAAATTATATAGATATCCTCCCAAACAAGAAGCTGAAGTACGTAAACAAATGGAAGAGCTGGAAAAACAGGGGATTATCAGAAAAAGCAATAGTCGATACAGCTCACCAATAATAGTTATCCCAAAGAAAAAAGATAACTCAGGAAAACAAAAATATAGAATTGTAGTAGACTACAGAAAATTAAATCAAGTGACTATTGATGACAAATATCCACTTCCGAATATTGACAGCATTTTGGACAAATTAGGCAAATCTCAGTACTTTAGTACTCTGGATATAGCAAAAGGATATCACCAAATCCTGGCAGCAGCGAAAAGAAAAAAAATACACTAAAATCGTCAATGTTAATCAAAATTTGTTATCTTGTTATAGGACTGTCTTCTAATAATTTATTTACTAGAAGACAAGAACTCTTAAATATTATGCATTGCTCTGGAGTTGATAACTTTGAAGGGCAATATATTTTTTTGATAAAGGAGCTCGAAAAACGAACAAATTGTAATGTTGAGCACTTGAAGAAGAAATTATGTAGTTTCAAATTCCAATACAGATCGAAATGGGCGAAAGCATGTAGAATAGATTCAAGATTTAAAAAAAACAACAAAGTGTGGCTTGAGACGTCACTTTCGTTCCCATGTATTACAAAACCGAAACGCGGTCGACAGGTTATTAATTTTGAAAACAGCAAACGATTTAAGACCAAAAACTCCGTGAATCAGCTTCTACCTCGGAATTAGTGTACGCTACTTGTATGAGCTTACGATCTGCAGGCCAGGTAAATGTTTCGAAAGTTTAAAAAGACATTTCTGCTTATCCAGAGCATGCCAAAATATATATGTATGAAGAAGCAAAGGAGAGATCTTTAAAGCCAAAGAGTCTTTTATCAGATGAAGATGCATTACCTACGAAGTAGCACGAAATAGAATTAGTAAACGAAATTGCTTGGAGAGTCGGTTTCGCTACGTCTGCTTTTGTACATAGACTCTTGAGGAAAAGTCGCAGTGTGTGAAGCAGAATAAAAGAGGAATTTCAAATTCAAGACAAGACAAAAAGTCGAAGTTGTAAAATCGCGAGACTCACGAAAGAAAATAACAAAAGAGAACTTCGAAAAAACGTCATGACTCCAGTGTCAACGTGTAAAAGCAGACTTACCGACAACGGTTACGAAGTAGCGCTAAATGGAATTAATAGCCGAAATTCATTCCATTCCTTAAATATATAAGAAACATGAATAATACAGAAGGATATACTTTTTGTTTATAAGAAATTGTTATGATGTTTATTTTACATAAAGTGGTTGCATTGCTAAGCAACGTTTTAGCTTCGTTGTATTTCCAGATAAAATTCTGTCCGTTTTTTGAAATATCTAACAAAAGGGAATAAATACGTTACCGACAAGGGTTACGAAGTAGCACTAAATAGAATTAGTTAACGAAATTCATTCCATTCCTTAAATATAGAAAAATAATGAATAATACATCGATGAATTATATTAAAAATCCAGAAGGATAGACTTTTTGTTTATAAGAAATTGTTATGATGTTTATTTTACATAAAGTGGTTGCATTGCTAAGCAACGTTTTAGCTTCGTTACATTTTCAGATGAAATTCAGTCCGTTTTTGAAATACCTAACAAAAAGGAATAATACGTTACCGACCAACGGTTACGAAGTAGCACTAAATAGAATTAATTAACGAAATTCATTCCATTCCTTGAATATATAAGAAAAATGAATAATACATCGATGAATTATATTAAAAATCCAGAAGGATAGACTTTTTGTTTATAAGAAATTGTTATGATGTTTATTTTACATAAAGTGGTTGCATTGCTAAGCAACGTTTTAGCTTCGTTACATTTTCAGATGAAATTCTGTCCGTTTTTTGAAATACCTAACAAAAAGGAATAAATACGTTACTGACAAGGGTTACGAAGTAGCACTAAATAGAATTAGTTAACGAAATTCATTCCATTCCTTAAATATAGAAGAAAAATGAATAATACATCGATGAATTATATTAAAAATCCAGAAGGATAGACTTTTTGTTTATAAGAAATTGTTATGATGTTTATTTTACATAAAGTGGTTGCATTGCTAAGCAACGTTTTAGCTTCGTTACATTTTCAGATGAAATTCTGTCCGTTTTTTGAAATACCTAACAAAAAGGAATAAATACGTTACCGACAAGGGTTACGAAGTAGCACTAAATAGAATTAGTTAACGAAATTCATTCCATTCCTTAAATATATAAGAAACATGAATAATACAGCGATGAATTGTATTAGAAATCCAGAAGGATATACTTTTTGTTTATAAGAAATTGTTATGATGTTTATTTTACATAAAGTGTTTGCATTGCTAAGCAACGTTTTAGCTTCGTTGTATTTCCAGATAAAATTCTGTCCGTTTTTTGAAATATCTAACAAAAGGGAATAAATACGTTACCGAGAAGGGTTACGAAGTAGCACTAAATAGAATTAGTTAACGAAATTCATTCCATTCCTTAAATATATAAGAAACATGAATAATACAGCGATGAATTGTATTAGAAATCCAGAAGGATATACTTTTTGTTTATAAGAAATTGTTATGATGTTTATTTTACATAAAGTGGTTGCATTGCTAAGCAACGTTTTAGCTTCGTTACATTTCAAGATAAAATTCTGTCCGTTTTTTGAAATACCTAACAAAAAGGAATAAATACGTTACCGACAAGGGTTACGAAGTAGCACTAAATAGAATTAGTTAACGAAATTCATTCCATTCCTTAAATATATAAGAAACATGAATAATACAGCGATGAATTGTATTAGAAATCCAGAAGGATATACTTTTTGTTTATAAGAAATTGTTATGATGTTTATTTTACATAAAGTGTTTGCATTGCTAAGCAACGTTTTAGCTTCGTTGTATTTCCAGATAAAATTCTGTCCGTTTTTTGAAATATCTAACAAAAGGGAATAAATACGTTACCGAGAAGGGTTACGAAGTAGCACTAAATAGAATTAGTTAACGAAATTCATTCCATTCCTTAAATATATAACAAACATGAATAATACAGCGATGAATTATATTAAAAATCCAGAAGGATGGACTTTTTGTTTATAAGAAATTGTTATGATGTTTATTTTACATAAAGTGGTTGCATTGCTAAGCATCGTTTTAGCTTCGTTACATTTCAAGATAAAATTCTGTCCGTTTTTTGAAATATCTAACAAAAGGGAATAAATACGTTACCGACAAGGGTTACGAAGTAGCACTAAATAGAATAAGTTAACGAAATTCATTCCATTCCTTAAATATATAAGAAAAATGAATAATACATCGATGAATTATATTAAAAATCCAGAAGGATAGACTTTTTGTTTATAAGAAATTGTTATGATGTTTATTTTACATAAAGTGGTTGCATTGCTAAGCAACGTTTTAGCTTCGTTACATTTTCAGATGAAATTCTGTCCGTTTTTTTGAAATACCTAACAAAGAGGAATAAATACGTTACCGACAAGGGTTACGAAGTAGCACTAAATAGAATTAGTTAACGAAATTCATTCCATTCCTTAAATATATAACAAACATGAATAATACATCGATGAATTATATTAAAAATCCAGAAGGATAGACTTTTTGTTTATAAGAAATTGTTATGATGTTTATTTTACATAAAGTGGTTGCATTGCTAAGCAACGTTTTAGCTTCGTTACATTTTCAGATGAAATTCTGTCCGTTTTTTGAAATACCTAACAAAAAGGAATAAATACGTTACCGACAAGGGTTACGAAGTTGTAGGAAACCAGATAATACAAAAATATAAATATGAAAGGAAAATTTTAATCTGAAATGAAAACAGGAACGAAAAAAAAATTTTTAAACAACGAACATGATTGTGAACTAGTCTGGTAGGTTGCTCCCAGAGGCGACCAAAAATACAAAAGGTCTTGCCGGATACGGCCAGTTTATACGCATATTTTCGTCCGGTTTATAGTAGGATTTAGTGTGTTTGCTATAAACCGATCTCATGGGTGGTATGTGCGAGAGCGAGATGTCGGCGGATGTGACATACAGAGGATTTTTTTTTTCGCCTACATTGGGGAGAAAATAAAGTGACGTGTGACTGTGTGGACGTGGGTGGTGCTGGCACTCGGGAACAATTTGAGATACGCGTGGACTCAACAAGTGAAAATTAAGTTTTTTTTTCGGTCGGAAACTACCAATAAAGTGATATTGGGTTAAGACAGAGTGACCCTAGGACGTGCTTGAGACGAAAGAAACCTGCCGTACGCAAAGCCTTTATCTGGGCGGCAGCGTTGTCCGCTCGCACGAGGCGCTCTGCGGGGCTGAGCTCCACCATCCTAGTTTCAACCACGCCGCGTATGATTGTCATAACGAAAAAAAAAAAAGAAAATATCGTCAGCGCAACTGAGATCGGCTGTTTTTTTGTTGTTGGTGACGTTTGGAGTCTTCCCCGTGGTCAGTGAAACCCGTGAAGAAGACCCCCCTCCCTCCCTGCTGTCTGGAAGAAGGAACCCATTTGCCAAGTTTTGCGTGAGTGTGCGTATTCCTCTACCGGAATTAAAACTCCCAATTCATCAAATTAAAGAGGTCGTACGCGTGACTCGGTGAGAGAATATCGAAGTACATATATACGCTATACCCTCGCACACGTGTTGGTACCCAAGTACATACATTACATACATATATGTATACGCACTCTGAAAAAAAGGAAAAAAAACATAATAAAGAAAAAAAAAAGAAGGTAAATCCACCAAAACGCATCATTAAACGTCATCGGCATTTCTGCCTACCGATCGCACGCCACGGCACCCAACACCCAAACGCCGCGGCCACTTACCGGCATATTCCCCACAACGACCCACAGCGAAGATCACATCCACGTGAAGTGTCCCTAGATGCCCCTAGAGGGCCATCCTAAAAGATAAGTATTTGGTCAATTTATTTGAATTTGTAAGCCTACTGTCAGGTTGTTTCCCTATTTCTTTTCCCTTTATTTAGATAACAAAAAAAAAAAAAAAAAGAACGAAATCGATATTGCTCAAGAGAAAATATCCCAGGAGCAAAAGCCAAGGCGGAAAGCGGTGCACCCCAGTCCATCACCTTGCGGAACGGGTTAGAAGAGTAACCCTTAATTAGGGGTAAGTTTTGTGTAAAAGAAAAAAAGTGAATAGAAATTGGGACATTTTTTCTTGAAAGTAGAGTAAAAGTAGAAATTGACCATATAGATTTAAAGTGAAAGAAGGAAACAATATATATATGAAAGAGAAAATAACACAACTACGAAAAGATAATAACTTAAATGAATTGCACACAAACTTAAAGATACATTAATTTAACCTAAAGTACACGTAAAAGATAGCAAAATTAAGCTTAAAAGTAAATAAACAGGAAAAAAGAAACAAATTGAAAAGCGGTTGTGTTTAAAATATTAAACAGTTCCTTTCAAGTTTTTTTTAAGTATTTAATTTCGTTTGAATAAACAAACTATTTTATAACGTAGTAGAACGGCATTCTGATTGGGTATTGTTGGAAAACCATATCCGTATAGTTTTGGTAATGTCGCAGACCTCATTAGAATCGAGCTTGCCTTTGTGAGTATGGGAAGTTTTTAAGAAGCATTACGAGGACGGGTTGGTGTCGGATCCCTGGAGCGGTAAAGGGTAGTCAGGGGTAAGCAACCGTTCGAGGGTTACTTTCCCCTTTTAGGGTAAGGGGTCATCGCAAATAGGGCGAAGCGTTGGCCATGGACGCGGAACTCATGTCCAGTTAGGGGTGGGCCAGCCCGAAGAGAATTTCCACCATAACCTCTTCGCTTCTCCTACTATGGAGGAACACCTAAAAGTAGATATTGAATTGGACGGAACTCGGGCCTTGCATTCTGTTGTGGGATTTTATTTTCTTAAATTTTTCGGTTACGGTTGTGAACGATGTAACACCTTTTTTTCTGCAATTTTAACAGGCATGTAAAAATATAGTAACCCCAGTCCAGGACTTGTGGCAAGATCCCATACCCGCCGTTGAGCTAGCGAGCGGATGATCATGCCTGTGCCACAAGATGGCTGGACACCCCACCTATTAGCCTGCCCGGTCTGGCCCAAGGGTCCTGTGACCTTGGGTCATAAGGGTGGATAAAGTTAATGGGTGGGTTAACCCCGAAGGGAATTTTTGGTATGTGAGAGGTAACGATTTTAAAGAGTGGTTAGGCCTTCACCAGCGCGGGTGATAGTGCCGATAGAGGACTATCGACTACTCCCTACACCTTCTGGTTACCAGATACCACCTCTCAGCGGGAAGGACCTTCGGGGTTCGTTACAGGTGGCGCCCAACGTGGGGCCCGAAGTTTCGTCCTTACAATTCATATCTACTTAAAATTGTGTGTCCCTTGAGGTATTTGTGAAAGTATCTAAAGATGTTTGCATTCTTAATCTATATTTTTGGTTATATTCCAAAAAAGTAACATCTTTCTAAAGCGTGACCGATATCTGAATCTTTTAGTTTTTATTTTCAGTTACGACAGTTGCACTGCTTCAGAAATAGAGTTTTGCAGACCAACAAAAAAAAAACTATTTTGGTAGACTGTAGGTCAGCTAGATGGGTCGACCAGCTTGTCCTCGTCTACGACTGCGTTTGTTGCCTTCTACATAGTTTTTTTTTCGAGTTGCATAGGCGCTAGAAATTAAACTATATGTCCGGTATATGGGGAAATACATTTTCCATATACGCCCGATGCATATAGTGCCAACTTTTTTTTACATCTTTAGCGCATTTAGTCGAATCACTAGTGTTAAGTCCGGAAAGTGGGTCGAACGTTTTCCTCGCTTTCGTCTGTTGCTTCACAGTGATAAGACTATTAAGATAAAAAGACAACTGAATTTATCTAGATACAATCATAAGTATCCATAGTGGAAGTATTTAGCCCGTGACTACCTTTTTTTTAAATTTCTTCTATATCTTATCCGACCCATCCTCAATGCTAATTTATTATTATAAATATATACATATATATATTCTACCTAAACATATTTTTCTGAAGCATCGTTTGTTTCAAACAGAGTTGAAAGAGTTCAGTAAATTTGCGAGATATTTTTTTTTATTTTCTCTTGAGAATACCTTTTTGTATTTGAAAGATACAATTTTTAGTGGTATCAGAGTGATTCTATAATTATTATATTGTACCAAAGCGGTGCAAGTTTTCTTTAAGTTTTTGTTTAATTTTGGAAAAAAAAAACCTCTTATTACTAAGCGATTCATCATCATTACTTTTTTTCGAATTATTTTTCTTTTTAAATCTGCAATACTGGTTTCATTAATATGTCGCATCCTGGCTCGAATCAACCCAAATTGCCCTCGGCACACCGATATGGTACGAGAAGCAGCAGTACTGCTAATTCAAATGAGGAGGCAAAACAAGTTTCAGCTCCGCTGAGCAATATGCGTGAACCTCATGTTGTACTCAGTACTCATGTTGTCGCCCAGGCAGAGGCTCCACCGATTCTTGAACCAGTTCAAGAATCTGCGACTGATGCTTCACCAAGCACGCCTGTGCATAATATCGACTCAAGTGAGTCGGAAAAATTCCAGCAGTATGTTCGAGACGTCGTCACTGCTACTGTTGGTATCCATCGCACAGACGATCTAAGATTCATTCGTGAAGAGTTGGAAAAGAATCGTGAGGCACTACATCGGGAAATAGGTTCCTTAGTGAGAGCGGCTTTGGCAGCTCCTACCCCAATTCAACCGCCGGTCGCAAGCAATAGGAGGGAAATACCTTCAGTTCCTACTCCAAACTTTCAGCCAAGCGCATATGATGTCCACCGACGTTCGGATCCTGAGCCTAGACCATCTTACGCTCAGCGAAATATGGGCCAAGCAGAGAACGATGCTGTTTACCCGGTCAACATGGCGCAAAGCTCCAATGTTGACAATTTCTACGACAGTTCAGCCAAATTCAATTAGGTGACCCAGCTCCTTCCTTGGAACCGTTTCCTCAAGCCCCTTCACCTTCGAATTCGTTCGGAAGATTCCCCAACTACCATAAATGGGGAATCAAATTCGACAATAAGAAAATGTCGGTGGATGACTTTCTCTTCCGTATTGAGAGGCTGAAGGATTCCTACCAAGTGACTTGGAACGAAGTGGTTAACAACTTTCATCATTTCGTTTCAGGACAAGTCGAGACGTGGTTCTGGATGTATCTGAAAAGTAATCCATCCGTTAATTGGTCCACGCTTCGACTTGCCCTGATAGAACAATATCGGAGTTTGGAATCAGATTTCGAACTGTCAAGGAAAATGTCGGATAGGAGACAAGGTCCATACGAGATGTTTGACGAGTTTTTTGGAGATCTTCTGCAACTGAATTCTAGATTGCGTGTCCCGAAACCAAACCGCGAACTCATTGAATTCATAAAGCAGAATGTCAAACGAAAAATAGGGGAGCATTTAATAACTTTTAGTACGCACAGCATACCAGAAATGGTGCATGTATGTCGTACTATTGAAAAGTTCATTAATGAAAATGACATTCCCAAGCAAAGATACCAGCAAGCTCCTCCCCCTCCGCGAAGAAACGTATACGAACTCGAAGGCGAAGTGCAAGAACCAGCTTGCTCATCCCAGACCCCAGTTGAAGCCGTAAATTATCGTCCGAAACAAACGAGCTCCTTGAGGTGCTGGAATTACAACGAACCGGGTCATACGTACTTCGAGTGTGAGCAGGAACAAAGAGCATTATTCTGCTATAAGTGCGGTCGAGCGAACACGACAGTTCCCAAGTGTCCCAGTTGTTCGGGAAACACTCTGAAGAGCAATCTTCCGACCGGGGAGGGTTGCTCGAGAAATGCCCATCCGGCGAACTAAAAAAACCAATTGACCCCTGTCTGGCTGTTACCATCTTGCAGCGACCCTTTGATCTCCCTACTAAAACCAGCTCTATCCAAGAGACAACCGAAAAAGTAACTAGTCCGCTCCGAAAATCTTTGCACCAACGTATCCAAGAGTACAATGAAGCCAGGGAACGAATATTTAAAAGGCCGTATGTATCTAAGTCGATACAGAAACTTAGAACTCGTTTTAAGAATACAAAACTGATGCATCGTGCGATTGCGGCAACTACTCTTCAATGTGTTGATGACGATCCTCGTCCTTATGCTTCGGTGCAGATTTTCGGTAAAGAGTGGCTAGGCCTTTTGGATAGCGGGGCTGGTATTAGTTGTCTAGGTGCAGGTGGTGCAGATTTTTTAAAACGAAAGAACATCCCATATAAATATTTCTCGGCTGCAGTTGCTACCGCTGATGGGAAGGAACAAAATATTGTGGGCGTAGTTAAAAGTAAAATCCATTTTAAATCAAAAGTCGAAGACATTGTGCTCTATGTGGTACCATCGCTTACAAAAGACTTATACCTTGGAGTAGATTTTTGGAAGAAGTTCCGAATAGCTCCTAATGTAATAGCTGAAATCACTACAACGTTAGACGTTGGTAATAAGGAATTAGGACCGGCAAATTCTGAAGGTACGCAGGAGAAACCAAGTGTTCTTTCGCTAGCACATAATTTGACGAGCGAGGAGTCCAGGATACTAGGTGATACAGTGCTTTTATTTCCGTCCTTTGCCAACATTGGCTTAGGGAAAACAAGGCAAGAGGAACATTACATAGATACCGGTGACGTGGAGCCAATAAAACAGCGTCATTATCCCGTATCTCCAGTGGTACAAACTCTTCTCTACGAGCAGTTGGATCGTATGCTTGCTATGGACGTAATCGAAGTGAGTTCAAGTTCGTGGAGTTCCCCAGTTGTTCTCGTAAGAAGAAATGGGAAGAACCGTCTATGCTTGGACGTACGAAAACTCAATTCGGTTACCAAAAAGGATGCATACCCCCTGCCTCATATTGAAGGGTTGCTAGGACGTCTTTCAAATACATACTTCATTTCGAGTGTGGATTTGAAAGACGCCTTTTGGCAAATACCACTGGAGCAAAGATCTAGGGAGAAGACAGCTTTTACCGTCCCGGGTAGGCCACTTTACCAATTCAAGGTGATGCCTTTTGGCCTTTGTAATGCTCCTCAGCGCCTCTGTAGGTTAATGGACAAGGTAATCCCACATGAATTACGACAACAAATATTCGTGTATCTGGATGACTTGCTCATTTTTTCTAGCACCTTCAATGAGCACATTAAACTGCTGACTCTCGTAGCGACCAGATTGGGAGAGGCCGGACTTACTGTCAACGTGGACAAGTCCATGTTCTGTTACCGGGAGCTAAAATATCTCGGATACGTTGTAGGTGATGGTACGCTGAGAGTAGATCCAGGGAAAGTGGCAGCAATAAAAGAGTTTCCAGTACCACAAACTGTCCGTCAAGTAAGGCGATTTTTGGGCATGGCTGGCTGGTACCGTAGGTTTGTTCCTAATTTTTCCTCACTTTCCTCTCATCTGTCAGATACTTTAAAGAAGGGCGTAAAGTTCAACTTTAACAGTACTGCAATGGAGTCTTTTAATGCCATAAAACAATATCTGACGACCGCCCCAGTTCTCATTAACCCGGATTTCGCAAAGCAATTCATAATACTTTGCGATGCTTCGGCAACAGGTATTGGAGCTGTCCTATGCCAAAAAGATAAAGATGGAGTGGAAAGACCAATCTTTTTCTACTCCCACAAGTTGAATAGCGCGCAAAGGAACTATTCCGTTACGGAGAGAGAATGTTTAGCGGCGGTGATGGGCATTCAAAAATTTAGACCATACGTCGAAGGGTACAGATTTAAGGTAATTACGGACCATGCGAGCCTCAAGTGGTTGATGAGCTTAAAGAATCTTAAGGGTCGGTTAGCGCGCTGGAGCCTTGATCTTCAGGGATATGACTTCGAAATTTAACATAGGAAAGGGAGTTTAAATGTAGTTCCTGATGCCTTATCTCGCCTGATGCCTTATCTCGCGCTTATGAAGTTGAAGCTTTTAAGCCAAATGTTTCGAAATCGAATGAGTTCAACGATGTTTTGCACATTGACCTGAAAGATCCGGCTTTCCAATCAGAGGAATATCGTAGAATTATCGAAACAATAGGAGGAAATAAAAACCAACTTAATGATCTAATAATTTCAGATGGGTTTGTTTATAAAAAGGTTAGTCATAGTACTGGCAACCCGATACAGGACGATATGTCATGGAAGCTATGGGTTCCAAAAGCGTTAACCGATAACCTTATATTCCTCGCTCATTCTCCGCCAAAAGCTTCGCATGGAGGTATTGCAAAAACCTTATACCGACTGCGTCAACAATTTTATTGGCCTAACCTCGCTAGTCAGGTGAAACTTTTTGTCCAAAATTGTGAAATCTGCAAAACAACTAAATCTCCCAACGCAATTTTGAGAGCTCCCATGGGAAAAGCATTTGTAGTTGACCGCCCGTTTCAACACCTTTACGTTGATTTCTTAGGTCCCTACCACTGACAAAATTCGTATTCATCAAACCGCTTAAGAGAGCTACTTCCGAGACGGCCTTAAAATTTCTTAGAGAGGATGTATTTTTCATGTTTGGGGTCCCTGAAACACTCCTATCTGATAATGGCAAGCAGTTTGTGAGTAAAGCATTCGATAACTGTTTGAAATCCTTTGGAGTGACTCACATAAAAACTGCTGCATATTCTCCTCAGGCAAATGCCAGCGAGCGGGTAAATAGGTCCATTTTGTCTGCGATTCGATCGTACATCGATGACGAGCAGTCAAATTGGGACCTTCATCTACCTCAAATAGCTTGTGCATTGAGATCCACTGTCCACTCAGCAACAAAGATGTCTCCATACGAGGCTGTATTCGGACAAAGCCTAGTAGAACATGGAAGCGACTACGAGCTCTTAAGAAATCTTGGCGGATTGAATAATCCAGACTTCAGTGTCATACCGAAAGCTTCCAAGATGAACATGCTGCATTCGCACATCAAACATTTGCTCGAGAAAGCTCATGAAGGATACGGCAAGGTCTATAATACACGTAGTGCTCATGTAAAGTATAAGGTTGGAGACGAAGTCTACAAGCGAAACTTTGTACAGAGTGATGCGTCAAAACGTTTTAGTGCTAAGCTCTGTCCAAAGTTTGTCAAAGCTAGAGTAAGCAAGTTGGTAGGAAATAATCTTTATGAGCTGGTAGATACATCCGGTCGTAGCCTTGGAAAAGTACACACCAAAGATATTCGGCGCTAGTTATAGCCTTCAACAATAAAAATATTTTTTTTTTAATGATACGTATATGCCCCCGTACTCAGTCTGAGCATGAGAGTCATTGTTTCTCTCAGGTTTTTCACTTATTTTTTCACTCTAATGGTTTCTGTTGTCTTGATCTTTTCATGTGCCGGGTCCTATGAAAATTTCAAGTTTTGTAGGAAACCAGATAATACAAAAATATAAATATGAAAGGAAAATTTTAATCTGAAATGAAAACAGGAACGAAAAAAAAATTTTTAAACAACGAACATGATTGTGAACTAGTCTGGTAGGTTGCTCCCAGAGGCGACCAAAAATACAAAAGGTCTTGCCGGGTACGGCCAGTTTATACGCATATTTTCGTCCGGTTTATAGTAGGATTTAGTGTGTTTGCTATAAACCGATCTCATGGGTGGTATTGCGAGAGCGAGATGTCGGCGGATGTGACATGCAGAGGATTTTTTTTTCGCCTACATTGGGGAGAAAATAAAGTGACGTGTGACTGTGTGGACGTGGGTGGTGCTGGCACTCGGGAACAATTTGAGATACGCGTGGACTCAACAAGTGAAAGTTAAGTTTTTTTTTCGGTCGGAAACTACCAATAAAGTGATATTGGGTTAAGACAGAGTGACCCTAGGACGTGCTTGAGACGAAAGAAACCTGCCGTACGCAAAGCCTTTATCTGGGCGGCAGCGTTGTCCGCTCGCACGAGGCGCTCTGCGGGGCTGAGCTCCACCATCCTAGTTTCAACCACGCCGCGTATGATTGTCATAACGAAAAAAAAAAAAAAGAAAATATCGTCAGCGCAACTGAGATCGGCTGTTTTTTTGTTGTTGGTGACGTTTGGAGTCTTCCCCGTGGTCAGTGAAACCCGTGAAGAAGACCCCCCTCCCTCCCTGCTGTCTGGAAGAAGGAACCCATTTGCCAAGTTTTGCGTGAGTGTGCGTATTCCTCTACCGGAATTAAAACTCCCAATTCATCAAATTAAAGAGGTCGTACGCGTGACTCGGTGAGAGAATATCGAAGTACATATATACGCTATACCCTCGCACACGTGTTGGTACCCAAGTACATACATTACATACATATATGTATACGCACTCTGAAAAAAAGGAAAAAAAACATAATAAAGAAAAAAAAAAGAAGGTAAATCCACCAAAACGCATCATTAAACGTCATCGGCATTTCTGCCTACCGATCGCACGCCACGGCACCCAACACCCAAACGCCGCGGCCACTTACCGGCATATTCCCCACAACGACCCACAGCGAAGATCACATCCACGTGAAGTGTCCCTAGATGCCCCTAGAGGGCCATCCTAAAAGATAAGTATTTGGTCAATTTATTTGAATTTGTAAGCCTACTGTCAGGTTGTTTCCCTATTTCTTTTCCCTTTATTTAGATAACAAAAAAAAAAAAAAAAAGAACGAAATCGATATTGCTCAAGAGAAAATATCCCAGGAGCAAAAGCCAAGGCGGAAAGCGGTGCACCCCAGTCCATCACCTTGCGGAACGGGTTAGAAGAGTAACCCTTAATTAGGGGTAAGTTTTGTGTAAAAGAAAAAAAGTGAATAGAAATTGGGACATTTTTTCTTGAAAGTAGAGTAAAAGTAGAAATTGACCATATAGATTTAAAGTGAAAGAAGGAAACAATATATATATGAAAGAGAAAATAACACAACTACGAAAAGATAATAACTTAAATGAATTGCACACAAACTTAAAGATACATTAATTTAACCTAAAGTACACGTAAAAGATAGCAAAATTAAGCTTAAAAGTAAATAAACAGGAAAAAAGAAACAAATTGAAAAGCGGTTGTGTTTAAAATATTAAACAGTTCCTTTCAAGTTTTTTTTAAGTATTTAATTTCGTTTGAATAAACAAACTATTTTATAACGTAGTAGAACGGCATTCTGATTGGGTATTGTTGGAAAACCATATCCGTATAGTTTTGGTAATGTCGCAGACCTCATTAGAATCGAGCTTGCCTTTGTGAGTATGGGAAGTTTTTAAGAAGCATTACGAGGACGGGTTGGTGTCGGATCCCTGGAGCGGTAAAGGGTAGTCAGGGGTAAGCAACCGTTCGAGGGTTACTTTCCCCTTTTAGGGTAAGGGGTCATCGCAAATAGGGCGAAGCGTTGGCCATGGACGCGGAACTCATGTCCAGTTAGGGGTGGGCCAGCCCGAAGAGAATTTCCACCATAACCTCTTCGCTTCTCCTACTATGGAGGAACACCTAAAAGTAGATATTGAATTGGACGGAACTCGGGCCTTGCATTCTGTTGTGGGATTTTATTTTCT
The DNA here is from genome assembly GCA_949824845.1 of Rhingia rostrata. NCBI lineage: Eukaryota > Metazoa > Arthropoda > Insecta > Diptera > Syrphidae > Rhingia > Rhingia rostrata. The sequence goes on from OX463759.1 coordinate 7,733,041, forward strand.
TAAATTTTTCGGTTACGGTTGTGAACGATGTAACACCTTTTTTTCTGCAATTTTAACAGGCATGTAAAAATATAGTAACCCCAGTCCAGGACTTGTGGCAAGATCCCATACCCGCCGTTGAGCTAGCGAGCGGATGATCATGCCTGTGCCACAAGATGGCTGGACACCCCACCTATTAGCCTGCCCGGTCTGGCCCAAGGGTCCTGTGACCTTGGGTCATAAGGGTGGATAAAGTTAATGGGTGGGTTAAACCCGAAGGGAATTTTTGGTATGTGAGAGGTAACGATTTTAAAGAGTGGTTAGGCCTTCACCAGCGCGGGTGATAGTGCCGGTAGAGGACTATCGACTACTCCCTACACCTTCTGGTTACCAGATACCACCTCTCAGCGGGAAGGACCTTCGGGGTTCGTTACAAAGTAGCACTAAATAGAATTAGTTAACGAAATTCATTCCATTCCTTAAATATATAACAAACATGAATAATACATCGATGAATTATATTAGAAATCCAGAAGGATAGACTTTTTGTTTATAAGAAATTGTTATGATGTTTATTTTCCATAAAGTGGTTGCATTGCTAAGCAACGTTTTAGCTTCGTTGCATTTCCAGATAAAATTCTGTCCGTTTTTTGAAATATCTAACAAAAGGGAATAAATACTTTACAGACAAGGGTTACGAAGTAGCACTAAATAGAATTAGTTAACGAAATTCATTCCATTCCTTAAATATATAACAAACATGAATAATACATCGATGAATTATATTAAAAATCCAGAAGGATAGACTTTTTGTTTATAACAAATTGTTATGATGTTTATTTTACATAAAGTGGTTGCATTGCTAAGCAACGTTTTAGCTTCGTTACATTTTCAGATGAAATTCAGTCCGTTTTTGAAATACCTAACAAAAAGGAATAATACGTTACCGGACAACGGTTACGAAGTAGCACTAAATAGAATTAGTTAACGAAATTCATTCCATTCCTTAAATATATAACAAACATGAATAATACATCGATGAATTATATTAGAAATCCAGAAGGATAGACTTTTTGTTTATACGAAATTGTTATGATGTTTATTTTACATAAAGTGGTTGCATTGCTAAGCAACGTTTTAGCTTCGTTGCATTTCCAGATAAAATTCTGTCCGTTTTTTGAAATATCTAACAAAAGGGAATAAATACTTTACAGACAAGGGTTACGAAGTAGCACTAAATAGAATTAGTTAACGAAATTCATTCCATTCCTTAAATATATAACAAACATGAATAATACATCGATGAATTATATTAAAAATCCAGAAGGATAGACTTTTTGTTTATAACAAATTGTTATGATGTTTATTTTACATAAAGTGGTTGCATTGCTAAGCAACGTTTTAGCTTCCTTACATTTTCAGATGAAATTCAGTCCGTTTTTGAAATACCTAACAAAAAGGAATAATACGTTACCGACCAACGGTTACGAAGTAGCACTAAATAGAATTAATTAACGAAATTCATTCCATTCCTTAAATATATAAGAAAAATGAATAATACATCGATGAATTATATTAAAAATCCAGAAGGATAGACTTTTTGTTTATAACAAATTGTTATGATGTTTATTTTACATAAAGTGGTTGCATTGCTAAGCAACGTTTTAGCTTCGTTACATTTTCAGATGAAATTCTGTCCGTTTTTTGAAATACCTAACAAAAAGGAATAAATACGTTACCGACAAGGGTTACGAAGTAGCACTAAATAGAATTAGTTAACGAATTTCATTCCATTCCTTAAATATATAAGAAAAATGAATAATACATCGATGAATTATATTAAAAATCCAGAAGGATAGACTTTTTGTTTATAAGAAATTGTTATGATGTTTATTTTACATAAAGTGGTTGCATTGCTAAGCAACGTTTTAGCTTCGTTGTATTTCCAGATAAAATTCTGTCCGTTTTTTGAAATATCTAACAAAAGGGAATAAATACGTTACCGACAAGGGTTACGAAGTAGCACTAAATAGAATTAGTTAACGAAATTCATTCCATTCCTTAAATATAGAAGAAAAATGAATAATACATCGATGAATTATGTTAAAAATCCAGAAGGATAGACTTTTTGTTTATAAGAAATTGTTATGATGTTTATTTTACATAAAGTGGTTGCATTGCTAAGCAACGTTTTAGCTTCGTTACATTTCCAGATAAAATTCTGTCCGTTTTTTGAAATACCTAACAAAAAGGAATAAATACGTTACCGACAAGGGTTACGAAGTAGCACTAAATAGAATTAGTTAACGAAATTCATTCCATTCCTTAAATATATAACAAACATGAATAATACATCGATGAATTATATTAGAAATCCAGAAGGATAGACTTTTTGTTTATACGAAATTGTTATGATGTTCATTTTACATAAAGTGGTTGCATTGCTAAGCAACGTTTTAGCTTCGTTACATTTTCAGACGAAATTCAGTCCGTTTTTGAAATACCTAACAAAAAGGAATAATACGTTACCGACAACGGTTACGAAGAAGCACTAAATAAAATTAATTAACGAATTTCATTCCATTCCTTAAATATATAAGAAAAATGAATAATACATCGATGAATTATATTAAAAATCCAGAAGGATAGACTTTTTGTTTATAAGAAATTGTTATGATGTTTATTTTACATAACGTGGTTGCATTGCTAAGCAACGTTTTAGCTTCGTTGTATTTCCAGATAAAATTCTGTCCGTTTTTTGAAATATCTAACAAAAGGGAATAAATACGTTACCGACAAGGGTTACGAAGTAGCACTAAATAGAATTAGTTAACGAAATTCATTCCATTCCTTAAATATTGAAGAAAAATGAATAATACATCGATGAATTATATTAGAAATCCAGAAGGATAGACTTTTTGTTTATAAGAAATTGTTATGATGTTTATTTTACATAAAGTGGTTGCATTGCTAAGCAACGTTTTAGCTTCGTTACATTTTCAGATGAAATTCTGTCCGTTTTTTTGAAATACCTAACAAAGAGGAATAAATACGTTACCGACAAGGGTTACGAAGTAGCACTAAATAGAATTAGTTAACGAAATTCATTCCATTCCTTAAATATATAACAAACATGAATAATACATCGATGAATTATATTAAAAATCCAGAAGGATAGACTTTTTGTTTATAACAAATTGTTATGATGTTTATTTTACATAAAGTGGTTGCATTGCTAAGCAACGTTTTAGCTTCGTTACATTTTCAGATGAAATTCAGTCCGTTTTTGAAATACCTAACAAAAAGGAATAATACGTTACCGACCAACGGTTACGAAGTAGCACTAAATAGAATTAATTAACGAAATTCATTCCATTCCTTAAATATATAAGAAAAATGAATAATACATCGATGAATTATATTAAAAATCCAGAAGGATAGACTTTTTGTTTATAACAAATTGTTATGATGTTTATTTTACATAAAGTGGTTGCATTGCTAAGCAACGTTTTAGCTTCGTTACATTTTCAGATGAAATTCTGTCCGTTTTTTGAAATACCTAACAAAAAGGAATAAATACGTTACCGACAAGGGTTACGAAGTAGCACTAAATAGAATTAGTTAACGAAATTCATTCCATTCCTTAAATATATAAGAAAAATGAATAATACATCGATGAATTATATTAAAAATCCAGAAGGATAGACTTTTTGTTTATAAGAAATTGTTATGATGTTTATTTTACATAAAGTGGTTGCATTGCTAAGCAGCGTTTTAGCTTCGTTGTATTTCCAGATAAAATTCTGTCCGTTTTTTGAAATATCTAACAAAAGGGAATAAATACGTTACCGACAAGGGTTACGAAGAAGCACTAAATAGAATTAGTTAACGAAATTCATTCCATTCCTTAAATATATAAGAAAAATGAATAATACATCGATGAATTATGTTAAAAATCCAGAAGGATAGACTTTTTGTTTATAAGAAATTGTTATGATGTTTATTTTACATAAAGTGGTTGCATTGCTAAGCAACGTTTTAGCTTGGTTGTATTTCCAGATAAAATTCTGTCCGTTTTTTGAAATATCTAACAAAAGGGAATAAATACGTTACCGACAAGGGTTACGAAGTAGCACTAAATAGAATTAGTTAACGAAATTCATTCCATTCCTTAAATATAGAAGAAAAATGAATAATACATCGATGAATTATATTAAAAATCCAGAAGGATAGACTTTTTGTTTATAAGAAATTGTTATGATGTTCATTTTACATAAAGTGGTTGCATTGCTAAGCAACGTTTTAGCTTCGTTACATTTTCAGACGAAATTCAGTCCGTTTTTGAGATACCTACCAAAAAGGAATAATACGTTACCGACAACGGTTACGAAGAAGCACTAAATAAAATTAATTAACGAAATTCATTCCATTCCTTAAATATATAAGAAAAATGAATAATACAGCGATGAATTATATTAGAAATCCAGAAGGATAGACTTTTTGTTTATAAGAAATTGTTATGATGTTTATTTTCCATAAAGTGGTTGCATTGCTAAGCAACGTTTTAGCTTCGTTGCATTTCCAGATAAAATTCTGTCCGTTTTTTGAAATATCTAACAAAAGGGAATAAATACGTTACCGACAAGGGTAACGAAGTAGCACGCAATAAAATTAGTAAACGAAATTGCTTGGAGAATCGGTTTCGCTACGTCTGCTTTTGTACATAGACTCTTGAGGAAAAGTCGCAGTGTGTGAAGCAGAATAAAAGAGCAAAATTCGAGTCAAGACAAAAAGTCGTAGGTGTTAAAGTGCTAGTTATGTATACGTCCAATTATAAAAAAACCTTTGCCATCCGTATAGCGAAGTCATATGATTACCTTAACGGTTCAATGTATAATATTTCCCACACCTAAATGTTTATGATTGCGCATTCCTTCACGGAGAATTCTGCAACATGAATAAACACACGAGAAGTCGTATGCACCGTAAGTGACACGTTTTGCCGACATTGCACCTAATGCAATGTTTCATTTGATTATAGTTCTGGAGAATTCTGGGAGTTGATTACCATCCGTCGCGACACACAGATGTCGTCTATTAAATTGTTTCATCTTTGTTTAACCGTGTAATAATTTGTTAAATATTTTTTTAAAAAAATAAAATCGAAAATAAAATTATAAAAGTGGCGCAGTCGGATCGAAAATAAAAATATAAAAGTGGCGCAGTCGGTAGGATTAGCGATAAGCAACAGTCTAGATTTAAGAAGAGCAAACTTGCAAACATACACTTTAGAAATATTAAAAGACAACCTAAATTTGCAGCTGTTCACGACCATATTATTGATACTTTTTCAAAAGCTTACAATCCATAAAACTGCTATTTCTTCCTGCAAATAAAATACAGCATCCTTTTTGCAAACTTTGGAACAAGGAATAATAAAGAATTTAAAAGTCCACTTCCGTAAATTATTAGTTCTGAAAATGATTGATTCAGATTTTTTTTTTTTAATATTTCTATCCTGGATGCTGTGCTCATGAAATCCAAATCTTGGAGTGAAGTCACGCAGAAGGACCATGGAAAATTGCTGGAAACATGCTGGTTTTCTATCATTAGCGCCCCTGATTGCAGACTTGAATTTCACTGAAGAAGACCTATAACGCACATTAAGCGAACTAACGATTAGCATTATAAACGGATCTGTAACAGCTGAAGAATGGGAGCAGTATGTTAATATTGACGACAATGTTTTGACGTCATCGATGGAAGGAGAAGATGAAGAAAGTGCAGATGATGATGAGCTAGAAATCCTCCTACAGCCTTGGAAGCATTAAAAGCTATTGAATTGTTGCGGAATTTTGTTTGTCCTAATGAATTTGGGGAGAACTCAATTAATACCCTTTCTGTTTTAGAAGCCGATTTTAACTCTGCCTATTTGAATTGCCTCTATCAAAAGCAAACCAAAATTCATGATTTTGTTTCCTAAACTTTGAAATGTAAAAGCGCCTTTCCTCGGTCCCTACATCGTCTTTATAAGCGACTTCTACTGTATATGTAAAAATATAGTTTCTCACTGCTTAGCAATAATTTAGGATTGAAATATAAATCGAATCGAATTCGTGTTGGCTATTACTTTTTTTTTATATTTATTTTCACTTATTTCAGGATTATTATCAATTCTTAAATGTTCGGATATTATATGAGCGGATTTTTTATTATTTGTTCTTGTCATTTCGTTGGTTGTTTTGGTACGGCGTGTATAGGATTAACAATTAACTAAATTAGCTTTGGAGTGTACAACTTAGAAATAATAGTAAAATTATATTTATAAAATATATAACGTGAACAAGAAATATGTTTACTGGATTCATTAAGATCGATAGCGGTTATTGTTAGTTTGCCTACTGTGGTGGATGGATGACTCTGCTGTGAGAGCTGTTATCCGGCGGCACACATTGAAGCTATCCACAAAAAAAAGGAGGAAAATTGTAAAAGAAACCAAGAGATTTCATCAGTTCTTCACCGCCACCACCATTATTGTCAGAGATTAGACAGTAGTAACCGAAAGAAGACCTACCATTTTACTACCGCTTGGTGTTGTTGTCGACTTGATAGTTCCGGTTGTGGTATTCGCCGGAATTAAAGATTGACTCACCTCAACGACTGGACTGTTGTTGATCTTTTTGACTAATTTCTTGTAGAAACTCTGCCCGCCAGTTGTGGCAGTGTTGTGTCGATATACTTTGGCAGCAGTTGTGGGCAGAGTATGTTGAGATTTTAATTGATTGGACTGCTGAGGCATATCGGGATTTGAATTTCTCTGCGTTGGGTTTGCCTCGGGATTTGGTGGTGAGATCTCATTGTTTTTATTTGCTATGATAATTTGTTGACGTTGGCGGCGTTCACGTGCCCTTTCCATGTGCTTTTTGCGTTCTTCTTTAGTCCAGTAGCGACCAGTTTTGATTTCGGATATTGTATCATCCTCTGTCGTCTGGTCGTTACGTTCGGCAGTAATACGCATGGCTCGATTGCGCAGCAAGCGATTTCGAGCCGGTCGTCGCACAATGTAACGGGTGCCGTCTTGACGTCGTTTCACCTTCCACACCATGTGCTCTTCATGAGGATGGGTGTTGAGTTGAACAGTGCTCACCTAGGAAGACAAGACATATAAATGTAAGTAGGCTGACAAAATTAGGTCTCAGACTTAATTATTGACGAAAATAAGGACAACGACGTTGGCATCTGCTGATAACAAGCTTCACAGAAAGGTTGCAGTGGAACAACTAACGGAAGCCATAACAGCTGCAACAAAGCGACGTTACTGCAATTCAGGAAATAAGATTGGAATTGAGCGAAAAAATGTAGGATGACTGTGTCATAGTGAATGGAAAACATGGAATATTGCGATGCGGATATGTCTAAAGTCACAGATTTAGACAAGATGTCGTATGTTTCGAAAACATCGCCAAAATCAAAGAAAATGACATTGCTAAGGTTTTTTTCAGTGAACTTCTGGGAAAAATTATGAGCGATTACCAAAAAACTACTGTAAAATTGGGCTGAGCTATTAAACCGTAAACGTAAGATTAGCAGCATAGCCGTCAAACGCAGCCTACACCACATCCCATCCTCACCATTGTTATTATCCTCACCGTGACCCTTGATAAGGGGACATGGCGATATCCAGAGCAACAGTCAAAATCACTCATCAACTATTTTCGATGTACGGACATTTCGAGACCACTATTTTGGTGGACTGGAGACATGATAATAAGATAATCACTTCGGCAGGGGCCACGGGTACTGGTAAGGTTGTCTCCTCTATGAGATGATGTCGCTTGCTGCAACTCTTATAGCAACTAGTCGAATAAGACAGTCTAAGAATTGGACCTACAATGGTAACGAAACCCTACTAAGCATGTACTATCAAAAAACAGCAAATTGTGATGAAAGTCTCGTATATATCAAAAGTAATGGGATAAATCCCGTAGGGCGTATGGTTGATCATGGGATCATTATTTGTGTTGTCACACATATGGTTACCCGCAAGAAGGTTAAAGCGATCGGCTAGAACTCCGTGCTGGTGAATTATTGTTGCAGCTTTCAGCATAAGAGTTGGGACAGATTCTAAAATAGTCTTTTACTGGCTAGCAAAACACCCATCGACATGGGAAACATTTGTTGCGAATCACGTATCCAGGATTCAACAAGGATCCGACTTAAGATACAAAAGACTACATAATCCACAGAATTAGAGTATGCACTTCAAAATGTACAGACTCACCAGCAGTGAAAGGGAACTATGGCTTAAAATGATCTCAATATGCCAAAGACTAACCATGATGGCTAAATTAGAACACGGAAAAATTCTGATTAATACACCAAAGGATGAGGGTGTTTTTAAAAAGAAATCATACCTCTTGACTACTGACAAAGTGGTACTGGCTTAGATTCGGCGCTGTAAACTGCGGACACGGCACGGTGTTAGACGGCACCTTCTGATGGATGAGAGTTGGTCGGAATAGCTACTGTTGCAGCAGCATTGTCTGTTGTAGATTCGATACATTTGTATGCATTATGTTGGTTGCCGAGATCGGTGGATTTTTGATAACTGGACTTGGTATCTATAATCGAAAAGCAATTATATACACATTGTCAGACACAACTGTTCGTTGAGCTGCACTTACCTTTTTTTTTGCGACACTGGCAACTTGTTTTGTTTACTCGATACGATCTGGGCTACCTTTGATGGCGTTGGACTTATTAGTTTTTCATTTGAACGACGGTTTAATGATTTGGCACTGTCAGTCAACTCCTGCCGTAATCTGTGCTGCACGGTTGTTTCATGTATTGGACTGACAACCTGTTTCGATGCGCAAAGTATCAATGTTGAGGTGGAATGCTGTTCGCGATCCCGATAGTTGGAGTTCAGCTCCAATGTTCAAGGCATCATTGTATTACTGTTGCACGAATTCCTGCACTAAAATTCGTACTGCGAATTGTTCCATTCCTTGCTTTGCTTCACACCACTAAATTGTCTTGATTCTGTTGGGTGTTTTGTTGTTGTTTGTGTTGAAGAGAACGCAATCGGTTTTCGGCAACTTCAGATTCCTCTTGATGTATACCCAGCCATTTGATGTTCTGAGATTTCGTAGGGGGAGCAGTAAAACGGTTCTGACTCGGGGTCTTCAGGAATTGTTTCGTATATGTGTTCTGTGTCATAGTCCATCATTTGTGCTACATTGGTTGAACATTGTGCTTCTTTGGGTTGCTGCGCTACAGCAGCAGGTTCAATTCTTAGCGGCTTGGCGTGCTGTGACAACATCATATTTTCGACACGTGAATCGAGAAGTGCAATCAATCTCTTGATTTACTTGATCCAAATGAGCTCTTGTACTCTGATGAATTAATGGATCCCGACACAAAGAACTTGATGTTGTGGTAGTCATGACATCAGCGGTAGTGGTGGGCAGCAGACCTATGGGTGCGTTCTTTTCGGTCTTTACCGGCGATAGTGTCTGGAACTATGTTACTTATAAACACCTCTGTGCATGCATCAGTAACGTCAGAACCAGAGCCAATGCCACCCCCGGAGCTGTAGCTCACAGTTAACTTATTGAATGGTAAAGACGCAACTGAATGTTGGCTAAATGGATGGAGGATTCATTCGTATGTGGCATTTGGTTATTGAAGGAATATGGAGAGGACGTTGAGGCACTCGTGTTATTGTTTTTTTATGTTGTCGTTGAGCTGTCTAGCCCTAATGGGCCTTGGCTGGGCGATGTTACCAATCTATCGAATTGAGGCGTTTACGCTATCGTTGAAGTTTCGGATGGCAATTTTTTACGTTTGGCTGGCGATGTCAATTGCGTGATTATTGGCGATTATCCTCGCGAATTGGCACTCTCCTTTTGCTTTGGTATATCTTTGGGCAGGGTTTTCACTGCCCCATCGGCAATTTCAACACTATCAACGTTGTAGGATTGTCGTCGAATCTCAACAACAATTGGTTCGGATGCTTTCAGGAACATTTGTACGGCTTTTTCGTGTGGCATCTGACTAACATCAACAGCGTTAACCTTCAAATAAAACAAACAAAAATAATTTAGATGAGGAAAGACTTGAACGAATTGAATAATAATGAATGAGGATTGGTTGAGAGCCGATGTGGAACTTCAAAAAAAAATTCATATCTAGGCACCAGGATTAATCATTGGACTTTCTGTCAAGACTCTTAACAGACTCATGAACTCAGTTCATGTTTCGATGCCGAGCTCCAAACATGTAAACATATTGAGAGTCACTTCTTAATTCTAAGCATATGACGCCCGCACTCACTAGCGGTTGCTCTTTTTTTCGATAGCACTTACTATCGAAATGTTTCGGTCAGGTGCGGTCGTTGACGACCATGATGACTCAGACCTCATCTTCCGTCTCGAGAATATCATGTCATTTGCAATGACATTACAGCTGTCACCTCTTTAGAAAAAGCCAATGTGCTTGGTCCTTATTTTGCAGCGATGTTGCTAAATTGACCATAGCCTCATCCTGTACTTGAGAACGTAAGACATTCTATGGAACCAGTGATCATTCATACTCCTACAAGCGCTAGAGTATTATTCGATCTTAACATTCACAAATCATCTGTTCCTGAGGGTATATTACCCCACAATGCTGAAGTGGTGTTCTTCCACGCTGGCAAAAGCAGCCGCTCTCTTCTATTAAAATTGTGACTATGGTCTCAATTGTGGAGAGCAGAACCAGCGACTATTCCGATGCGGATTTGTCATTATCGATGGAGAAATATTTGGAGATTCGAAGACTTATGCTTCGAAGAAATTGTTCAGTGAACAAAATCAACCTTATAAGGGACTACTGCTAGACAAATCCTATTTGCGACTACCAAGATACGATGTAAAATATCGGAAGAGAGGAGTAGATACTATTGTTGTATCATGTTTCTCACCTTGATATTTCGATAGAAAAAGATTCGTTAAGGGGCTTTTTTCGAGACTGCGATATAAGGGAATGAAACTTACAAGTAATTTTTATTCGCGCATTGAACTCCAAGCTTGGAGATCTGAGAATCACGGTTTTACTATATACAACGACGACACCCACTATTCGTGAAAGAAGATAAACTCCTGGACATCATTGTTTCACTGCGAAAAAAAATTCAGAGGGAGAGAACTTTCTGCGAAAATTTTCTAAACAAGTAGAAGTGATAATAGTTGTGATTGGCCTCTGGAATTTCGCATCAATTAATTTTCGTTTCGAACGTCACCATTGACAGATATAGCGTTGAGGTAGTGCGGGACTTTATCTATCTCGGCTCCGCTATCAACCATGACAACATGATCCCGTCAGAAATTAAACGAAGAATTACTCTTGCCAACTGGTAGTTCTTCGGGTTAAGAAGGCAATTCAGTAGTAAAGCCCTCACTCGAACTACTAAGGAGATCCTACATAAGACCCTGATCATCCCAGTCCTGCTCTACGGCGTTGAAACATGGACCGTCTCAAAAGCGGATGAAGAAATCCTTGGTCGATTTGAGAAAAAAATTCTTCGAAAATTCTTCGGTCCCGTTTGCGTTGACGGGCTATGGAGACGAAGATTCAACCAAGAACAATACGAGCTGTACAGTTACATGCTCTGGTCAAAAGAAAAAAAAAAACGTATTGGACGTTTAAGATGGCTAGGTCATGTAGAACGAATGAACACCAATACTCCGGCTCGCAGAGTCTTCGATTTGCAGCCAGACGTCGGACGCAGTAGAGCAACCAACTTAGAGTGTGCAACTGGAGGCAGTTAGCTAAAGACTGGGCTAATAGGAGAGGCATGTTGGAGGAGGGTGTTTTTAAAAAATAATCATACCTCTTGACTACTGACAAAGTGGTACTGGCTTGAATTCGGCGCCTTCAAATGGATGAGAGTTGGTCGGAATAGCTACTGTTGCAGCAGCATTGTCTGTTGTAGATTCGATACATTTGTACACATTGTGTTGGTTGCCGAGATCGGTGGATTTTTTGCAAACTGGACTTGGTATCTATAATCGAAAAGCAATTATATACACATTGTCAGACACAACTGTTCGTTGAGCTGCACTTACCTTTTTTTTTGCGACACTGGCAACTTGTTTTGTTTACTCGATACGATCTGGGCTACCTTTGATGGCGTTGGACTTATTAGCATTTCATTTGCATGGCGGTGTAATGATTTGGCACTGTCAGTCAACTCCTGCGGTAATCTGTGCTGCACGGTTGTTTCATGTATTGGACTGACAACCTGTTTTAACGCGCAAAGTATCAATGTTGAGGTGGAATGCTGTTCGCGATCCCGATAGTTGGAGTTCAGCTCCAATGTTCAAGGCATCATTGTATTACTGTTGCACGAATTCCTGTACTGGAATTCGTACTGCGAATTGTTCCATTCCTTGCTTTGCTTCACACCACTAAATTGTCTTGATTCTGTTGGGTGTTTAGTTGTTGTTTGTGTTGAAGAGTACGCAATCGGTTTTCGGCAACTTCAGATTCCTCTTGATGTATACCCAGCCATTTGATGTTCTGAGCATTCGTAGGGGGAGCAGTAAAACGGTTCTGACTCGGAGTCTTCAGGAATTGTTTCGTATATGTGTTCTGTGTCATAGTCCATCACTTGTGCTACATTGGTTGAACATTGTGCTTCTTTGGGTTGTTGCGCTACAGCAGCAGGTTCAATTCTAAGCGGCTTGGCGTGCTGTGACAACATCATATTTTCGACACGTGAATCTAGAACTGCAATCTCTTGATTTACTTGATCCAAATGAGCTCTTATACTCTGATGATTTAATGGATCACGCACGAAGAACTTGGTGTTGTCGAAGTCATGACATCAGCGGCAGTGGTGAGCAGCAGAGCCACTTCTTTAGTCGTAGGTAAGTCTTCATCATCTATGGGTGCGTTCGTCTCGGATGGAGCAGTTTCGCTACTCATTTTGATAGACATTGTTAAATCCTCGCTAAGGATGTAATTTCCAAGGCAGCAGTTGGCGTACTCCATGTTTTGTTCGTCAAAAGTCTCCTTGTTCTTTGAATTCAGATTGTTCCTAGGAGGGTGTTAACTAACATGCAAAATTCTAAATCTCTTCCTCTCTTTCACGTCACAGCATTGTTGGTCTCCGCAATGAGGGTTTCTGTCTTTTCTTTGTTGGATACATCTTTACCATTTACCTGGAGGATTTGATCTCCCTGCCGTAACCGACCGTCTCTACCGGCGATACTGTCTGGAACTATGTCACTTATATACACATTTGTGTATGTATCGTCAAAACAAGAGTCACTCCCATCCTGAGCTGTAGCTCACAGTTAACTTATTGAATGGTGAAGACGCAACTGAATGTTGGTTAAATGGATGGACGATTCATTCGTATGTGGCATTTGGTTATTGAAGGAATATGGAGAGGATGTTGAGGCACTCGTGTTATTGTTTTTTTTATGTTGTCGTTGAGATGTCTAGCCCTAATGGGCCTTGGCTGGGCGATGTTACCAATCTACCGAATTGAGGCGTTTACGTTATCGTTGAAGTTTCGGATGGCAATTTTTTACTTTTGGCTGGCGATGTCAATTGCGTGATTATTGGCGATTATCCTCGCGAATTGGCACTCTCCTTTTGCTTTGGTATATCTTTGGGCAGGGTTTTCGCTGCCCCATCGGCACTTTCAACACTATCAACGTTGTAGGATTGTCGTCGAACATCAACAACAATGGGTTCGGATGCTTTCATGAACATTTGTACGGCTTTTTCGTGTGGCATCTGACTTTCATCAACACCGTTAACCTTCAAATAAAACAAACAAAAATAATTTGGATGAGGAAAGACTTTAACGAATTGAATAATAATGAATGAGGATTGGTTGAGAGCCGATGTGGAACTTCAAAAAAAATTCATATCTAGGCACCAGGTTTAATCATTGGAATTTTCGTCAAGACTTTTATTAGACTCATACACTACCATTCATTGCCATTCTTTAGGGGACACAGACTGTTAGATACAAATTCTGTTAGGTTGGTGGTTGTTGATCTAACTTTAAGAAATCCGTGTAAAAATGTATTCCAGGCCGAAGAATTCTCGTCCGAGTCATATATGGTGGCATGCATCTTCAAGCGAATATTGTGGTGGAAACGCTCTCAACAATTTATAAAAAAAAAATTGTGACCTAGCATGTTGCGTTTCGACCATAAAATTACTAAGCAACTTAAATAAAGAGACAAACAGAATGTTGTGACTGGAAACAGCTGCAAGACATAACATAACAAAAAAGAAAAAAAACAATCTACGGTAGAAATTAAGTTATCGCTTTGATAAGATCTGCAGTACTTTTGGAAGAACCCCCAGTACCAGTTTAGAACAGATGTTGCAGTCCTGTATCAATACAGTGCGGACGAATGGGAATTTATTTACTTCTATAGGAAGTAACAGTAGCACTCTAACCATTAGGCCACTGCACCCACGAATGCTTTTTTCTCAAGATGGTCGTGCATCACGAGCATAAATACTAAAACAATCGAAATGGCTTGGAGTGCTAATGAAAACCACCGACCAGGAACGGTTTTTTTGTCTCACGAAATTGTCAAAATTGTATTTGCTTACCACCTACAACACATTGGCATTGTAGAAACATTTTACTGCCAATTAGAACACTTCAATCAGGGCATCAGGAAACCAGACTGGGACGCAACAACAGCTTCTAATACTTTTAAACCTCAATATTTTATTATTATTATAACTTTCTTGTTCTATAAATAAATTATAAACAATAATTATATGAAGCACTAGCTACCAGGGCTTTCGGCTTAACTTTTATAGAAAATATAGTTTAAATAAGTAAAGCTAAAGTTTAAAAGTTTAAAAGTCTAATATTAATATCGGTGTTGAAAGTTAGTAATTCTTTTAGGTTTTTTCCAGATACTGTGTTGCTTATGGATTTTATTTTTGCGCATTGTAGCATGTGTTTCACGTCAAACTTTTCATTTGTATCACAGAATTGACAGACTGGGGCTGGTTCCTTGTTGAACAAGTGATTGTGTGTAAAATAAGTATGTCCCATTCTAAGACTTATGTAAGCTTTTATCATCGACTTTGGTAATCTGGATGAATAAATAGGTTTTTCGGCAGTCGGATTGAACGTTGTATATGTGTGTTGATATAAAGTCCAGTTGCTCTTCATGTTCGTGTCCATAGTCGTTTTTAAGTGCTTACTAAAATCTTTTTTACTAAAATGGTAAAGCTAAGGGGCTGCTTAAATGCCAATTTAGCTTCTGCGTCTGCATTTTCATTGCCAACAATTTCTGCATGTCCCGGTATCCAGGTCAATTTTAGGTTATTTTGTTTTGCAATCAGTTTGTCACGGATGTCTAAAATGATATTGGAGTAGTTATTTCTGTTTTTAATTGCGTTGATTGAAGACAGGCTGCCAGTGAATATAACAGTTTTTTTTTTTGTTTTTTGTAGCTTGGATTGCTTTAAGGATAGCAAGAGCTTCAGCCGTGAAGATAGAAAAGGTAAGATAAAGCAGGCCTTTACTGATAATATCTCCTTTTTCATTGACAACTGCAAAGGAACTTCCTTCGGTAGTTTTTGAGGCATCAGTAAACCATAGTTGCCAACCTTGCTTTTCGTAATTGACTTTTATTTCTAAAAACATTTTTTTGTATATATCATTGCTGGTGGATAATTTTGGATACTCTGACAAGTGATCACGATTGGGACATTAAAATAAATAGCTGAGCGCAGGGATTTATAGAGAGCTTATGGGGATTTTGGTGTTTTTTTTCCGTTTAAGTCTTTTTTTTAGCTTCGTCGTGTATAGGTGTTGTAAATGATGAGTTTATATTTCGTATTATCTGCCAAGTAAGAAATTCGATTCTGTCACGTAGATGAGGAAGTCCAGCTTCGGTTAAAATATTTTTAATGGCTGTAGTGCGGAAAGCTCCAAGACTGCTTCTAACTGCTGAATGGTATGGTGTTGAAATGAGCTGCAATGTTGTTTTAGAACATCTTCCATAAATTGGTAGACCATAATCGATTTTAGAGAGAATTATAGCTCGGACGACGTTAACAATGGAATTAACATTACAGTTGCTTTTATAGGAAGACAAATATTTCACTAAATTAACCCTGGTAGTAAGGCTCTTTCTTAAATATGTACAGTGTTCCTTAAAACTATATTTGGAATCAAATACAATGCCTAGTAGTATTTTAGAATGATTAACATTTTTTTATTGAAATATTGTTTAGATTTACTCCTCCAATACATTTTACACATTTGTACTTTTTGCATATGTGAAGGAGTTCACATTTTGAAATTGAAATTTTGGCGCCAGAGGTGTTGCCCCATTCTGACAAGCTTTTTATTATATTTGAGAATATTGTAGCTAAGACAACAAGGTCTTTGTGTTAAGAAAATAAGATAAGGTCATCTGCATAGAGAATGTGACTGATTTGTGAAAAGCTACGGACAATTTTACTTACTTTATCAAAAGCGATAACAAATAAAACTACTGAAAGTGGCGATCCTTGGGGGATGCCGTTTTTTAAATTATGGATTGATGAATAGATGTTGTTAGTTCTTATACGAAATTTGCGGTTAGTAAGGAAGGCTTTAACGTAACTCGAAGTTTTGGGCCCGATTTTCCATTGCTTGAGTTGGTTAAAAATGACAACCAACTCTGTCGAAAGCTTGTTCGAAGTCAATTGCAAGAAGAGAAACGTGACTTTTTTCGTAAAGAGACGATGCTATGAAAGAGTCCAAGTAAAGAAGTGAATCCAAAGTGCTTCTGCCTTTTTTAAAAGCGAGTTGGTTCTGATCTATGAGTTTATCTCTTTCTACTAGCCAGAATAGACGTTTAGATATAATTTTTTCTAATACCTTTGATATGCATGGAAGGAGGGAGATCGGTCGATAACCTAATATTGTAGAATGATCTTTTTTTGGTTTTGGTATTGGTACTATTGTCGCAACCTTCCATGTTTGGGGAATTATACCACTGTCAAAAATGTTATTATATAATGAAAGTAACCTCGTCTTCAAACTTGTCGGGCAATTTCTAATCATATAGTAGGAAACCCTATCAAAGCCCGGAGTCTTACCCTGGACTGAGCTTAGAATGCTTTCGATTTCTAAAATGCTAATGGAGGATTCAATTAATTTCGCTGAAGGCGAGACGGTTTAATGCTGTTCCTGTATGTTTAACGATAGGTTTTTTTTTTTTCATTGTAGTTTGGATGGAAATTTGAATTATCTTGCGCCTTTTCCCAACTTTCTGCAAAGAATTTGTTAATTTCTCTAGGGCATGTTAAGTTAGAAGAATCTGTTTTGATGAGTTTAATTGTGTGAGGGACAAAACTGCCTGTAAGGCTTCTAATATTATCCCACATTTTTTTAGGTGAGGAGTTTTGATTTATTTCTGAGGTAAACTTACTAAAGCACGCAGTTTTTTCTAACTTCGCAGCCTTACGGAACTCTGCATTCGCCTTGCGATAGCAAATCAAATCTGCAGTGTTTGGTGATTTCTTAAATGATTTCCATGCGTTTTGCTTTTTTGGAAAGGATTTGAAGATTAGGGTTCCACCAGGGAACTGTTTTGTTACGTATTTTGTTTGTGGTTTGGGGTATAGATATATTTGCGGCAGTATGGATGCATTTCAGAATATAAGCAGCCTCCTTATTAATGTTGGTAGTAACTGGTCTAAGTGAAATTTGTTTTGAAACTTCGGCTTGGAACAAGTTCCAATTGGCATAGTCAGTCAGAAACTTCGCCTGTATTTTCTGAAGTTTAGGGCCTTTGCCTATTAAAATAGATGTCAAAATTGGGAAGTGGTCGCTACCGTATAGGTCATTTTCCAGATTCCAGAGAGCTTTTGGTGTCAGGTGTGGCGATATGAGAGTGAGATCGACGTGAGAAAATGATCCATGTGTAGAAAAGTGAGTTGGACGTCCATCATTTAAAACTGAGAGTCCAGCGTTTGCAATGAAATGTTCAACTAATTGACCACGGCTGTTAATTGTTCGGGATCCCCAAGAAGGGCTCCAAGAATTAAAATCACCAGTTAAAACGAGAGGGGTTGAAATGTTACTTAAAATATTTTCAAGATCAGAAGCTTCGAATGTTTGATCTGGTGAGATATAAATTGAAATAATAGTTATCTTTAAGTTCAATTCGACTTCAACTGCTATTGCAGGTATGTTGGAGCTTATGTTGATAAATCTGTGAGGAATCGTTTTGTGTACTAAAAGGCTAACACCATTTTTAGAAGTTGTGTGACAGGGTAAATTGTAGAAGTAAGATGAATAATTTTTTTGGTGGAAAAGGTTGATTGTTGTGTTTTATATGTGTCTCTTGAAGAGCAATTACACTTGGAGATGAATCATTGACATTGACATTGACATCAAGTAATTCGCACATGAATCCATCGAACTACAGACACATAACAGCACTGGCGACTGAGGCCATCGGCTGGGACAGATCACATTAATACAACAGAGAGAGACAGATAGACACATAGAAGGAAAGACATATAACATAAACCTAAGTGGCACAGAGGAGGAGACATAGATTTATATTGTCTCATATTATCGCACAGGTGGCCTCAGATAAGCTGGCAATTTTCGTAGAAAACAAATGCTGCCGAAGCTGGGGCTTGAACCCGTAGCGTTTGGCTTAGCAGTCAACTACGCATTCCTCTGAGCCATGGCCACCAGAATCATTTATTAGCAATTGGAGTTCATGATAATTATTAAAATAACCATTCATGTTCCATTGCAGAATTTTGATCTAGTTGTAGACGGTGGAGTCAGTCTGCTTACCAGTACAATTTTATGTACAGGCAGGAGACCCAACACCACCTGATGTAATAGAAGTTCCGCGCCCCCACCGGTGTTGAGTGTCCCCACCACATAGAAGGAGGCTCCCATCACCGGTAGAAGCGCGGGTTGTGGGGGTGTTATTGGTTTTATTATGGGTTTTCATCATCGTCGATGATTGTAGTTTGTTGTTTTGTTGTTTTTGTTGTTGGGTGGAGAAGATTTTGAAGGGGGTATCGGTTTTGTATGTGTTATTTAAATTGGACGTATTTAGTGTTTGAGCAAAATGTATGTTGTTGTTATAATTTTCTCTTAAGTGAGAAAATGAAGTTTGAGTTGTTTCGGTATCTATTGTTAGATCGGCTCTTTGAGTCGAAGTTAGGTTGACTGCATTGATTTCTTTGGCTGTATTTGACATGAATGTGGAATCTAATTTAGAAGAATTTTGAGTAATTTTTGAGTTATTTTTATTTAATTTTGAGGTAGATTCGTTTTGGATGGCGCTCTTCTCTTTGTTTAGAGTTGTTTGTTCAATGGAAGAGGACGATGTAGACGGTAAAGAGGTATTTGTTTCAGGAGACGTATGTTTGACTTTTTCAGAGTAAAGATTAGAAATTATGGAGTGCCCGATTGGGTTACGCTCTCTTTGGATGCGCCTAGCTTCGGCTAAGGTACACTTGTTTTTAGTTTTAATTTCTAGCGTTTCTTTGCTTTGCACATATTTTGGACATGTTTTTGAGGAGGAGGGATGGGGTCCGTGGCAATTCGCGCACAGAGTGCGAGTGCAGTTAGTGTTATCGTGAGGTGGGAGGTTACATATTTCACAAGAAGGGCCACGTTTACACCATTTCTTAGTGTGTCCAAGTAGTTGACAATGTCGACACCGCATGGGGTTGGGGACATATTCCGATATCTTGGTCTTGTACCAGCCAATTTCGATTGAGTCAGGGATTTGGAACAGATCGAACGTGAAAATCATAAGACCAGTTGCTTTTCTTTCATTTTCATATATTTTAGTAAGCTTGTATACATCAGTGACATTTTGACTCCTTAGTTCCGATATGATTTCAGTTTCAGGAACATTAATCAAACAAGGCGCGTACGCAATACCTTTGGAGAGATTAAGATGGGAGTGAAGTTTAATATTAAATGGGCATACACTGTCAAGCACTTTAGATTTTATGAATTTGTCAGCTATGATTTGATCTTTAGCTAGAATTATTATTGAGCCATCTCTTAGTTGAGACATTTTTTCATACTGTGTGCTGATCGAATCGATTGTTTTTTTTTAGAATGAAAACACTGATTGATGTTAGAGGTTTAGATTCGTCTTTAGATGTTATGTGCACAAAACGTGGATTTTTATAAATTGATTTTGTTGGTAGCAAAGGAAATTCATTGAAAACACTATTACTGGACTGTTGTCTCTTTTGAGGGGGAGTTGGGAAGGGGTCAGGGGGATCTGAGAGCGCGTGTTCATCAAGAATACCAAATCGGTTGCCCGATTGGCGGGAAGGCTTCGGAGCCATCTCGTAGGGTAATAAACCACTTATTAAGTAGAAAAACTGATTTATTGATATTATTTATGGTACTATTTACACCACTAAATAAATTATGGATATATGGGTTAGAAAAGGGAAATTAATTAAGAGAAAAGCAAAAGCTATATTCTAAACCTCCGCTAACTAGTCTGTACGCTTGAGAGATCAGCCGATGACTGTAAACCTCAATAAGGTTGATGTTGAACAAATAAAACAAAATCCGCTTTGGTTAGGACATGTAGGACACTAATGTACAGCAATAATCCGCTCGCAGAGTTTTCGATTCGCAGCCAGAAATCAGGCGACCTGGCTTTAGTGAAACCGACTTCGACAACCTTGAAGAGCACAAATGGCGGCAGTCAATCAAAAACCGGCTAATTGAAGAGGTATGTTGGTTGAGGACCGTGTTCATGCCGGCATTGGGCAAGATCATGTAGAGCTAAGACTATGGGAACGTAGGAGATGACAATTACGCCATAGGTAGCGCGGAATAGTATTAACGGTTATTTTTCATCATAAACTAATAATTGGAGAGCATTTAGATTAAGGTCAATGTTAATACGGAATTGTTGCGCCACTTAAGAAGACGACTATTAGGGATATCTACAGTAATGTTGATGTCACTATTGCACTCATCACCGATAAGAAGTACAAGAAAACCGTTTGTTTTCAAAAACTTGGCATATAATTAAAAAAAATATAAAAAAAAAACAATGAAACTGCACTTCACTTACCTCGATATCTTACTCAGGGGCGATGCTTTCACTTAACAAGTCATGATCGTTTTCAATCATCTGCTCCGATCCACTGAAGATGTAGTCCGTTGTAAAATTATGAGTCTGTATGCCAATTGAGACAGGGCCTTTGTTTCCAATTGAGAGAACGTCTTCGTTTTCAATTTTCTGCTGGCCGCTATTGGTGTTGTTCTCATCTCATTGAATGCCGAAGACGCAGCTCAATCTTGATGTAGACTTTTGGAGATGTCGTCGATGAGACTGACGCACTTCTTGATTGTGTGGTTATTGGAGGAATATGGAGAGGATGTTGAGGCACTCGTTATTGTTTTTCGATGTTGTCGTTGAGCTGTCTAGCCGTAATGGGCCATGGCTGGCCGATATTACCAAACTATGGAATTTAAGCGTTATAGTCGATTTTCTTTTTTCTTCCTCCATCATTATAAAGTTGATGAGTTGCGTACAAATCACTTTTTCTATTGCAGATAAAACCTGAGCCACTATCTTACACATATTTTGTTGTGCAAGTCCCGCATGTTTTTTTGTAAACTGGACTTGGTATCTATAATCGAAAAGCAATTATATACACATTGTCAGACACAACTGTTCGTTGAGCTGCACTTACCTTTTTTTTTTGCGACACTGGCAACTTGTTTTGTTTACTCGATACGATCTGGGCTACCTTTGATGGCGTTGGACTTATTAGCTTTTCATTTGAACGACGGTTTAATGATTTGGCACTGTCAGTCAACTCCTGCGGTAATCTGTGCTGCACGGTTGTTTCATGTATTGGACTGACAACCTGTTTCGGCGAGCAAAGTATCAATTTTGAGGTGGAATGCTGTTCGCGATCCCGATAGTTGGAGTTCAGCTCCAATGTTCAAGGCATCATTGTATTACTTTTGCACGAATTCCTGCACTGGAATTTGTACTGCGAATTGTTCTATTCCTTGCTTTGCTTCACACCACTAAATTGTCTTGATTCTGTTGGGTGTTTTGTTGTTGTTTGTGTTGAAGAGAACGCAATCGGTTTTCGGCAACTTCAGATTGCTCTTGATGTATACCCAGCTATTTGATGTTCTGAGCATTCGTAGGGGGAGCAGTAAAACGGTTCTGACTCGGAGTCTTCAGGAATTGTTTCGTATATGTGTTCTGAGTCATAGTCCATCATTTGTGCTACATTGGTTGAACATTGTGCTTCTTTGGGTTGCTACGCTACAGCAGCAGGTTCAATTCTTAGCGGCTTGGCGTGCTGTGACAACATCATATTTTCGACACGTGAATCGAGAAGTGCAATCAATCTCTTGATTTACTTGATCCAAATGAGCTCTTGTACTCTGATGATTTAATGGATCCCGACACAAAGAACTTGGTGTTGTGGTAGTCATGACATCAGCGGTAGTGGTGGGCAGCAGAGTCTGTATCCACCTGTTGCCAAAAATTTCAAAGTAGCTGATACCTTTATGATGTTGGGCACAAAGGTTTGCCTTCTACGTACACTTAGTTCCGTTTAAATGTTGTCTGTGTGTATTTATTATGAAGGCATCTTTTTAATGGCAGTAGTTTTGAACAAAGCTGAAATAAAGTCATTTAATCGGATTAAAAATTGCTTTAATAAATACTCAACGCTTTACCTTTTCTCGCTGAGCTTCATTATATTAGATTTATCTCTATTCCGCCTTCGTTCAATTTGTTGAATTCGTTCTAAATTTTTATCTGAATCCCAATCAAACAAAATTGAGACACTCTCCATCACGGTAAATTCGGTTTCAACAGCAGCTATTTGTTAATTTTGTTTATATTATTGCGATGTCAAATAAATATCGAGTCTCGTTCGAAAATCGCAAATTAGTTGGCAAATAGCTTGACATTACTGGCATTCGATTCTATTTTGCTTAGGTAGTACCATTTGAAAGTAGAATCTCAAATAAGTTTCGAATGGAATCAAAAGTTGAATCGAATTACATGGTTAGGCCCCTATGTCTATGTCTCGCAATGCCCCTGTGGGGAAATTGTTTGTCATAGCAAGCGGACGGAATGAACTAAACGGAGATCGCGAAGATAGTAACACGGTCCTCATAGTTCCGTTTACTTGACTTACGGGAAAATTTTCTCATACAGCAATCTGATTTACATTGCTGACGAGAACAAATTCCCGCGATTGGCCTGTATATGATTTTATTCGTTGCTAGGCCAACTTTTTATCAGATACCTAAAAAACCAAAGCAAAGCAAAGAAAAAAGCTATAACGGGTGGAAAACTGAACTTATTCCAACAATTCCAGTAAAATTTTCATACGCAAAAGTTTTCTCTTCTTTATCTGTAACTGCTGGTATCTGAAAATAGTGGGTCTAGTCAATTGACAAGATTGATACCCAAATTGCCCGTTAAGAGCACAAATTGCGGATTTGCAGAATCAAAACAAGGGCAAAAAATTCACCAAAAAGTATATCCTTGTCAGAAATCAAGTGCACTAGCTGTCCACCAATTTAACGTTGTTGGTGTAAGTTTAAGGCTTGAAAATTTCATATCACATTTTGCTTATTCTATGTCCGTTTGGCGTAATTCGGTGTAAAGCTCAGTCTTCTATAGTGTCGATCCCAAATTCACCCGTGGTCATATTTAAATGACAACCAGTTAGTTTTAGCGATAATTGTTTTATGTAACACAGCCGCTGAAAAGATAAGGGAATATCTGATCGCGTTAATTTATTAACAACCAAAATCGAAGACTCTCAAAAGTAAGATATTGCTTCGCTTCGAATACGAAACGCCGATCCTTTGCAAATAGACCAGAAAGTGACACAATTTTTGCTAAAAGGCTATAAATTTCTTCGTCATACCAAGAACCCTCTTTCTCTGAAATGAAAGCCAACATTCACTTGAACGCTGTCAAATTTTCGAAACGCTGGATAATCAATAGCTATGTTTAATAATATTTATTATGAAATTTGTATCGAACTTACCGTTTTCAAATTCATCCACTTCGTAGGTATTTGTTCATACTTCTCATATCTAGAATCTCCACCAACGCTCCCTGTAACTGAACAAGTTATTCAATTCTCGAACAAATCGCAATTCGTAATCTCAACCTTTTCCTATGAAACTGCAGTGATTAGCTGCACATTATCCTTGCTGCCAGGGTTTGTAATAATGGAATGCATACAATTTTTGAATACAGAGTTAATAAACAATTCTATAACTTTATTTATTTTTATACTTTCTTGAACAAATATCCTTACTTATGAAATATTGTTTTTATTTAGGAATATGAAATATCATAATTGCATGTACTTAATTTAACAAACATTATCAAATGTTATAATAAATATATTTTTATATATATATATATGTTCTGTATTGGTAGTTGTTTTGGGGGACAGAGAGAGTCGAAATATTAACATTTTATCGAATGTACTCTCAAGAGACCATTCAATTCTTAACTATATCACATAAGCCAATCAGAAAATATATTTCAATCTTGTTTTGTTTTTATTTATTCTATATGACATAATGATTAAATTTTAACTAACAATTTTTTTTCTTTATTTTTTTATCTTATTTTTTTTTATTGTATTTAATTTTTTTTAACGAATAATAGACTTAGATTAACAAGATTATTTTGGGTTTGGTTAGATATGATTTTTTTTTATAAAACAAAAGTTTTAATGCAAGTACCCTTTTTTGCTACGCACCACAACAACTGACTTTTTTTATTTATATAAATATTTTTTTTTTAAGTGAGACAAGAATAAATTATGAAATAAAGTTTGTAATACCATTTAACACCAACAAATTAAAATTGATAAGACATTTTATAAATTGAATAAAATATTATTAAACAACTATTTTGATATAGCAAATCATTGAAGCAGCGAGAAAATACATAAAATAATGGCAAAAAAATAAAAAAATATACATACGATCCATTGCTGAATCAATGGTAGATTTATAAAAAAGAAAAAGATGTTTCCAAGTTGCGACCCACCGACGCAGAACTTCGGTAGCGATTTTTCATTTAGAAGATCAGCTAACTGCTGTCATCATGTATATAAAGTCCATCGTAATTCCGTAATTGGTTGCTTGCACTTGCATATAATGTTATTGTGCTTAGACCAGTTATATTGCCACATGAAAACAAAATCCGCTCGGCATTTGTGTTTGCCCGATTGTGAGAATTATTGATTTTTCCGTCATACCTGAATCTAACCGAGTGGTTTTTGTCAGCAGTGTTAGCGAAATCTGGACTATATGAGACAATTGATAAAGATTAGCAAACTTCTGGCTGCTATCAACCCTAATCCTACCTAGGTGTGCCTCGGAGGCACATTTCATTTTAAAAGTACTATATTTCTCTAGATACAATTTTAATCCAACTGTGTATTTTAGTATTCTAAACAATTGCTTTTTGACACATTAAAACAACTAAAATAAATTTTAATATATTAACTGCCTTTTAGATATCGTGATAAGCATACTTACTGACACCCTCTACCTAGGTGAGCTCCAGAGGCACATATGAAAAATATTTTCATTTTTTGATGTAATGTGTGACGAATTTCCCTGCTTCAAAATTCTTTTTCACCGCGCATTATGGGGAATCCCATATAACTTATTCGGGGGATTCCCCCACTTTAGGTTTTTTTTTTGAACTGCATACGGGGTTATATCCCAGTTTGTGTGAAAAGAAATTGCAACCAATCCAGTTGATCCGTGAATTAGTGATTAGTGCATAGGTAAATTATACATTGTGGGTATATATATGCAATTGGCTTACATTAGTTCAATCTCTGTTTTTTTTTTTTCAAATCTGGTAAGTAAAATATATGAATCATAAATTGCGAATTTTTACAGCATGACATTTGCAAAATACATGGTATCTACATTTCTATTGTACAGACATTATGACTGATCGGCGTAGAGCACTAACTAAAGGAGAGATTATCGCTGCAATACAGGAAAATGATATAGATCCTGATGAAGGAGTTAGTGAGGATGAAGATAATTGAAATGACGATACTTCTTCTAGCGAGATAGATTTTCAAGAAAGTGTCGATGAAGTTAGCGATGAACAGCAGGGAAGTGACGGTGATGCAGTTGAGGATGATTTCCCAAACTATTCGGAAACCTTTGTTGGAAAAGATGGCACAGCATGGAAATCAACACCAATTGCAAAGGGAAGAACTCGAGCGCACAACATTATTACAACAGCTTTGAATAAGGTGAAGATTCCACCTGGGGTCCACATTGATACCCCATTTGATGCATTCAGGTGTTTTTTGATGATGCAACCATTGGTATTATAGTGACTTTCACTAATACAGAAGCTGTTCGTTCTATTGGAACATTATGGAAGCCAGTTGACGACATTGAAATTCGAGCATTTTTAGGCCTGTTGATTACTGCCGGAAGAAATAAGCAAGGAATTATTGACTACAACGAACTCTGGAGCCCTCTTTATGGAAATTTTTTATATAAAGCATGTATGTCACGAAACAGATTTACCCAATTGTTGCGATTTATTAGATTTGACGATAAAAACACCAGGACTGTTCGAAGGCAAAAGGATAAACTGGCTCCAATTAGAGACCTGTGGGAAAGAGTAAATTTAAATTTGTCGAAGCATTATATTTCGGGCTGCAACCTAACTATTGATGAGCAACTGGTTCCCTTTCGGGGTCGAGTATCGTTCCGGCAATATATACCAAGCAAACCAGATAAGTGTGGTATGAAAATTTGGTGGATTTGTGACAGTGGCTCTAGCTATCCATTACGTGGGATACCATACTTGGAAAAGGAAGGCCCAAGCCGATCAGAAAACTTAGCGCAAAAGGTTGTTGAAGAGCTTTGTGTATTTTTTATCAGGACCAACAGAAACATTACATTTGACAACTACTTCACCAGCTATGAACTTGCTTCCAGTTTGCTGTCAAAGGGCCTGACTTGCGTAGGAACGATCCGTAAGAACAAAAGATGTATAACATCAAATTTTTTACCAACTCCTCGTCGGGAAATAGAGAGCAACTTATTTGGCTTTCAAAAAGCTATGACTCTTGTATCCTATGATCCCAAAAAAAATCGTGCTGTGATCATTTTGTCGACCATGCATCATGAAAACATCACCGATCTGTCAAATAAAAACAAATCAGAAATAAATTATAATTCAACGAAAGGAGGAGTCGATACCTTAGATCAAATGGCACATGCATATTCGGTGAAGCACAAGACCAACAGATGGCCTTTAGCTTTTTTTTTCAATATGATTGATGTCTGCAGTGTAGCTTCATTCATTGTATGGAAAAATATTTATCCCGAGTGGAATATATCAAAAAAAAGAAAGCTTCGTAATATTTTCTTAAGAGAAATGGCGACCGAACTAGTGATGGAGCATATCAGACGGCGCAGTTTGGTTGGTTGCATAAAAGCCACACTACTGCAATAAATACTGCGTGCAAGAACCTAGCCCTACCAGCAGAGGGTCCACTTAAAAAATCCATTAAAAGAAGAAGATGCTATATTTGTCCTTCAAAAAAAAGCAGAATGTCAACACAGTGCTGTGATACATGTAACCTAACAGTATGTGTTGAGCATTCGGAAAAAACATTAACTTGCAGAAACTGCAAAGAAAAGAAATAAAATAAATGGGTATTTATTTATGTATTGATGTATGTTCAATAAAAGTTAAAATCAATAAAATGTATATAACTCTTTGTTTATTCATGTGTTTCACAATTTAATACAGTAAGCTATTTAACCAGATACAATGTGCCTAGTAGGCACACCTTGGTATGGCAAGTAACGAAAATTCCTTGGTAGGATTAGGGTTAAGCGAAGGTACAAACCTACGGAATCCGGTATATATTATAATAGATTCCAATGCTTACAAGATAAGCGGAAACCGAGATAGTTGTTGCTTTTCGCTGAAGATTATTTCCATCTTTATGAGATGCTTGTCAGCCCTCTTTTCCTTGTTGCCGTCGGACCAAGTAGATCAAGAAAAAATATCCTTCTGAAGATTTCTTGTACTCTAAGTACCAATAGTTCCGAAAACGAGTAAGTAGAGTTTTTTTTTATAAATATCAGAGTAGCCAACTCTAATGTAAATGCATTCGAATTAATCTTCTGCAGCATAATTGCGTGAATATCGCTAAACGATAAATTAACAATCTGGAGAAAAAGAACAAATTATTCGAAATCCATCATTCAGTGCAGGTAATATGACAGTTTGAATAATTTGGTAGAGTACGTTTTTTACTCTTTCCCCAAATACAGTGTCTCATGCAGTGTCCCATTTTGATCGTCCCTTCTAACCTGACTATTCCTGGTGAGGGGATCGAAACACTCATCATCATATCTGTTACCGACTGAACACAGCCAACGATATGCGATGACCATCCACGAGAATATTACCATTCACAGTGATTTATAACACTGAAAGTGAATGTATCTTTTATATCTTTTATTCCTGAAAGCTGAGCTGATGTGAAGTTGTGAAGAGAAGAGTAAAAAACTTTAATTTTTAGGTATATGTATATAGTTATATTTCTTTGTACTAAGATTTTTATAACAATAAATATTTAGTTTCTTTTTTTACATTCCCGTTGGAAGATACTCAAGAACGAGTTTTTCTTTTGCTTCACAATTCGGACAGTAGGAAATCAACAATCTCTTTTCGGCGAGTTTACGTTGACCCACTCACGAACTAAAATATAAAGGGGTCCAAAGAGCGTGCCTAGGAATAACTCAATTTACCAAAATCCACTCAAGTAGTTCACAAAACACACTCCATCTGTCAGCTGGATCTGTCAGGCGCTTGCTGTCATCTTCACAAGCCGCCTACCGAACAAGTATCCAAAAGTGTTAAAAAAAAAAAAGGTGTGTGAAGGGGATCGCACCAGCGACCGTTTAATATCCACATAGCAATGCATCCATTCGTGCTCGATATTTGACACTCACGTATGCATGGGCATAAAGCCGACCGGTAATAAACATAAGAGTATATGTTTGTTGCGAGCTCAGCATAAGAAGGTTGCTGCAGTGAGTGTGTTTGGATATTGGATTGTGCAAGATGGACAATTCTCTGAATGTCCGGGCGTTAAACCCCAAATATGCATATGAGGCAATCGAACACCGAGAGGTCAGCGATCGATGTACGATGGAATGTACAATGGATATGTTCGATAGAAGGAAATTGTGTATAAATACCAAACGAATTTATTAATAAAATCAGTCTTGAACTTACTCTCGACTCTCATCTTATTTTCACTGCGGCCGTAACTGGCCATACTCTTTCGGCAAGCTGCGCCTTAAAATCAGTAGCGTGCTGCGCTTTAAACAGCTTAGGGCTGAATAGGTATTCATCCGGTAGAAATTTACGACTTTACAGGTGTATCTAGAAGTGAATTTGGTATGGGATTTAATAGCCCAGTGAAAAGTGGCCAACGGCGTCAACACGGTACCCACCGAAACCATCGCCACGATCGTATCCGAAGTCGCCAATAACCTGCAGGCATTTGCACGAAACTTCACAACATATCCAAGTGTTTAAAGTGTGAAATAATAACTATATTGGAATTGTATAATAGTTACAATCCTACACCCAACAATCAAAGAAGGAATGTCATCATTGACTTTAATTTCGTCACCGCCTTCATCGTGCTAACAATCCACATTAGCAACATCATAACAATTCCGAGTCGTCAACCTCTAACCCCATCTCCATGAATTGAAAAATGGCTAATATCAAAAAGGCAAACTCAATTAGTTTAATGCAGTATCAGTGAGTGCAGTGGTTAAGCTAAGTAGCTTCTTCTTAAAAATTTTAATGTAAAGTTCATTCGTTCGCAAAACAAATTATTTCCAATAGACTACTCGACATTTCGAAATAGAAAGGACCGTCTATGTTTGCTGTGCACACCATCCATGGAGGAGTCATCAACATCATCTAAAACAATATAAAAGTGTACGTAATAGTAGTACAAATGAATCCGATGAGTTCAACTTCATTATTTTGATTTGCTATTTGAACGAATTTACTTAGATTTGCGTAAAATTCCTTTTATTTACATTTTCCTATGTGACATTGGTTTGACCCTTAACCTTTGCCTTTCTTTTTGATATATTTTTTTTTTAAACCTAAAGTATGCAATAAAAAAAAGGATTAAACATTTTCATTTGTTTAAATTGATGAATTTTATTGCTTACTATTAGGTCTTATGCACAAAATTTTGTATTTCAAATCATACTTTTCAATCTGATTAATAGTTTTATAAATTACCCATGCTTCTCAAAGATACTGTTAATGAAATTTATTTATACTGTTAATGAAACAATATGGAACATTGTGGAATTATTATGGTCCTAAATAAATATATGCATTAAATTTAAATCCCGTATGCCACTATCATATTTATATTGTTTTAGATCGTTTCTTTTTGACATTTTTTGCGATGTCCAGTAAATAGAGCTTTTCATAAGTGTTTTTGGGTAGTATAATGCTGAGGGAAAGAAATATCGGCGATACTTTATGTGAATCTTAAAAGATTCATTAACTTTATTAAGGGGCTATCGCGAATTTCCTAGCGGTGCGGTAGCCAAGGATGGCTTCTTCCCTTTTGGAAGATATGCTGTGGGAGGGTTACGCTATGGGAACCAATAACATCTGGCTTCCCAAGGTCCTTTGCGTTTTAATTTAGTTTTGTGTTATCATTAGATCTTTAGAGATACAGCTTAATCCGTCTACTCTTTTTATTAGTTGCCTACAAGTTTTTTCTTTTTGGTATAATAGGCATGTAATATATAAACGGTAGTCCAGCAGTGAGTGCAAGATCCCACGCCTCCGTCGAGCTAGATCGAGCGTGTGCAAGCATGCCTACTAGCACTGCGCTGTCAGGACAACCTACCTCATTGCCCATCTACTTTTTTCGAGATTTCTTGTGGTCCTAGAAGTAGGGGGGATGGAAAGAGATCACCTTTCGGTGAGGTAGGGTCAACTTCCGTTACAAAGAGATCACAAATCCAGCATTATTCAATCAACAGACCCGTGGTGTAAACACAATTCCGAACACTTCCTAACGCGCTGGGTAGTTTAGTCATGTTGTGTGTGTTAAAGCTTTGGCGCGTACAGAAACCGAGTAGTTAGTCATGTTGTGGGCAAATTGTTTTTTTGAGCCGACTGCAGTTGCGTTGTGGTAGCGAAACGGAGCGAGTGCTGGTGCTGGGTACTTCCCACAAAAAAATTAATTGTAAAATAAAAAGTGAAAGAAAATAAAGAATTTGGATAAATCCCTCTGGGAACTTATCTTTGGTTTATTTTTCAATAGTAACCAGGAGCCCACAGGTGATAAACCAAATTACATCCTCGTGCATACGGTAAACTCCCTGTTGTGCACGCGTACGGTAATTGACATTTTGACATTCGATTTAAATCGGTATTAAACGTTTTTATCAAAACGGAGGAGGAGTTGATTAGCTCTCCATCGCGGTTAGTGCCTCGATTTAGAGTACGTTCCAGTCGAAATTATGGATGCTCTAAAGCGAAAACGTGCGGTTATCAAAGGCCAAGTAACGCGGATCGTTACTTTCGGTGAATCACCGAGTGCTCCACTGGCCGAAAGTAAGTCGCGTCAAACGAAACTTGAACGACATTTATGCAAGAATTCGAGCGCTTACAAAGTGAAATTGATGATGATGTACAATTAGCGGAAGAAATTCCATATCGCGCTGAGTTCGAATTCGAATTATACAGTGCACATGCAAGACTTTCGGAACTGATAGAAAATCATGGGGCATGTGATTCGCGATCGGATACGGACATTGAACTTACTAAAGCCATTCAATCGTTAACCAAAATCAGTGTTCTTGAAACGAAATAGTGAAAAGTTTAGTAGATTCCTCGCTCCAACCGATAAGTATCACAAATCAACATCGGGTCTCCATGCACCCGAGTTTTCGGGAAAATTCGACGAGTGGGTTAGATTTCGCGATTTGTTTACTGCACTAGTGATATCAAAAAAATCAGTAACAGGTATCGAGAAATAAGAATTTCTACAAACGCGATTAAAAGGTGACGCGTTATCGCTTGTAAACCATCTTCTACTTAGCAATTTCGTTATTGCTTGGAGCTTACTAAACGAGCATTATGATAAGCCGAATTTTATCATATGGTAAAAAGTGGTTCGCTAGCTGAAATTAAACGCTTGTTCAGCACTACGATCGAGGACATGAACGCTCTTCGAACCTTAAAAATCCCAATCGAGTCGTGGGATGTATTGCTTATTTATTTTCTGTCGCGTAAATTAGATTCGGAAAATAAATTGTTGTGGATTCGTGCGAGTAAAGACAGCAATAAGCAATCATTTTCAGATTTTATAGAATTTTTTAAGGAGCGTATTAATGAGCTCGAAAGCTTAATGTCTTGAATTCGCATACTGGGTGTAATACGACGAATACGCATAAGGTTAAAGATTCTGGCAGATGCGTTTTAAATGTGACAATTGGATTGTGTGCCAAATGCAAACCAAAACACATGCTCTATCAGTGAAAGCACTGATTTTATGTAAAGTGGTTGCATTGTTAAGCAACGTTTTAGCTTCGTGATGGTGAACATAGATAAATATCCACAATAAATGGGATAAATTAAAAAAAATTCATTGATTTCTTGACACAAAAAGATATAATACACAGCAATGTGTCTTGTTAAGTTATCTTCATGGACTACTACAGTTTTTGTTCCTATTATTTTCTTCAATGAATTTGTATATCTGGCAATGCCGACTACTATAAATGCTGTTAATCCCCTTTGCCTTTTGAAAGCGATTTCAGTTTTGTGGTCCCAATCCCAACAATCGATCGGCTTGTCTGATAGCGAATTTGTTGATTCTTCCAATCCGAAAAGAATCATAAGTAGCTCTAAACGCCAAAACAAAAATATAAAAAATGGGAACAAATTTGCTTTAGCACAAACCCCCTTTTTTATTCCACTCACTATTTTATGCTGAAAATCTAGCAATTTTTTAAAATCGTCGCCTTCGATTATTTTAAAGGTTATTAATCAATCAAAATTCAAAAAATCAGCATAGCAATCAAAATTTTTTTGACAGTTCACGAATATCTGAATAATAAATGACATCTGGTAGCCATATATAAATTTAACTTTGCTTGAGGAGACCAGATGTATACATGCTATACGTTCATCCTGTTTTGCAAGCTACTTGTGAATTGTCACTTCTCATTAAAGTGCGAATTTTTATATGAATTCTTGTTCAATAAACGCGCTTATAATTTCGTTCTTATAAAAAGTAGTATATATTTCAAATCAGTATCAAAATATTGTAAAAAAAACAACAAACATTGCATTGTACCAATAACTCTCTAAAAAGTGTTAATTGTTGCGAAGCAAATGATCAGAATTCAGAAATTCTGGACAATATAGATCAGGTCAGAGTAGAGCAGAACCTTTGGACGTAGATGCCCTGGGTAATGAACAAGACGTTAACCAAATAGAAAGTCACGAGTTTTTTTTATAAACTAGCCTCGGACAACAGTAAAATATGCATAAAACTAACGTTAGAACAAACAGACTATATAGCAATGATCGATACAGGATCCACTATAAGTCTCTTCAGTCCAAGGCGAGTATCTTCAAATCTTTACGAAATAATTGAAGAAGCCCCGATACAAATAAATACCATTCAAGGTATTGTTCAAAATAAAACCAAACAAGTCAAAACAAAATGCCCCAGCCAATTTGGTCAGCCTTGCAACGCAAGAATGAAATGGACCAAGGTTGCAATAAACAAACCTTACGATTTCCTTATCGGAATGGATTGGATTGAAAAAAATACAAAAAGTATAGATATACAAAATGAGGAAATTATTTTAACGAATGGTATGCGTCTTCCGTTCCTAACCAAATCACTGAACGAAGTAAACGTGCTAGATGTAAGCGAAGTAGGCAACATTCAAACAAACCACCTCAACGAATTAGAAAACCAATCTATTAGAAAGCTTTTAGGCAAATATAAAAACTTATATTCAAGGAAGGAGATGAATTAACAAATACTAATGCAGTAGTGCATGAAATAAACACCACCACAGATCAACAAATTAATTCAAAATTATATAGATATCCTCCCAAACAAGAAGCTGAAATACGTAAACAAATGGAAGAGCTGGAAAAACAGGGGATTATCAGAAAAAGCAATAGTCGATACAGCACACCAATAATAGTTATCCCAAAGAAAAAAGATAACTCAGGAAAACAAAAATATAGAATTGTAGTAGACTACAGAAAATTAAATCAAGTGACTATTGACGACAAATATCCACTTCCGAATATTGACAGCATTTTGGACAAATTAGGCAAATCTCAGTACTTTGGTACTCTGGATTTAGCAAAAGGATATCACCAAATCCTGCCAGCAGCAAAAGATATACACCCTTATCGTAGAAACCGGCGGGGCGAACATTACCCGAAAAGTATCTTCTTGTCATCGTAGAATCCGAATCGAAATTCAAAAGGGAACAGTTCACTTGTCGGTAATGTAGGTGTTTATCACTGGTTCATAAAAATCGAACGAAACGAAACTCCCCATACAAATTGTGACATATCTCATTCGCTTTTGTTTCATTGCGGATTTGGATGTTATTTTTGGAAATTAATAAAAAAAATCGGAAAACATGTAAGTAGTGAAGTATATTTTGTTTAAAATACAATTTCATTAATCTAAATACCCATTCATTGACAACATTATGCAGGAAAAAAAATTCTAATCGAGATCAGTTTAAAGAGCTGATCAAATCGATGAACCAGAATCCCGATATTGCCAAAAATATGTGCACAAGGCCACCAGAGATTGTTAGGAATTATTGGATGGAACTACAAAGAAAGACTAAATAGTTCAGGACCTCCAGAGAAAGAAGTTTCTGAGTGGAAGAAAGTAAGAAGATATATATATTTCATAATTTTGATTCTTTTCAGTGATTAAAAACATTCCAGGTTTGGAGTGACCACAAGTCCTATTGAAGAAAAAATTATCATCGAACAAGAAGGAGATTCAAGCAACAGGTGGCGGTCCAAATAAGTTGGTGCAATTTACCGCAGAGGAA
Source organism: Rhingia rostrata (assembly GCA_949824845.1). Classification (NCBI taxonomy): domain Eukaryota; kingdom Metazoa; phylum Arthropoda; class Insecta; order Diptera; family Syrphidae; genus Rhingia; species Rhingia rostrata. The sequence goes on from OX463759.1 coordinate 7,768,241, forward strand.
GAAGATGTAATTGCGTTGGTTCAACTAAAAGAGTCTGCTGAGGGAATCTCCAGAACGCTCTCTCGTTTGGTCCACCACGCAATGTCCTGGCATTGTGCAATGAGCGACAGCCTCAGATAAAAAAAACGCAAAATTGATGACGAATTATCTGTTGACGAATTCATTCAGGAGGAATCAATTCAACACGATGATTCAAATGTACACATGGACTCCGTTGACAAATTCCTTCAGAATGATTCCACTGTATGTACAAATTCGAAATCTGTTAGTACAAAAGTAAATAAAAAATCAAAAATGGAAAATGATACAAAACTAACACTTTCGCAAACTCAATTGGACATACAAACGAACTTGTATAAGGAATTTGTCAACGCATTAGACGAAAACAAATCAAATGCAAAATCCTTCAATGAAAGCTTTAAAAGAATTTATAGATCGTTAGATAAAATCTACGAAGAAACAAAACAGCAAACAAAAGAGAACATACGACACAATGAAGAAATGGAGAGAATTGCAAGAGAGAAATTAAAACTAAAACAAAAATTACTGGAGGTCGAACTGGATAGGAAACGGCAGTTGTATCTTCTTCAGTCATATTTAAATGTATCCATTTGAGACACAGTTTTTGCTCTAGGACATCTATAACTTGTTTTAGCACTTCCGAAAACTTTGATTGTGCTGTGCAAACATTATAGTCCTTTCCAGCCCCATGCTGGTAGCTCCCTTCTGCAAAAAATCGTAAGCAGGCCGCCAATTTCACTTTTGGTGAGATTGAAAAGGACTTTGTGTTGGGTTTGAGCTCTGCCTTAAGAACATCCAGAACATATAAAAATGCCGCTTTGTTAAGCCGAAAGTTTTTAACAAATCTGAAATTATTTGTTTGTACAGTCAATTTTAAATCACAAAATAAAACTAAAACATTTGATTCGGTAGTTCCAAAATATCTTCTGATGTCCCTCATAAGTATGCCCTCGAACTTTTAGCTGAGGGTACGGTTTCTTCATCGTCGTCAGATGAATCAAAATACATACATAGACTGTCCATTCTATTTCTTTTAAAGCACTGAATATCAATAATTTTATCAAAAATGACTGTACATTAAAGGGTGAATAATAGTTTATTTGCACACAATAATTGACAATCTGTCTTTAGATTAACATTCACCTAAGCCGATAAGAGAAACTGATGGTCGGCAACTAAGGAATCTACGATACAGTGAAAGTGAAATAAGCAAGTGAAGGGGAATTGAATTCCGCCGGAATCTACGATAGGCATGATTATTAAGCTAAAATAATTGTAACGCACTTGTCACTTTGTCAGCAATAATTATGTTCACACCTAAAATTCCCAGAAATAAAACATATCATGTCCAATAGCACATTTACCCTAGAATTAAGAAATTGTAAAAAGTTCAGTAATAAATCAGTGGTCAAACGATAAGGTTGAGTTATTTTATTGAACTCCAACTCCGGGAATATAATTCGCGAGTTATGTTAAATCAGCAGTCCACAAAGGAAGACCAACATTCAACAATAAACATCAGCATCATTGATGACAACGCAACATTTTTGTAGCTCGTACGGTACGATCGTCAATAAAGATTTATAACGTTTTAATTAATTAATTAGTTTAAATTATTGTAAGTCGAACCGTAAGGCCCACCCCTTGGCGGGGGTGCGCATTTTTTTTTAGTCCTTGTAAAGGACATCCTTAACTTATATATTGCTGCGGTGTTAGGAATTGAAAAACTAAACTATGCAGTGGAAAACATAAGCGAACGCTTAGAGACCTCTCTAATCTTAGTAATTGCAGATGCTGCGTAAGTAAAACAGATAAATTTCAAATGAAAATTAATAATAGTTATTTCATTTAGATTTATATCATATTATCGACTTAATAAACATACTTTCCAAATGTTGCTGCAAACTGTTGTGACACATCTAAAACCATAATCGATTCCTTTCGTGTTGTAGTTGCCTGCAGTTTTGCGTTTCCTTGCCGAAGGAAGCTATCTCAGATCAATTAGAAATGATTCTGATGTTGCTTTGGGCCGTTGCACTGTGTGAAAAGAGTTCTCAATGTTTTGGAGAGCAAAATTTGTTCAAGATGGATCAAAATTTCCATGTCGAATGAAGAGGTACTTAAATCAAAACAACATTTCATGTACGAATTTTTGAGTTAAACAACAATTCCAACGATGATGACCTAGCCCGCGCTTTAAGGGCATGGGAACTGTATGATATAACTTAACACCGACAAACAACTTACACGCTCGAAAGAAAATGCTGACCAAACGTCTGGAGCAATGAACCGAATTTCCAGGGAAATTCACATGACTACTTGCATGCGCAAAAGAAGTGCTGATCAAACGAATCAAATTTCCAGGGAAGTTCACATTGTGAACAGAAATGCAAGCTTTCGTTATTTAAGTTGAACATGTAATAGTTTAGTTATTATCGACTCGCCAATGAATAAAGGTCAGAGCAACCTGCTCTGAAAAAGATTTTTTTTAAGTTCTTGTGCAGATCTTTTATTAACTTATATATATCTTGTTTTCATCAATAGACACTTTTTAAGGTTGCGCTAATTCGTGTAAACCAACGAACGTACATCTAAGAACTCTAAGTCAAACTCACCTAAAAAGCGACAGTTCTGACAATCAAACAAAGCCAATATCATTGGCTTTCAAACACACCTTAAAGTGACAGTGAAAAACAATTCAGCTTTTTTGTGCCTTTGCCCGATTTGAAAATGACAGATGACATTACGCTAACCCTGCATTAAATATTTAAAGTTAGGTTTCGGTTGCTTTAACTTTAATGCAGAGTGATAATGCTAAGGTTTTACGACTATAATTATCAAAACGTGTTAGTACGTGATAAAATAGTTTTAAATTCTACTTTAAGCGACTTTAAATTTGCGCCCTTGAGTATATCTTTACTAACTTATATGTAGATGTGAGCTTTGTACAATTTGTATATTATCCTGTAGTCGTAGATGATAAGCAAGAAGAAAGAAAGATCAGTCGATCTTCCGTCGATCTTCCACCTTCAAGAGAAATTGGTGTTTTATTTCGCGCCTACTACAATAGGTATTTAGTTTGTTTTAGAAATAGAAAAATAAAATATTACCTCTTTTGTTATGTAATAATAATTAACTGAACTGCAGCTAGCTTAATAAATCGCGACTAACTTGATAGTAAATCGGAAAAGTAAGAATACCGCCTTAATAATACAGCGTGGTGCGCTTACACACCAACAATAGGGCCACTGTTTAGACCACCACAATATGGAAGCTTATGTATATGTAAAGGACCATTGAAGTGCACCCACGAATCAAGGGTCAGAACAACATAACTCCTCTTGGACCTCCGTTATTGATGCAGAAACGGGATTGCAAATAGCATCCCCTGAAGCATTTTGATACGGAAGGAGGACTAATACTGCTGAACGAAAATTTACAAAATATTGACTTTAACTCTCAATGACAACAATAATTGCAGTGATGACGACCTAACGTTTTTTTTTTTTTTTTTTTTTTGTTCCTTTAAAATACGCAGTGCAATAATTTCTACCAGCGTACGAGTCGGTCTATGAAAATATTTCAGGGCGAAGATATTCGAAATATTTGCCATTCGTATGCACGATATTGGTCGCAACAATTTGCACACTATTCGCATTAAGTCACGAACTGACACGGTCGTCCTCCTGATCCAATACCATAACTTTGGACATCCGATGATATACTCGAGTCGGTTATAATATTGGAATAATAGTTCCATAGTGGCAGCCTGCAAACTCAGTCTCCCGTATGGACACTGGCATTTTTTATTTGCTGCCATAGAAGCTCTGAATTAGTGAAAACCCCAGATGCTGCTTAGTCCAGAGTCTGTCGCATAGCACCTGATGTAGTTCCAACATCAACAATGAATTTTGGGCAATAGTTATGTGCATATTGAAGGGCGTCGGCTAAAACCAAAACATCCGATCAGTTCACTGGATCGATATGCTTTTGCCGTTCCTGCATTTTACTACGTCGCCTGGAAGAAAGGAATTGTATCCAATTACATTTTCACATTGTGGTGTCAATGCCCGCAATTCTACCAGCAACCGAAGGCTTGAAATTGCTTTAAAAGTAGCCACAACTACAGCAGCGCCTATCATTTCTCAACACATAAGTTTCAACTTTTGTTTGTCCTTCAAGTTTAGTCCACCACAATCGTAGGTTATTCCTTGGCCAATGAGAACGATTGGTCTTTCATTTTTTGGACCACCATCGTAACTTCAACTCGAGAAATATTGGCGCCTTACAAGAACCCTTTCCGACGCACAGCCAGAAAAGCATTCATTTTCTGACTCTCCGCAAACCTTCGACTTTAACTTCAACATTCACACCAGACATACAGAGCACCTGAATCACTTTCTCTGTAAGGACAGAGTGTGTCAACAAGTTTGCCGGTGTCTCTTGCAACTCTTCGCCAATCTTCCACATCACTAATATCATCCTTGTATATACTGATGCTTGGCGTTTCATGTCGATTTTTTGAGTCTATCAATTCTTGATGATCTCAGATTCCTAATTCAGCTCCTTCGGCTGCAGGTTCTGCATGTCTCATTGAGTTCTCATAAGGAACTCAACTAAATTGATAGCATTTGCGAATGTTTCTGGTGACTATTTTGTATCCAAAAAGCTTACGGATGAGGATGTGGCAATTTTTTTTCGGAGTCACTTCTGAATAATGTGTTGGGTAATGTGTTAGACGATTATAATGACGATCAAAGAGAAGACATCAAATAACCATTCGATATTAAGGAAGATGCCGACCATTTTGCCAATGGAGAATATTCTGCAAAGGAAATATTGTCTGAAGAAGCTGAACTTAATGCGAATAGGCAATGGAACACGAAATGGTTGAACAAAGGGTAAAACACAAAAGCTCTTTAAGATCCCAATTTCTATAGATTTTACTTTGTATCATAGATTTCCAATTCGTGATTTTGATCATGATCAACTTATTCCTTATGAGAACATGCCTGCAATTTCATGTGGACATGCAGAATCTGCAGCCGAAGGAGCTGCATTAGGAATCTGGGCTTCTTTTAGCGATGTGGAAAGTTGGCGAATAGGACTGTAAAAGGCTGCGGCACTAAATCTATGCCGAGTGTTCACCCACTGCCTTTGCAGAGAATGTGATCCAGGTGCTCTGTAAGTATGGTGTGAATGTTGGAGTTTGGGCGGAAAGTCATCAAATGAATGCTTTTCTGGCCGTCGGAAAAAGTTCTTGTGAAGCGCCAATTTTTCTCGAGTTAAGTTACGGTGATGGGAACTACCAATCGTTCTCATTGACCAGGGAATAACCTACGATTGTAGTGGACTAAACTTGAAGGACAAACAAGAGTTGAAACTTATGCGTTGAGATATGACAGGCGCTGCTGTAGCTATCTTACTTGTAGGGCAATTTCAAGCCTTCAATTGCCGGTAGACTTGCGCGCATTGATACCACTATGTGAAAATGTAATTGGATGCAATTCCTTTCGTTCAGCGATGTAGTAAAATACAAGAACAGCAAAAGCATATCGATCCAGGGAACTGATCATGAGGATGTTTTGGTTTTAGCCGACGCCCTTCAATATGCACATAACTATTGGATCAGGAGGAAGACCGTCTAAAGCAGCCGCGTTTTTACGTCAGTTCGTGACTTGTGGCCAGTGGATGCATATTGATGCAACCAATGTCGTGCAAACGGATGGCAAATATTTCGAATATCTTCGCCCTCGAATGGCAGGAAGACCGACTCGTACGCTTGTAGAATTTATTGTTATTGCACAGAGTATTTTAAAGGACACGTCTTCAAAAACTACACCGCTAAAATAAAAAAAAAATGGTGACTGCATTGAAGTGTTATTTACTTTGTTATGTGTTGTCTGAATGAAAAGAAGCTTTTTTCAATATTTGCATATGCCATTCTGGGAGGAAACTGCGCATGTAACAAACTGTTATGCATTTCAATAGCGAAATCATCGTTCGCTTTGCACTTCTGCTGAAGAACTCATACATTTGGCAGGAATCCATATTCTGATGGGTTACTTAGGATTTCCTCAGCTGCAAATGTACTGGCAAAATGACTTTCGAGTCTCAAAAATAGGTGAGTGCATACACAGGAATCGTTTCTATGAGCTTTGGAGATTTTAACGATTTGTCGAAGATAAAACTGGAAATCAACCGGAATAAGACCGTACAACAAGTACATGGGTGGATTTGATCTCTGCGATCGCAACATCTTCTTATATCGCTGCTACATGCGAACTAATAAATGGACCGTAAGGGCTTTTAACCATTTCGTTGACCTTATAACTTTCAACTGCTGGATCATGCACAAAAGACAACATAAAGCGGATTCGGGAAAGCCTGTGCCACTTTTAGAATATCAAATATATAGTGCAAAAGCTCTTATAGGTTTTTCCAGTAAAGCTATGCAATTAGTCGCAAGAAATCGCTCCACAACTCCGTTAAGATCGCGATTGGAGGATTCAACAGAAACATCTGCATCTGCAAAGAGGAGAAAAGTCAATGCTCCACTTATAGTAGAGGAACGTTATGATGGTCTTGAGCATTTTCCTCTATTTGTAGAGTCAAAAAACATTACCAAGTGCCGCTCTTCTCGCGCAATTACGAAGTGTAAAAATTCAAACTGTATCTATGTACAAAAACCGAAGTCCACATATGTGTAACATCAGTATCTAATTGTTTATAAAAAAAAATTAACTTTTTTTTTCACGTATATCAATTAATTACTTCGTTTCAAAATTTTATTTGTGGTTTTTAGCCGAGACGGAAGAGGATAAATCCGAAAACGGAAAGATATTTTTGTTGAAAACTGGTGTTTTAGACAAAATTCGAATGTAAAAACAAGCACCAAAGAATATCAGCGCTTGGTAAAAAAATTCAGAATTTATTTTACGACTTTGGATTTTGTAAAAATGAAATGAATACAAACAGCAAAGCGAAAATAACTCTCATAAGAAAACTGGATTACTAACGAAAAAATCCGTTTGGTTATTCTTCTCTTTAAAAAGATTTTAACGCACACATGGACACCATGTCTTATGACAACTGTCATAGTGTCCAAGGGCAGCTGTCACATTATCCGACAGCTGTCATAATGGCAAACGGCTGTGGAAAGGGACATTAAAACGTGTCCAAACATCAGAGATACCTCCAATAAAAGGCCAAGTGCTAAAGAAGAAAATAATGTGAAGACGGTACCCGAAAGGAAATCCTAGACCCCAAAATCTGAACGGTGTGATCAAATTGGAATAAGCAAGTGTGACGTGTCTGACAGCGATAGCACCGTTGGGGAAATACCTGAAGTCGAGGCGTCAAAACGCGCAGTAAGACCAGTCACGTGTGAATGCGGGTATCTTAAAAAAAGTAAGCGCGTCCACACTTTCCAGCCAAAGGGCAGTAAGTGGTAGAAGTCACAGTAGGCTTACGAGTGGAGAGTACTATGTGTGAATGTTTGCAAAGTTCGTTGGTTGTTCGCCGCCAGTACAAAAAATTCCCGAGGAAAGACGGGACACGCGACCTTTCTTTAAATAGATTTTGTTTAATTCCCGGGAGTAAAATTCGTTCGGGGCCATCTTCGTGGCAATCCAGGGCATGATAAGCTTTTCAAAATGCCACTACTCCTGGACAGGATTAGGCAGCAACTTTTGCTCGTTCCAAAAGAGGAGTTTTTAGCAGTCGACGAACAAATCATTCCAACTAAAGTTCGACACGACCTGAAACAATATAATTCGGCAAAACCTCATAAGTGGGGCTACAAAAAATCAATTCTTGAGTGGAATATCAGGATTCAGCTACGATTTTGATATTTTGGCTGGTGACCAAAGCAACACTCGTCCTGAAGGTGCTCCTGACTTGGGTGTTAGTGGAAATTACACGTCTCGACAACAGTACCCAGAAATGTTAACCATAAAATCTTCTTCGACAATTTGTTCAACAGTCCTAAGCTGCAGGTGCATCTTATGAAAATTGGGTTTTTGCCATTGGGAACTGTACGTTTAAACCGTGTACCTTTACTTTCAGAAAAAGAACTAAAAAACCGGGACGTGGATTCTTCATTGAAAAAGTTGCTTTCATAGAAGGAGTTCAGGTTAGTGCCGTCACTTGGTTTGATAGAGAGCCAGTTCATATGCTTTCAACTTATGTAGGAAGCGAACCAGCCAGTATTCGCCTTGTGGTGTAGAAAAATCCTTAGTAGGTTTTCTTAAATTTTAAAATCAATCCAAATAAACAACAATGCCATATCATCGACCACCAGCTACAGCTTCTCAATTTGCGAAGAGCTGAAGAAAAATCGCGTTCTCATCCACATAAACGAGTAATGGCACAAAAACGAGTGAATGCACGTGGCCGAGCCCAGGGGCGAATCCTGAAGGAAAAGCAGAACGTGAAGATGCAGCATGCCAAGAATCTTAAGGAGGCCAAGAAAATGCTCTGTATGCGGCCATGACCAGTCACCAGAAATCCGTACCTTAATTTCATTCTAGAATTTCGGAAAAAAAAATTGCGACCTTTAATTTACCGAAATGGGAGCCGAAGCTAGCAGATACTGGAGAGCTATGAACGAATCAGAACGAAATGTTTAAGTTAACTGTGGTTAGGCGAATTGGGCATTGGGCTTCAAACAATGTTGCGTATTTGCTGACATTGCGCCCAGGCCATCGACTCCGCCGCAGTTGCAGACTGCACGAGGCGCAAGATCAGCAGTTTCGTAAGAATATTGTACCAGTAGTTTTAGTCTCTTGATTCGGTACTTTCTTGTTTTGTTGCATATTTGTAACTGCTTTTTGGACAGAAGAGACTCGAAAAGTTCAAAGAAAATTAAATAAAATCATCTGGCACGTATTTTAAATTTGTAATAGTAATTGGCGTTGATACGCAAAAAAAGAAAAATCGGTAACAGGTATCCAGAAATAAGAATTTCTACAAACGAGATTAAAAGGTGACGCGTTTTCGCTTGTAAACCATCTTCCAATGACAATTTCGTTATTGCTTGGAGCTTACTAAACGAGCATTATGATAAGCCGAATTTTATCATGGTAGCTCATCTTGACAATCTATTTGACCAAACGGTGGTAAAAAGTGGTTCGCTAGCTGAAATTAAACGCTTGTTCAGCACTACTATCGAGGACATGAACGCTCTTCGTACCATAAAAATCCCAATCGAGTCGTGGGATGTATTGCTTATTTATTTTCTGTCGCGTAAATTAGATTCAGAAAATAAAATGTTGTGGATTCGTGCGAGTAAAGACAGCAATATGCAATCATTTTCAGAATAGGTTCCTGCTCGGTGTGAATTTGTCCAAGCAAACGGAATTTGCTGTGACTGTCTGCGCGTGAAACATGCAGTGGCGGAGTACAAAAACTCAACTGTAAAACGTGTGGTGCGAAACACAACACTATGCTGCACATAGATCAACCTCCTCCACCATTCGTGCAAGCAGTACCTGCGTTTAATCAGCCTAGTACATCGAATGGTTTCGTATCCACTGTTTCAGTTCGTTCCATTTTTAAAATAAATTAGAAACATGAATAATACAGCGATGACTTAAACTAAAAATCCAGAAGGATAGAATTTTTTGTTTATAAGAAAGTGTTATATGTTTATTTTATATAAAGTGGTTGCATTGTTAAGCAACGTTTTAGCTTCGTGAAGGTGAACATAGATAAATATCGACAATAAATGGGATAAATTAAAAAAATTCATTGATTTCTTGAAATTCCTCACAAAAAGATATAATACACAGCGCAATGTGTCTTCTTAAGTTGTCTTCATGGACTACTACAATTTTTGTTCCTATAATTTCCTTCAATGAATTTGTATATCTGGCAATGCCGACTACTATAAATGCTGTTAATCCTCTTTGCCTTTTGAAAGCGATTTCAGTTTTGTGGTCCCAATCCCAACAATCGATCGGCTTGTCTGATAGCGAATTTGTTGATTCTTCCAATCCGAAAAGAATCATAAGTAGCTCTAAACGCCAAAACAAAAATATAAAAAATGGGAACAAATTTGCTTTAGCACAAACCCCCTTTTTTATTCCACTCACTTTTTTATTCTGAAAATCTAGCAATTTTTTAAAATCGTCGCCTTCGATTATTTAAAAGGTTATTAATCAATCAAAATTCAAAAAATCAGCATAGCAATCAAAATTTTTTTGACAGTTCACGAATATCTGAATAATAAATGACATCTGGTAGCCATATATAAATTTAACTTTGCTTGAGGAGACCAGATGTATACATGCTATACGTTCATCCTGTTTTGCAAGCTACTTGTGAATTGTCACTTCTCATTAAAGTGCGAATTTTTATATGAATTCTTGTTCAATAAACGCGCTTATAATTTCGTTCTTATAAAAAGTAGTATTTATTTCAAATCAGTATCAAAGTATTGTAAAAAAAAACAACAAACATGCTTAAAATGTTCCGGTAACCATGACTTAACAAATTGTACCAATAACTCTCTAAAAAGTTTTAATTGTTGCGAAGCAAATGATAAGAATTCAGAAATTCTGGACAATATAGATCAGGTCAGAGTAGAGTAGAACCTATGGACGTAGATGCCCTGGGTAATGAACAAGACGTTAACCAAATAGAAACTCACGAGTTTTTTTATAAACTAGCCTCGGACAACAGTAAAATATGCATAAAACTAACGTTAGAACAAACAGACTATATAGCAATGATCGATACAGGATCCACTATAAGTCTCTTCAGTCCAAGGCGAGTATCTTCAAATCTTTACGAAATAATTGAAGAAGCCCCTAACAAATAAATACCATTCAAGGTATTGTCCAAAATAAAACCAAACAAGTCAAAACAAAATGCCCCAGCCAATTTGGTCAGCCTTGCAACGCAAGAATGAAATGGACCAAGGTTGCAATAAACAAACCTTACGATTTCCTTATCGGAATGGATTGGATTGAAAAAAATACAAAAAGTATAGATATACAAAATGAGGAAATTATTTTAACGAATGGTATGCGTCTTCCGTTCCTAACCAAATCTCTGAACGAAGTAAACGTGCTAGATGTAAGCGAAGTAGGCAACATTCAAACAAACCACCTCAACGAATTAGAAAACCAATCTATTAGAAAGCTCTTAGGCAAATATAAAAACTTATATTCAAGGAAGGAGATGAATTAACAAATACTAATGCAGTAGTGCATGAAATAAACACCACCACAGATCAACAAATTAATTCAAAATTATATAGATATCCTCCCAAACAAGAAGCTGAAGTACGTAAACAAATGGAAGAGATGGAAAAACAAGGGATTATCAGAAAAAGCAATAGTCGATACAGCTCACCAATAATAGTTATCCCAAAGAAAAAAGATAACTCAGGAAAACAAAAATATAGAATTGTAGTAGACTACAGAAAATTAAATCAAGTGACTATTGACGACAAATATCCACTTCCGAATATTGACAGCATTTTGGACAAATTAGGCAAATCTCGGTACTTTAGTACTCTGGATTTAGCAAAAGGATATCACCAAATCCTGCCAGCAGCAAAAGATATACACCCTTATCGTAGAAACCGGCGGGGCGAACATTACCCGAAAAGTATCTTCTTGTCATCGTAGAATCCGAATCGAAATTCAAAAGGGAACAGTTCACTTGTCGGTAATGTAGGTGTTTATCACTTGTTCATAAAAATCGAACGAAACGAAACTCCCCATACAAATTGTGACATATCTCATTCGCTGTTGTTTCATTGCCGATTTGGATATTATTTTTGGAAATTAATAAAAAAAAATCGGAAAACATGTAAGGAGTGAAGTATATTTTGTTTAAAATACAATTTCATTAATCTAAATACCCATTCATTTGCAACATTATGCAGGAAAAAAAATTCTAATCGAGATCATTTTAAAAGAGCTGATCAAATCGATGAACCAGAATCCCGATATTGCCAAAAATATGTGCACAAGGCCACCAGAGATTGTTAGGAATGATTGGATGGAACTACAAAGAAAGACTAAATAGTTCAGGACATCCAGAGAAAGAAGTTTCTGAGTGGAAGAAAGTAAGAAGATATATATATTTCATAATTTTGATTCTTTTCAGTGATTAAAAACATTCCAGGTTTGGAGTGACCACAAGTCCTATTTGAAGAAAAAATGATCATCGAATAAGAAGGAGATTCAAGCAACAGGTGGCGGTCCAAATAAGTTGGTGCAATTTATCGCAGAGGTAGAAGATGTAATTGCGTTGGTTCAACTAAAAGAGTCTGCACAATGAAGAAATGGAGAGAATTGCAAGAGAGAAATTAAAACTAAAACAAAAATTACTGGTGGTCGAACTGGATAGGAAACGCCAGTTGTATCTTCTTCAGTCATGTTAAAATGTATCCATTTGAGACACAGTTTTTGCTCTAGGACATCTATAACTTGTTTTAGCACTTCCGAAAACGTTGATTGTGCTATGCAAACATTATAGTCCTTTCCAGCCCCATGCTGGTAGCTCCCTTCTGCAAAAAATCGTAAGCAGGCCGCCAATTTCACTTTTGGTGAGATTGAAAAGGACTTTGTGTTGGGTTTGAGCTCTGCCTTAAGAACATCCAGAACATATAAAAATGCCGCTTTGTTAAGCCGAAAGTTTTTAACAAATCTGAAATTATTTGTTTGTACAGTCAAATTTAAATCACAAAATAAAACTAAAACATACGTTCGATTAGGTAGTTCCAAAATATCTTCTGATGTCCCTCATAAGTATGCCCTCAAACTTTAAGCTGAGGGTACGGTTTCTTCATCGTCGTCAGATGAATCAAAATACATACATAGACTGTCCATTCTATTTCTTTTAAAACACTGAATATCAATAATTTTATCAAAAATGACTGTACAATAAGGGTGAATAATAGTTTATTTGCACACAATAATTGACAATCTGTCTTTAGATTAACATTCACCTGAGTCGATAAGAGAAACTGATGGTCGGCAACTAAGCGTATCCGACGGAATATACGATACAGCCGTAAAGTGAAAGTGAAATAAGCAAGTGAAGGGGAATTGAATTCCGCCGGAATCTACGATAGGCATGATTATTAGGCTAAAATAATTGTAACGCACTTGTCACTTTGTCAGCAATAATTATGTTCACACCTAAAATTCCCAGAAATAAAACATATCATGTCCAATAGCACATTTACCCTAGAATTAAGAAATTGTAAAAAGTTCAGTAATAAATCAGCGGTCCAACGATAAGGTTGAGTTATTTTATTGAACTCCAACTCCGGGAATATAATTCGCGCGTTGCAAAGAATAACGGATCAGCACAAATTGGTGGGAACCAATGCTGATGAAAGGAGATCTGTGTTAGGGTTTATTAAATTATTGTTAGTCTAGATTTGGAGCTCGTACGGTACGATCGTCAATAAAGATTTATAACGTTTTAATTAATTAATTAGTTTAAATTATTGTAAGTCGAACCGTAAGGCCCACCCCTTGGCGGGGGTGCGCATTTTTTTTTAGTCCTTGTAAAGGACATCCTTAACTTATATATTGCTGCGGTGTTAGGAATTGAAAAACTAAACTATGCAGTGGAAAACATAAGCGAACGCTTAGAGACCTCTCTAATCTTAGTAATTGCAGATGCTGCGTAAGTAAAACAGATAAATTTCAAATGAAAATTAATAATAGTTATTTCATTTAGATTTATATCATATTATCGACTTAATAAACATACTTTCCAAATGTTGCTGCAAACTGTTGTGACACATCTAAAACCATAATCGATTCCTTTCGTGTTGTAGTTGCCTGCAGTTTTGCGTTTCCTTGCCGAAGGAAGCTATCTCAGATCAATTAGAAATGATTCTGATGTTGCTTTGGGCCGTTGAGCTGTGTGAAAAGAGTTCTCAATGTTTTGGAGAGCAAAATTTGTTCAAGATGGATCAAAATTTCCATGTCGAATGAAGAAGTACTTAAATCAAAACAACATTTCATGGACGAATTTTTGAGTTAAACAACAATTCCAACGATGATGACCTAGCCCGCGGTTTAAGGGCATGGGAACTGTATGATATTTATATCTTGTTTTCATCAATAGACGCTTTTTAAGGTTGCGCTAATTAGTGTAAACCAAAAAACGTACATCTAAGAACTCTAAGTCAAACTCACCTAAAAAGTGACAGTTCTGACAATCAAACAAAGCCAATTTCATTGGCTTTCAAGCACACCTTAAAGTGACAGTGAAAAACAATTCAGCTTTTTTGTGCCTTTGCCCGATTTGAAAATGACAGATGACATTACGCTAACCCTGCATTAAATATTTAAAGTTAGGTTTCGGTTGCTTTAACTTTAATGCAGAGTGATAATGCTAAGGTTTTACGACTATAATTATCAAAACGTGTTAGTACGTGATAAAATAGTTTTAAATTCTACTTTAAGCGACTTTAAATTTGCGCCCTTGAGTATATCTTTACTAACTTATATGTAGATGTGAGCTTTGTACAATTTGTATATTATCCTGTAGTCGTAGGTGATAAGCAAAAAGAAAGAAAGATCAGTCGATCTTCCACCTTCAAGAGAAATTGATGTTTTATTTCGCGCCTACTACAATAGGTATTTAGTTTGTTTTAGAAATAGAAAAATAAAATATAACCTCTTTTGTTGTGTAATAATAATTAACTGAACTGCAGCTAACTTAAAAAATCGCGACTAACTTGATAGTAAATCGGAAAAGTGGGAATTCCGCCTTAACAATACAGCGTGGTGCGCTTACACACCAACAATAGGGCCACTGTTTAGACCACCACAATATGGAAGCTTATGTATATGTAAAAGGACCATTGAAGTGCACCCACGAATCAAGGGTCAGAACAACATAACTCCTCTTGGACCTCCGTTATTGATGCAGAAACGGGATTGCAAATAGCATCCCCTGAAGCATTTTGATACGGAAGGAGGACTAATACTGCTGAACGAAAATTTACAAAATATTGACTTTAACTCTCAATGACAACAATAATTGCAGTGATGACGACCTAGCCTGCGCCATGGAAACTGTATGACTAACTGTATATATATCTGGAAGGTAACACAACAAAAAAGAACACTTCACAGTCAACGTTTTTTTTTTTTTTTTTTTTGTTCCTTTAAAATACGCAGTGCAATAATTTCTACCAGCGTACGAGTCGGTCTATGAAAATATTTCAGGGCGAAGATATTCGAAATATTTGCCATTCGTATGCACGATATTGGTCGCAACAATTTGCATCCACTGGCCACAAGTCACGAACTGACACGGTCGTCCTCCTGATCCAATACCATAACTTTGGACATCCGATGATATACTCGAGTCGGTTATAATATTGGAATAATAGTTCCATAGTGGCAGCCTGCAAACTCAGTCTCCCGTATGGACACTGGCATTTTTTATTTGCTGCCATAGAAGCTCTGAATTAGTGAAAACCCCAGATGCTGCTTAGTCCAGAGTCTGTCGCATAGCACCTGATGTAGTTCCAACATCAACAATGAATTTTGGGCAATAGTTATGTGCATATTGAAGGGCGTCGGCTAAAACCAAAACATCCGATCAGTTCACTGGATCGATATGCTTTTGCCGTTCCTGCATTTTACTACGTCGCCTGGAAGAAAGGAATTGTATCCAATTACATTTTCACATTGTGGTGTCAATGCCCGCAATTCTACCAGCAACCGAAGGCTTGAAATTGCTTTAAAAGTAGCCACAACTACAGCAGCGCCTATCATTTCTCAACACATAAGTTTCAACTTTTGTTTGTCCTTCAAGTTTAGTCCACCACAATCGTAGGTTATTCCTTGGCCAATGAGAACGATTGGTCTTTCATTTTTTGGACCACCATCGTAACTTCAACTCGAGAAATATTGGCGCCTTACAAGAACCCTTTCCGACGCACGGCCAGAAAAGCATTCATTTTCTGACTCTCCGCAAACCTTCGACTTTAACTTCAACATTCACACCAGACATACAGAGCACCTGAATCACTTTCTCTGTAAGGACAGAGTGTGTCAACAAGTTTGCCGGTGTCTCTTGCAACTCTTCGCCAATCTTCCACATCACTAATATCATCCTTGTATATACTGATGCTTGGCGTTTCATGTCGATTTTTTGAGTCTATCAATTCTTGATGATCTCAGATTCCTAATTCAGCTCCTTCGGCTGCAGGTTCTGCATGTCTCATTGAGTTCTCATAAGGAACTCAACTAAATTGATAGCATTTGCGAATGTTTCTGGTGACTATTTTGTATCCAAAAAGCTTACGGATGAGGATGTGGCAATTTTTTTGAATGATAGCGATGCGGATCTTTCCGATACTGATGATGAGTACACGGAGTCACTTCTGAATAATGTGTTGGGTAATGTGTTAGACGATTATAATGACGATCAAAGAGAAGTCATCAAATAACCATTCGATATTAAGGAAGATGCCGACCATTTTGCCAATGGAGAATATTCTGCAAAGGAAATATTGTCTGAAGAAGCTGAACTTAATGCGAATAGGCAATGGAACACGAAATGGTTGAAGAAAGGGTAAAACACAAAAGCTCTTTAAGATCCCAATTTCTATAGATTTTACTTTGTATCATAGATTTCCAATTCGTGATTTTGATCATGATCAACTTATTCCTTATGAGAACATGCCTGCAATTTCATGTGGACATGCAGAATCTGCAGCCGAAGGAGCTGCATTAGGAATCTGGGCTTCTTTTAGCGATGTGGAAAGTTGGCGAATAGGACTGTAAAAGGCTGCGGCACTAAATCTATGCCGAGTGTTCACCCACTGCCTTTGCAGAGAATATGATCCAGGTGCTCTGTAAGTCTGGTGTGAATGTTGGAGTTTGGGCGGAATTTGGGCGGAATTTGGGCGGAAAGTCATCAAATGAATGCTTTTCTGGCCGTCGGAAAAAGTTCTTGTGAAGCGCCAATTTTTCTCGAGTTAAGTTACGGTGATGGGAAATACCAATCGTTCTCATTGACCAGGGAATAACCTACGATTGTAGTGGACTAAACTTGAAGGACAAACAAGAGTTGAAACTTATGCATTGAAATAAGACAGGCGCTGCTGTAGCTATCTTACTTGTAGGGCAATTTCAAGCCTTCAATTGCCGGTAGACTTGCGCGCATTGATACCACTATGTGAAAATGTAATTGGATGCAATTCCTTTCGTTCAGCGATGTAGTAAAATACAAGAACGGCAAAAGCATATCGATCCAGGGAACTGATCATGAGGATGTTTTGGTTTCATTGTTGATGTTGGAACTACATCAGGTGCTATGCGACAGACTCTGGACGAAGCAGCATCTGGGGTTTTCACTAATTCAGAGCTTCTATGGCAGCAAATAAAAAATGCCACTGTCCATACGGGAGACTGAGGGTGGAGGCTGCCACTATGGAACTATTATTACATATTTTAAAGGACACGTCTTCAAAAACTACACTGCTAAAAAAAAAAAAAAATGGTGAAGTGTTATTTACTTTGTTATGTGTTGTCTGAATGAAAAGAAGCTTTTTTCAATATTTGCATATGCCATTCTGGGAGGAAACTGCGCATGTAACAAACTGTTATGCATTTCAATAGCGAAATCATCGTTCGCTTTGCACTTCTGCTGAAGAACTCATACATTTGGCAGGAATCCATATTCTGATGGGTTACTTAGGATTTCCTCAGCTGCAAATGTACTGGCAAAATGACTTTCGAGTCTCAAAAATAGGTGAGTGCATAAACAGGAATCGTTTCTATGAGCTTTGGAGATTTTAACGATTTGACGAAGATAAAACTGGAAATCAACCGGAAAAAGACCGACTGTGGAAGATCAGGCCGTTAATTGATCCTATTCATCAAATGTGTTTGAAAGTACCCATTCCATACCACACCGCAGTAGATGAGCAGATGATTCCATTTTCTGAGCAATGTGGCTTTCGTCAGTACACGCCCGCAAAACGAAATCCACTAGGATTGAAAATTTTTATTCTTGCGGCTAGCAACAGTTTGGTCTTGAGCTTCCATATATACACTGGTAAAGGCTCTGTATACGAACAAGACATGAAAGCTTTTGGTTTGGGAGTCTCTATAGTAAAGCTTCTGACCAAGTTCATTACACAAGGATGTTGTGTGTGTACTGATCGCTTTTTTACCAGTTACGGCTGTTAAATGGAGCCCAGCCTGAATTGAGATGTCAGCGTTGGTCTAAGGAACAAGCCTGTAGAGTTTCATTACCACAACCATCCATTGTTGACTTGTACAACAAGTACATGGGTGGATTTGATCTCTGCGATCGCAACATCTTCTTATATCGCTGCTACATGCGAACTAATAAATGGACCGTAAGGGCTTTTAACCATTTCGTTGACCTTATAACTTTCAACTGCTGGATCATGTACAAAAGGCATCTTAAAACGGAGTCGGGAAAGCCTGTGCCACTTTTAGAATATCAAATATATACTGCAAAAGCTTTTATAGGTTTTTCCAGTAAAGCTATGCAATTAGTCGCAAGAAATCGCTCCACAACTCCGTTAAGATCGCGATTGGAGGATTCAACAGAAACATCTGCATCTGCAAAGAGGAGAAAAGTCAATGCTGCACTTATAGTAGAGGAACGTTATGATGGTCTTGAGCTTTTTCCTCTATTTGTAGAGTCAAAAAACATTACCAAGTGCCGCTCTACAAGTTGCTCTTCTCGCGAGTTATGTTAAATCAGCAGTCCACAAAGGAAGACCAACATTCAACAATAAACATCAGCATCATTGATGACAACGCAACAAAGAAGTCACCCAACGAAAATAAACAAAACTCCACACAAGAAGATGATGACATCAGCAACATTGTAGACAACCAAGCCAAGCGACCAGTCGAAGCCACCATCTACAAGCAGATCTAATCGAGATTTCAAACTAGACAGACGTCTTTCAATACGTCTTACAAAAACTTCTGATGAATAAAGAAAGCTTTTAAATATTAGTTGTTTCTTTTTATTTTTTAATGAATATAAATATTCATACTTATTTCGCGCAATTACGAAGTGTAAAAATTCAAACTGTATCTATGTACAAAAACCGAAGTCCACATATGTGTAACATCAGTATCTAATTGTTTATAAAAAAAATTAACTTTTTTTTCACGTATATCAATTAATTACTTCGTTTCAAAATTTTATTTGTGGTTATTAGCCGAGATGGAAGTGGATAAATCCGAAAACGGAAAGATTTTTTTTGTTGAAAACTGGTGTTTTAGACAAAATTCGAATGTAAAAACAAGCACCAAAGAATATCAGCACTTGGTAAAAACAATTCAGAATTTATTTTACGACTTTGGATTTTGTAAAAATAAAATGAATACAAATAGCAAAGCGAAAATAACTCTCATAAGAAAACTGCATTACTAACGAAAAAATCCCTTTGGTTTTTCTTCTCTTTAAAACGATTTTAACGCACACATGGACACCAAAGACATGGGACACCATGTCTAATGACAACTGTCATAGTGTCCAAGGGCAGCTGTCACTTTATCCGACAGCTGTCATAATGGCAAACGGCTGTCGAAAGGGACATTAAAACGTGTCCAAACATCAGAGATACCTCCAATAAAAGGCCAAGTGCTAAAGAAGAAAATAATGTGAAGACGGTACCCGAAAGGAAATCCTAGACCCCAAAATCTGAACGGTGTGATCAAATTGGAATAAGCAAGTGTGACGTGTCTGACAGCGATAGCACCGTTGGGGAAATACATGAAGTCGAGGCGTCAAAACGCGCAGTAAGAATGCGGGTATCTTGAAAAAAGTAAGCGCGAGTTAAGTATCCATAGCAAGACATATTGAGAAAAAAGATAACATTATTTGTATTCAATGATATCTTTAGTCTCTAGTACAGTCTTGCACACAACGCTACAATGATAACATATGTAAAAGAGATAATATCGTTTGTATACAATGTGGGAATATTATCTCTTCTTCATTATCAAGCAAGACGATTGTACGCTTGGGTCTCCTTGTAGATAGATAAGAAAAGTATATAAATACGACTGTATGATGAATTTATCAACAGTCTTATTGTAACTACATAGTAGCCTTAAGCTCCTTTTAGAATTAGTAAAAAGTATTTCAATAATAAAGGACATAGTTCCAAATAAATATTGTTTAATTTTAAAAGTAAGAAACAAGTGTTTTAATTGGCGATCCTGCCAGGAGGTTAAATATACTTTTTAACTTCAATCGAGCGGACCTCGGGAACAAGTAGTGAAATCTAGTATAAACAGAACACTCGCGTTACCGGTTACAAGAATTACCTAGCATAGCAGGTACAAATATAGCTTCTTCGTACGAAGCAGCAAAGCAATTCAGTGAAAGTGTATATGTGGAGGAAAAAAAAACACACAAATTCGACGACAACAGACACGAGTTCAAAATGGAACAACTCGCAGTATTAATGGCAAGATTAGAAGCTTTAGAAACCAGGAGCAACACAGTAACACAAACCCTAGAGCACACACGCACAGAGAATGCAAGGTTAGCAGCAATAATAACTAACCAAAATCAAATAAACACTAATTTAGAAACAAAACTAAATGAAGTAAAATCTGGATTAGGCATAGTACCAAACATACCTGTGCT
The DNA here is from genome assembly GCA_949824845.1 of Rhingia rostrata. Lineage (NCBI taxonomy): Eukaryota > Metazoa > Arthropoda > Insecta > Diptera > Syrphidae > Rhingia > Rhingia rostrata. The sequence continues at coordinate 7,788,905 of OX463759.1, forward strand.
AGAGGAAATAAGAACCACATATACAGATGGTAGTGAAATACAGTTAGACGCATTTAAAAGCCTACCTATTTTCAACGGCGATCAATCAAATTATCGGTCGTGGCGCGAAGAAGCATCCAGATTAATGGACAGCATTAAAAACTTCAAAACACACAGTAAGTACGCAGCAGCATTGACTATAGTGAAAAGTAAAATACAGGGTGCAGCCGCGAATGTGTTAACTAATTATAACACAATTTTTAATTTTGAGGCGATACGTAACAGATTAGATTATACGTACTCTAATCAAGAACCTCTATACGTGCTACAAGACATGATGAAAGCCATCACGCAAAAAAGAAGCACACTGTCTGAATACCACGACGAGATAAATAAAAATCTCAATTTAATAATATCAAAAATCACTATGTCAGGTGATCCGCCGAATATAATCGACAGACTAATTAAAAATGCTAACGACGACGCAGTTCGTATATTCATTGATGGTATGAGTGACAACTTTACAAGAGGATCATTATATTCAGCTACAATAAATGATCTAGAACACGCATTCGCAATTGCTCGCAGAATAGAACATGATAATGTGCACAGGCATTTACATCTCACTCAAGATAAGCACCACAAAAATATGCCACATGAACGCAGAAACGAAAGAAGACCAAATTATTCGAGCCAAACAACGAATTATCAACCCCAGAAGCAATACGATAATATGCAGCAACACAATCAAGGACCACAGCCGATGGAGATAAACTCGAGACAAATTGTACATGCACAGCGACAAAATTGGAATCAATACAAACCCGATGTATATAATCCACCAGCGAAACGTGAACACAGCGGGAGTTTCAACACACACAACAGACCGCAACGATCTTATCAGCAGAACTTCAAGCAGCAGAGAGTAAATAACTCCCGACAACAACGCAGAGACGATGTCAGCAGTACATATGCAGAAGCAGATGAAACGGAATGTATGGTAAATAATAACATAAGAATAGATCATTTAAACTAGTAGACGGGTTGCCCTGCTTAAATTTAACTAGTACTATTTCTAAGGAAATTTATAAAATTCTTATTGATACTGGTGCAACCCATAATTACATTAATAGAAAATGCGATTCTAGCGAAAAAATTAAAATTAAACCTATAAAAATAAAAACAATGCATGGTTATTCTATGGTAGATACAAAGAAAGTAGTTAGGATATTAAAGAAAAATATAACATTTTTTGAATTAGAGGATATTCAGTCTTTTGATATGATATTAGGATATGAAGGACTTAAAGTTCTAAACGCGGAAATAAATTTCAGTAATATGACTCTAACTACCATAAGCAGTGTCGAATCTATTCAGAAAATTAATTACATAATTGGGGAAAATAATATTTATAAAGCAGACATAGATAGACTGATGAAGATTAATAACAGCATAGGACCGTTACCCTTTACAGATACTATAGAAGCAAGCATTAGGACGACCAATGATAATCCGGTTTATGTTAAACAATATCCATATCCCATAGCAGATAACGAATTCGTAAACAAAGAAATACAGAAACTCTTACATGACGATATAATAGAAAAAAGCCATAGTCCTTATAACAGTCCCATATGGACAGTACCTAAAAAAGGTTTGGACGAAAAAGGAAAACCAAAACGGCGCATGGTTGTTGATTTCCAAAAACTTAACGTTCACACTGTAACAGACAGATACCCCATTCCGGATGTCAACATGACAATTCAAAATTTAGGTAAAGCCAAGTACTTTACAACATTAGATTTGGAGTCAGGTTTCCACCAAATTAAAATCAAAACAGATGATAAAGAAAAAACAGCTTTTGCTATAAATGGCGCAAAATATCATTTTAAACGAATGCCTTTCGGGCTCAAAAATGCACCAAGCATATTTCAGAGATGCGTGGACGACATTTTGAGAGACTTTGTAGGTAAATTCGTACACGTTTACATTGATGACGTATTGATATATTCCTCATCTGAGGAAGAACATATACAGCACATAAGTCAAGTATTCGACGTACTCAATAAAGCCACATTAAAAATATCTGATGAGAAAAGTAAGTTTTTTCAAGAAGAAGTAGAATACTTAGGTCACATAATCAGACATGGTAGAATCACTACGAACCCTGAGAAAATAGCAGCTATAGAAAATTTTCCAGTCCCACAAACGGTAAAGGATTTGAGAGGATTTTTAGGTCTTACAGGTTACTATCGTAAGTTTATAAAAGGATACGCAAGCATAGCCAAGCCCCTGACATTATATTTACGAGGAGATAACGGTAAAGTAAACAAAAAACAAAGTAAAAATATTAAGTTAAATCTGAATGATTCAGCATTAGAAGCGATTAGAATTTTAAAAAATTATTTGAAAGAACAAGTCGAACTTTTTCAACCGGATTATAGTAAACCATTCGAGCTTACTACTGATGCATCCAACATAGCTATTGGAGCCGTACTAAGTCAGAATAAGCAACCTATACACTTCTTGTCAAGAACACTGAGTAAGACAGAAGAGAACTATAGCACAAACGAGAAAGAGCTATTAGCGATCATATGGTCCTTACAAAAACTCAGAAACTACATATATGGTATAGCAGACTTAACCATATATACCGATCACCAGAGCCTTATATATTCTGTATCAGAAAAAAATCCCAACACAAAGCTGAAACGTTGGAAGGGAATCATTGAAGACTTTGGAGCAAAATTAGTTTATAAACCAGGAAACCTAAATCTTGTAGCTGACGCATTATCACGTCAACGCATAAATGCTTCTACCATAGAAACAGCACATTCAGCTGAAAGTTCTTCTAATGATATAATAAAAACCGTGAATCAGCCTTTTAATGCATACACTGCACAGTTCGAACTTATTGAAGATATAACAAATAATATCGAAACACAAATCTATTTTAGTAACAAAATAAGACTCATAATAAAGTTTAAGGACAAAGACTCTTTACTAAGGCAGATGAAAGAAGTTATACAACCCCAAAAGATTGTAGCTTTGCATACGAAATTTGAAAACATATACAAATATGGTGAAAACATAAAAAAAGAATTCCCACTAGTAAGATTTATATTCACACCAAGAAAACTTCAAGACGTGACAAATTTGGAGGAACAACTAAAACTTGTAAGGGTAACTCACGAAAGAGCACACCGAGGGTTACGTAACAATATACAAGAAATCTCAGAGAAATATTACTGGCCCGATCTAAATAAACAAGCAAAGAGTTTCAACAGAAAATGCATAGCATGTCTATTTGGAAAATATGAAAGAAAACCTATCAGAGAACCTCTGAATAATTCAGAAATACCAACACATGTGGGAACACACATTCATATGGACATATACTTCAACGACAAGTATACTTTCCTTGTAACAGTAGATAAGTATTCTAAATATACAATCCTTCGGGAAATCGAAACTCGAAACAGACTGTACGACGTTATGGAAGAGGTCTTATCTAATTATTTCCCAAAATGTGAACGACTCATGACAGATAACGAGAAGGGATTCAAAACAGAAATGGTGAACCAAATGTGTTTGAAATACAACATAACTAAAGTAGAAACTCCAGTATACAGATCAACAGCGAACGGTCAGGTAGAACGTGTAAACGGTACAATAACTGAACTGTCTAGAATATTCACAATTCAGAATAAAACAAGACTTATCGAAGAAATATTTAGAACAGTGCGTGAATTAAATAATTCTATACACTCAGTTACCGGTTTGAAACCTAGAGACATTTTCTTTAATCAAAATAAATATAGCAATAGTGAAATTATAATAAATAAACTAAACTCAGCATCCAAAAAAGTGATCGAACGTCTAAATAAAGGAACTCGACACAGAGAGTATAAAAAAGGAGATAAGATAATGGTAAGAATCACAGGTCTTAGAAAGAAATCTAACGCCAGATACATAACAAGAATAGTAGAAGAAGATAAAGGAGACACTGTAATCTCTAAAGAAGGAATAAAAATTCACAAGGATAACATAAAGAATTATCATTTTTCAGATGACGAAAATATTAATATTCCTAACATTACTAGGAATTGTACAGAGTCAAGAAGGGCAAGGAAACGTTCAAATAACTGAGTTACTAAACAAGAAGTTTATACTTACGCAAACAGATGACGTGTATTTATTCAAAGAACAAACTTATTTGTTACATGCCACCAACCTGACTTCGATATTTCAACCTTACGTAAATATCGTAACTAGTAAATATCAACCTACACAAGAAGAAAAAATTTGGTTAAGTAAAATTAAGAATTTAGCAGACCAATTACAAGAACATACTAGGCATACTAGATCAATTAACTTTTTAGGAACAGCTTTCAAATATGTGTTTGGTAATCCTGACCATTATGACTTAGTTAACATAGAAACGAGTATAAATAATCTCATAGAAAACAATAATAAACAAAAAACTATAAATTCTAGATTTGAACAAATTTTGCAACAATTCGAAGGTCAGAGCCTTAAAGAACATTTAGTAATAGAACAAGTGTACGAACAATTATTATTATTGACCAGAACAATTAATGCAGCAAAAAATAATGAATATTTATCAGAAAGCCTAGACTTAGATGACATTAAAAATATTATTAGCTAGAACTGATGAATTCTTCATCACAATATATAAATATCCAGTTCTAATTAAATCATGTAAATTGTATAAAGTAACACCTTTAAATTCAAAACATGGAAAAATCATTACAGATAAAACAATTGCCTTATGTAACCAAACTTATTTAAGAACAAGAAATTGTCAAAATCATCTAAGTAAAAACATTTGTGAAATTAACTTTGAAGAAGAAAATTGTCTTATTCCACTTTTAAAGAATATAACTTCAAAATGCAACATTAAACAAGAATACGATTACGACTTGGAAATTGAATCCGGTGTTATGTTATTAAGCGGTAAGCATAAGTTAAATAATCAAACAATTAATGGTATAAACTTAGTTACTTATGAAAATACTATAAATCTAGACGATAAAATATACAAAAACATGCATAAGCAAATTAAAGAAGTTATATTAAGAAATCATAATTCAGAATCTTACATCGACCAAATAATTAAAGAAGATACAATGTACAAATTCGATAACATAGATACTTTAAAAAAACTAATTATTCCTTTTGAAGAAAAACCGATATTATCAACTATATACACAATTGTAACACTGATTGTTATTCTAGCATTTACGTACGTAATGATAAAAACTATACAATGTATAACAGATCGTCAAAAACAAAAAAAGATTGACGCATATAACAAAACTTATGAAAGAGAAATGTTAAAAATAGCGTCGAAAAATCGGGACGATTTCGTTTAACAAGGGGGGGAGTTAAGTATCCATAGCAAGACATATTGAGAAAAAAGATAACATTATTTGTATTCAATGATATCTTTAGTCTCTAGTACAGTCTTGCACACAACGCTACAATGATAACATATGTAAAAGAGATAATATCGTTTGTATACAATGTGGGAATATTATCTCTTCTTCATTATCAAGCAAGACGATTGTACGCTTGGGTCTCCTTGTAGATAGATAAGAAAAGTATATAAATACGACTGTATGATGAATTTATCAACAGTCTTATTGTAACTACATAGTAGCCTTAAGCTCCTTTTAGAATTAGTAAAAAGTATTTCAATAATAAAGGACATAGTTCCAAATAAATATTGTTTAATTTTAAAAGTAAGAAACAAGTGTTTTAATTCGCGTCCACACTTTCCAGCCAAAGGGCAGTAAGTGGTAGAAGTCACAGTAGGCTTACGAGTGGAGAGTACTATGTGTGAATGTATGCAAAGTTCGTTGGTTGTTCGCCGCCAGTAAAAAAAATTCCCGAGCAAAGACGGGACACGCGACCTTTCTTTAAATAGATTTTGTTTAATTTCCGGGAGTAAAATTCGTTCGGGGCCATCTTCATGGTCTGCCATTTTGTTTGATATACTTTGTATCAAACTGAGAAGTCGCCACAATAATATTTAATTTGTTACAGCATCCCCATATCATAACCTGGGTAAAACATTTCTTTCTTTTTTTCTGTAATTCATGAAATTGGCGAAGATTTTCACTTCGTGTTCTTTTAATTATCGTTTGGTTTCAGTTTTTCATTTTCAGGTTTCGTAATTTTCCAAAAATCACGTGGCGTCCAAAAACTTTGTTAGAGTTTCGTCTAAACACCCTGCACGCTGAGTCAACGGGGCTCTCGTAGCCAACTTACGAGCAGTTGCGGATCTTCGGTGAGTAAACTATGTTTGACAGATCGCCAAAGGGATTTTCGTAGCATTTGAAATACTTCGTTGCTTCGCTCAGGGTATGTATAGTCGGTAAGCGCTTTAGTCAAACGTTTTGTTTGTTAAAATATTTGTCTTTGGTATTTTTTTTTTCAACATGGCAATGCTGCGTACACCTTAGCAGCAAAAAAGTTTGCAGTTTACAGCAGTTTGAGCTAAAGTAAATTTATGACCAAAAATGAGTTAAGTCTTAAGTTAAGTCAACCGGTATTTGCAACTTTAGTTACTTGTATTTGCCAGTCGCCAGGCGACAGTCGGATTAGTCGAAGTTTCGAAGTGGTTGCATAAGGATTAAAATGAAAGAGCGAATTTTTCTCAACTTAACCAAAACATTCACTTTGCGAAATTACTTAAGATTGCCCCTAATAGGAATCACACAATGTTAACATATCCAACGATATGTCATTATTTGTGTTAAATGCTGATATTAATAGTTAGTCTGGTGGTAGGACAGTTAAGTGGAGAGACACATTCATAATGCGATATCAAAAATTATATCAAATGTGTGAATGAACACATATGTCAGACAATCATAAATCTTTCCCACGGATGACGGACACCCGTGTTCCTCTACAATACAATTATTAGTAGTTACCTATATATATGGCTTTTGATTTTGATGTGTCAACTCCCGAGGTCTGTGGGACAGCCAAGGGAAACAACCGATATTTGTGGTTATTAGAAGTGTTGACCAAGTGTAGTCTTACTTGATACATCGACTGTAGGGAGTGGTAAAATCCCAGCCACCCAGACAGGTAAAATAGGGGTAGGTTTGCACATGCAGCTCGATCGAGTGAAGTTGGTGGATGAGTGAGATATTATTCATTCCACATCAGCGGTTACGGGCGCTCGGTCGAGTTCGCGAATGTGTTAACAGAAGTCATTGTCAATGTGTACATGAGACTTTGTTGTCGTTACCTCTACGTAAGAGCAAACTAATGTGCATGTTCACCACACGAGAGTAATATCACAGATTTTCATCGATTAGTGATGGTGCGCGGGGAAATATGTGTAAGATGAGGGGAATGACAAAATACTCCACAATTTAGATTTATTCGGTGAGTATTTTTTCTCTTTTGTGGTCCTATTCCATCGTTCCCGATAAGTCCAATTTATTCCATTTATGTTTCAGCTCGCGGATAGAAAGGCAACATTAAATTACATGCTTCCATTTGTAACGGGTGATTTTAAAGAGTTAAGTGTTTCAGGTTAACAGCACTGGTTTGTAATGGCTTCCAAACGTCATCTACCAAAGTGAAAAGCTCGCAGTATACGCTGCCATTTAATCATGGAAAGACTTACAAACGAACAACGATTGCAAATTATTGAAATTTATTATCAAAATTCGTGCTCTGTAAGATATGTGCACCGTTGGTTACGACCAGCAATTGGGCATGTGTTACTCAACCACATGGAAAATTTTACGTGTCAATTTGGGTGTGAAAGCCTATAAAACTCAACGTGTGCAAGAATTGAAGCCGAATGACCTACCAACAACAACGTCTAATTTTTGGTGAATGGGCCTTAGAACAGCTTAATGAAAATCCGCTTTATTATCGAAAAATTGTGTTCAGCGATTAGGCTCATTTCTGGCTCAACGCATACATAAACAAGCAAAACTATCGCATCTGGATTCTGGATGGCACAGCCATATGCCATATAAGAATTACGTGAACAATGAGAAATTGTTGTGATGTACATTTTACAAAAAGTGGTTGGCATTGTTAAGCAACGTTATAGCTTCACTACATTTCTTACAAATTAGAAGAAACTATGACATGCAATAGACTTGAAGCCATAAAAAAAAGTTGCACTTCAATGACAACAAAATTTTCATTCTTTGTGGCAATCCAGGGCATGATAAGCTTTTTAAAATGCGACTACTCCTGGACAGGATTAGGCAGCAACTTTTGCTCGTGCCAAAAGAGGAGTTTTTAGCAGTCGACAAAGAAATCATTCCAACCAAATTTCGACACGACCTGAAACATTACAATCCAGCAAAACCTCATAAGTGGGGCTACAATAACCAAGTCTTGAGTGGGATATCAGGATTCTTTCTTGCACGAGGCGCAAGAACAGCAGTTTCGTATCCGGTGTCGTGACAAGCTAGGGACTTATATTGTAAGAATATTGTACCGGTAGTTTTAGTCTCTTGATAACTCCGCATAGAACGCGTCGTTCATGTGCCAATAAAAGATTGGTGTCTGTAAAAATTGGTGTTCGTTTATCAAAAATGTTTTAATTTTTTTGAAGTTGGTCCAGGCCATTATGTCGGCGGAAATAGGTAAGATGAAGTGAACTGAAGTGAATTGCAACTTAGGGGTTAAAGATAAAAAAGAATTAGGCAACCAAGAAGCTATAACGGAAATTAAACGCTTGTTCAGCACTACTATCGAGGACATGAACGCTCTTCGTACCTTAAAAATCCCAATCGAGTCGTGGGATGTATTGCTTATTTATTTTCTGTCGCGTAAATTAGATTCGGAAAATAAATTGTTGTGGATTCATGCGAGTAAAGACAGCAATAAGTATTCATTTTCAGATTTTATAGAATTTTTAAGGAGCGTATTACTGAGCTCGAAAGCTTAATGTCTTGAATTCGCATACCGGGTGTAATACGACGAATACGCATAAGGTTAAACATTCTGGCAGATGCGTTTTAAATGTGACAATTGGATCGTGTGCCAAATGCAAACAAAAACACATGCTCTATCAGTGAACGCACTTCCGAGATCTCGCGGTTCCTGCTCGGTGTGAATTTGTTCAAGCAAACGGAATTTGCTGTGACTGTCTTCGCGTGAAACATGCAGTGGCGGAATACAAAAACTCAACTGTAAAACGTGTGGTGCGAAACACAACACTATGCTGCACATAGACCAACCTCCTCCACCATCGAATGGTTTCGTATCCGCTGTTTCAGTTCGTTCCATTATTAAAATTAATTAGAAACATGAATAATACAGCGATGAATTATATTAGAAATCCAGAAGGATAAACTTTTTGTTTATAAGAAATTGTTATGATGTTTATTTTACATAAAGTGGTTGCATTGCTAAGCAACGTTTTAGCTTCGTTGTATTTCCAGATAAAATTCTGTCCGTTTTTTGAAATATCTAACAAAAGGGAATATATACGTTACCGACAAGGGTTACGAAGTAGCACGTAATAGAATTAGTTAACGAAATTCATTCCATTCCTTAAATATAGAAGAAAAATGAATAATACATCGATGAATTATATTAGAAATCCAGAAGGATAGACTTTTTGTTTATAAGAAATTGTTATGATGTTTATTTTACATAAAGTGGTTGCATTGCTAAGCAACGTTTTAGCTTCGTTACATTTCCAGATAAAATTCTGTCCGTTTTTTTGAAATATCTAACAAAAAGGAATAAATACGTTACCGACAAGGGTTACGAAGTAGCACGAAATAGAATTAGTAAACGAAATTGCTTGGAGAGTCGGTTTCGCTACGTCTGCTTTTGTACATAGACTCTTGAGGAAAAGTCGCAGTGTGTGAAGCAGAATAAAAGAGGAATTTCAAATTCAAGACAAGACAAAAAGTCGTAGGTGTAAAATCGCGAGACTCACGAAAGAAAATAACAAAAGAGAACTTCGAAAAAAACGTCATGACTCCAGTGTCAACGTGTAAAAGCAGACTTACCGACAACGGTTACGAAGTAGCACTAAATGGAATTAATAGCCGAAATTCATTCCATTCCTTAAATATATAAGAAACATAAATAATACAGCGATGAATTATATTAGAAATCCAGAAGGATAGACTTTTTGTTTATAAGAAATTGTTATGATGTTTATTTTACATAAAGTGGTTGCATTGCTAAGCAACGTTTTAGCTTCGTTACATTTCCAGATAAAATTCTGTCCAATTTTTTTTTTAAATATCTAACAAAAGGGAATAAATACGTTACCGACAAGGGTTACGAAGTAGCACGAAATAGAATTAGTAAACGAAATTGCTTGGAGAGTCGGTTTCGCTACGTCTGTTTTTGTACATAGACTTTTGAGGAAAATTCGCAGTGTGTGAAGCAGAATAAAAGAGGAATTTCAAATTCAAGACAAGACAAAAAGTCGTAGGTGTAAAATCGCGAGACTCACGAAAGAAAATAACAAAAGAGAACTTCGAAAAAAACGTCATGACTCCAGTGTCAACGTGTAAAAGCAGACTTACCGACAACGGTTACGAAGTAGCACTAAATGGAATTAATAGCCGAAATTCATTCCATTCCTTAAATATATAAGAAACATAAATAATACAGCGATGAATTGTATTAGAAATCCAGAAGGATAGACTTTTTGTTTATAAGAAATTGTTATGATGTTTATTTTACATAAAGTGGTTGCATTGCTAAGCAACGTTTTAGCTTCGTTACATTTTCAGATGAAATTCTGTCCATTTTTTTGAAATACCTAACAAAAAGGAATAAATACGTTACCGACAAGGGTTACGAAGTAGCACTAAATAGAATTAATTAACGAAATTCATTCCATTCCTTAAATATATAAGAAAAATTAATAATACAGCGATGAATTATATTAGAAATCCAGAAGGATAGACTTTTTGTTTATAAGAAATTGTTATGATGCTTATTTTACATAAAGTGGTTGCATTGCTAAGCAACGTTTTAGCTTCGTTACATTTTCAGATGAAATTCAGTCCGTTTTTGAAATACCTAACAAAAAGGAATAATACGTTACCGACAAGGGTTACGAAGTAGCACTAAATAGAATTAGTTAACGAAATTCATTCCATTCCTTAAATATATAACAAACATGAATAATACAGCGATGAATTATATTAAAAATCCAGAAGGATAGACTTTTTGTTTATAAGAAATTGTTATGATGCTAATTTTACATAAAGTGGTTGCATTGCTAAGCAACGTTTTAGCTTCGTTACATTTTCAGATGAAATTCAGTCCGTTTTTGAAATACCTAACAAAAAGGAATAATACGTTACCGACCAACGGTTACGAAGTAGCACTAAATAGAATTAATTAACGAAATTCATTCCATTCCTTAAATATATAAGAAAAATGAATAATACATCGATGAATTATATTAGAAATCCAGAAGGATAGACTTTTTGTTTATAAGAAATTGTTATGATGTTTATTTTACATAAAGTGGTTGCATTGCTAAGCAACGTTTTAGCTTCGTTACATTTTCAGATGAAATTCTGTCCGTTTTTTTGAAATACCTAACAAAAAGGAATAAATACGTTACCGACAAGGGTTACGAAGTAGCACGAAATAAATTTAGTAAACGAAATTGCTTGGAGAGTCGGTTTCGCTACGTCTGGTATGAAGATAGTTGTATAAGAGATGAGTTTAAAAAAAAATAAAATTAATAATCAGTCGTTTAAGAGGCAGAATAATACGTATCACAATAACGATCAGCAAAATAGTGAAAGGCCAGGTAATTTTAGTAATACTAGGCAGCATTATCAAAGTCACAATTATCAGGTAATTTACATTATAAAAATGGAAATTCCGGCCAAAATCGCCTTGAACAGAATTTCTCTCAACAATAATGCAAATTCGGGTCAAAATCGCCGCGAACATAACTCTCTACACAACAATGGAAATTCGGGTAAAAATCGTAGCGAACATAATTTTCCACAAAATAATACGAATTCTAGTAGATACAACAATTCAGGACACCATTTTAATAACAATGCAAACTCAAGTCGTTACCATCAGCAAAACAGGAATAGAAACTCAGGGCAGTATCGAAATTCGGGCCAATATCGCCAAGAGCCAATGGACATAGGAAATATAGAAATATATGACTTAGAGGAAACTTATAATGTAGAAAATAACGAGGTTAATAATGTTGAGTGTTTTTTTATCAACTAGCCTCGGAAGAGCTACCAACAATCGAACTGGCAATTAACAAGACAAAATATTTAGTTTTACTACCTAGTCCTGCCATAAGTTCTGTTACACAATTTCCATCGCTTATTGCAAACAACTTCTTGAGGGAATAGAACCGTTAACTTTTTTTTCGGAACGCATGCATTGTGTAGTAAAGAAAACTAGCCAGTTTGGTTTCAGCTTGCGATCTGCTAACATGGAGTGGGGCGTTAAAGAAAATCGAATCGCGATAATTGCGTTGCATAAGTGCGGGAAGAGTGCTGGCCAAATTTTCGAGTTGCTTAAACCACTCGGCATATCGAGAAATTTCGTTTATCGGGCTATTGATCGTTTCTCCGAAATGTCCAGAGTCGATGACAGGCCAAGAAGTGGTCGCCCACGCGTCGTCCGTACAAGTGCGGTAGTGAAGGCAGTGCGTGAGCGAATTCGGAGAAATCCCCTTAGAAAACACAAAATAATGTCCAAGGAGTTGGAGATATCAACCAGATCGATGTCAAGGTTGATTCGGGACGATCTCCATATGAAAGCCTATCGTCGGTCCACTGGTCATCTCTTAACTCCCCAACTGAAAAAAAATTAGGCTGGAAAGATGCAAGAGACTTCTGCAGTGGCACGCGGCCAATGGCCATGAAAACATTTAGTTTACGGATGAAAAAAATTTTACCGCTGAAGAAGTTTTCAATAAGCAAAATGATAAGATTTATGCAACTTCATCTAAGGAAGCGAAAAAAAATGTTCCTAGGGTTCAACGAGGCCATCATCCAGCGTCCGTGATGGTTTGGTGGGGGGTGTCTCACCAAGGTGTCACATCCCTCCATTTCTGTGAAATAGGCGTGAAAACTGGGGCAAAGGTCTATCAAGAGGACGTGCTAGAGGGTCTTGTTAAAGGCTTGACCAATACCCTTTTCAAAGGAAACAGATGGATCTTCCAGCAAGACTCTGCTCCAGCGCATAAAGCCAAAACCACGCAGGAGTGGCTCAGGCTCAACATTGCTGGCTTCATAGCAGCTGAAGATTGGCCCTCGGGGAGTCCAGATCTGAATCCACTGGATTATGGTTTGTGGTCAGAACTGGAAAACATGGCCCGCAAGACTCCCCACAGAAATTTGGAAAGCCTGAAAACAGCATTGACCAAAGCAGCGTCCGAGATATCCATGGATACCGTGCGTGTCTCGATAGCCCAATGGCCAATACGTTTGAAGGCTTGTGTAAAAGCAAACGGCGGCCATTTTGAATGAAGCATTTTTTGTTGCAACAGTTGTAACAGAACTTATGGCAGGCCTAGGTAGATACAGGATCTTCCCTTAGTATTATGGACGAACAAATCAAAGACTTTAACCCTAGAATACTAATGTTCGCCTGTGAGGCGGAACGTATTCGGATTTTCACTGATATTTCATGATCCCTTGTAGATATCAACACACAAGTTCGTGCCAACTCAGTCTTGCGGTATGCTAGCTTGTGTGTGGACGCACAACAAATTTCGCTTTGTGGTTCCTTAGTTAACGGTTCATCGTGACGCCTGGGAGGCGAACTTTAGTATTAAAGGTAATTTTTTCGCGTTGTTGTTTCAGTTATTTTTTTTTATTGATTTTAGTTATTTACTTAGAGTTTTTGATGTTGTGCTAAGATGTCTTCTTCTGATGATCCAATAAAACAATGGCTAGATCAGTTGTCGTTAGATGGTAGCGAAAATGAGGACAATTTGGAAAAAGAAGAGTGCGATTCCGATGACGGTGATGCAGACCCTACATATTTAGCGGAATCTGACGATGACTTGTTCAATATACAGACAAATGAGCCAGATGATGACAACATGCCATCAACATGTCATCAACATCCAGGACACCAAGCTCTATCCAGCACCCCGCAACGGCAGAAATGTCAGTAGGTTGTTGTGAATCTCTTCTAATCTCGGCTACTACATCCGTTATAAGAGGTAAGAACAATTTCGTGTGGTCATCCCAGCCCTCATCGTCGAGAAAAACCTCAAACAGAACTCCTGCGCGGAATATAATTCATATTATGCCAGGACCAAAAGAAGGAGGCAAGAATCTACTAAGACCCTTGGAGTGTTTCGGAAAATTGTTTACAGCTGATATAATTGACGAAGTTCTTATTCGAACTAACGCGGATATTGATTTAAAGGCAAGTAAATATAAAATGCAAAGTTCTACCACATCGCCGACTCAAAAAGAGGAACTTCGCGCTCTTCTTGGTATACTTATTTTGAGCGGAGCAATGAAGAATAATCACTTGCCGAGTAAAGAACCAAAAATTCACATTGACACGTTTGTCATAATGAAATGCAGTTTCCTTATGATAATTGATAAATTTTCGAAATTCGGTTTAGCATACTATCTATCTGACAGAAATCTTATAACAATAGTGGACGAGTTAGCAAATCACTTCTCAAAGATGAGAAAGCCTAACAAAATCATAGCAGATAATGAATTCAATTCGATCCCATATTAAAGAATTAATGCAGAAGGAAGGAATAAACATACACTATACTAAACCTAATAGCCATATGGGAAATTAAAGTTAAATGCTAATAACATATCAATTAAAAGAATATTGTATCAAGCAGTTAGAAATTATAACAACAGATTCCATTCTACTATTAAATCTTCACCCTGTAATGTACAAAATATCATAAAGCAGACTTTAGTAAAATTCGAAATAATTTAGAGACAGTAAAACAAAGAATTTAAAAAAAAGCAAATTATAAGAGAGAAAACTATGAAGAGAATAAATCCACAGGATTAATCAAAAACTATAAGGCAGTCAGCGATAAGCAACAGCCTAGATTTAAGAAGAGCAAACTTGCAAACATACACTTTAGAAATATTAAAAGACAACCTAAATTTGCAGCTGTTCACGACCATATTATTGATACTACGTCAAAAGCTTACAATCCATAAAACTGCTATTTCTTCCTGCAAATACAACATCAACATTGATTCAGATATTTTTTTTTTAATATTTCTATCCTGGATGCTGTGCTCATGAAATCCAAATCTTGGAGTGAAGTCACGCAGAAGGACCATGGAAAATTGCTGGAAACATGCTGGTTTTCTATCATTAGCGCCCCTGATTGCAGACTTGAATTTCACTGAAGAAGACCTATAACGCACATTAAGCGAACTAACGATTAGCATTATAAACGGAGCTGTAACAGCTGAAGAATGGGAGCAGTATGTTAATATTGACGACAATGTTTTGACGTCATCGATGGAAGGAGAAGATGAAGAAAGTACAGATGATGATGAGCTAGAACTCCTCCTACAGCCTTGGAAGCATTAAAAGCTATTGAATTGTTGCGGAATTTTGTTTGTCCTAATGAATTTGGGGAGAACTCCATTAATATCCTTTCTGTTTTAGAAGCCGATTTTGAACTCAGCCTATTTGAATTGCCTCTATCAAAAGCAAACCAAAATTCATGATTTTTTTTTCCTAAACTTTGAAATGTAAAACCGCCTTCCTCGGTCCCTACATCGTCTTTATAAGCGACTTCTACTGTATATGTAAAAATATAGTTTCTCACTGCTTAGCAATAATTTAGGATTGAAATATAATTCGAATCGAATTCGTGTTGGCTATTACTTTTTTTTTATATTTATTTTCACTTATTTCAGGATTATTATCAATTCTTAAATGTTAGGATATTATTTGAGCGGATTTAGTATTATTTGTTCTTGTCATTTCGTTGGTTGTTTTGGTGCGGCGTGTATAGGATTAACAATTAACTAAATTAGCTTTGGAGTGTACAACTTAGAAATAATAGTAAAATTATATTTATAAAATATATAACGTGAACAAGAAATATGTTTACTGGATTCATTAAGATCGATAGCGGTTATTGTTAGTTTGCCTACTGTGGTGGATGGATGACTCTGCTGTGAGAGCTGTTATCCGGCGGCACACATTGAAGCTATCCACAAAAAAAAAAGGAGGAAAATTGTAAAAGAAACCAAGAGATTTCATCAGTTCTTCACCGCCACCACCATTATTGTCAGAGATTAGACAGTAGTAACCGAAAGAAGACCTACCATTTTACTACCGCTTGGTGTTGTTGTCGACTTGATAGTTCCGGTTGTGGTATTCGCCGGAATTAAAGATTGACTCACCTCAACGACTGGACTGTTGTTGATCTTTTTAACTAATTTCTTGTAGAAACTCTGCCCGCCAGTTGTGGCAGTGTTGTGTCGATATACTTTGGCAGCAGTTGTGGGCAGAGTATGTTGAGATTTTAATTGATTGGACTGCTGAGGCATATCGGGATTTGAATTTCTCTGCGTTGGGTTTGCCTCGGGATTTGGTGGTGAGATCTCATTGTTTTTATTTGCTATGATAATTTGTTGACGTTGGCGGCGTTCACGTGCCCTTTCCATGTGCTTTTTGCGTTCTTCTTTAGTCCAGTAGCGACCAGTTTTGATTTCGGATATTGTATCATCCTCTGTCGTCTGGTAGTTACGTTCGGCAGTAATACGCATGGCTCGATTGCGCAGCAAGCGATTTCGAGCCGGTCGTCGCACAATGTAACGGGTGCCGTCTTGACGTCGTTTCACCTTCCACACCATGTGCTCTTCATGAGGATGGGTGTTGAGTTGAACAGTGCTCACCTAGGAAGAAAAGAGATATAAATGTAAGTAGGCTGACAAAATTAGGTCTCAGACTTAATTATTGGCGAAAATAAGGACAACGACGTTGGAATCTGGTGATAACAAGCTTCACAGAAAGGTTGCAGTGGAACAACTAACGGAAGCCATAACAGCTGCAACAAAGCGACGTTACTGCAATTCAGGAAATAAGATTGGAATTGAGCGAAAAAATGTAGGATGGCTGTTTCATAGTGAATGGAAAACATGAAATATTGCGATGCGGATATGTCTAAAGTCACAGATTTAGACAAGATGTCGTATGTTTCGAAAACATCGCCAAAATCAAAGAAAACGACATTGCTAAGGTTTTTTTCAGTGAACTTCAGGGAAAAATTATGAGCGACTACCAAAAAACTACTGTAAAATTGGGCTGAGCTATTAAACCGTAAACGTAAGATTAGCAGCATTGCCGTCAAACGCAGCCTACACCACATCCCATCCTCACCATTGTTATCATCCTCACCGTGACCCTTGATAAGGGGACATGGCGATATCCAGAGCAACAGTCAAAATCACTCATCAACTATTTTCGATGTACGGACATTTCGAGACCACTATTTTGGTGGACTGGAGACATGATAATAAGATAATCACTTCGGCAGGGGCCACGGGTACTGGTAACGTTGTCTCCTCTATGAGATGATGTCGCTTGCTGCAACTCTTATAGCAACTAGTCGAATAAGACAGTCTAAGAATTGGACCTACAATGGTAACGAAACCCTACTACGCATGTACTATCAAAAAACAGCAAATTGTGATGAAAGTCTCGTATATATCAAAAGTAATGGGATAAATCCCGTAGGGCGTATGGTTGATCATGGGATCATTATTTGTGTTGTCACACATATGGTTACCCGCAAGAAGGTTAAAGCGATCGGCTAGAACTCCGTGCTGGTGAATTATTGTTGCAGCTTTCAGCATAAGAGTTGGGACAGATTCTAAAATAGTCTTTTACTGGCTAGCAAAACACCCATCGACATGGGAAACATTTGTTGCGAATCACGTATCCAGGATTCAACAAGGATCCGACTTAAGATACAAAAGACTACATAATCCACAGAATTAGAGTATGCACTTCAAAATGTACAGACTCACCAGCAGTGATAGGGAACTATGGCTTAAAATGATCTCAATATGCCAAAGCCTAACCATGATGGCTAAATTAGAACACGAAAAACTCTGATTAATACACCAAAGGATGAGGGTGTTTTTAAAAAGAAATCATACCTCTTGACTACTGACAAAGTGGTACTGGCTTAGATTCGGCGCTGTAAACTGCGGACACGGCACGGTGTTAGACGGCACCTTCTGATGGATGAGAGTTGGTCGGAATAGCTACTGTTGCAGCAGCATTGTCTGTTGTAGATTCGATACATTTGTATACATAGTGTTGGTTGCCGAGATCGGTGTATTTTGTAAACTGGACTTGGTATCTGCAAACGAAAAGCAATTATATACACATAGTCAGACACAACTGTTCGTTGAGCTGCACTTACCTTTTTTTTTGCGACACTGGTAACTTGTTTTGTTTACACGATACGATCTGGGCTACCTCTGATGGCGTTGGACTTATTAGCTTTTCATTTGCATGGCGGTGTAATGATTTGGCACTGTCAGTCAACTCCTGCGGTAATCTGTGCTGCACGATTGTTTCATGTATTGGACTGACAACCTGTTTCGACGCGTAAAGTATCAATGTTGAGGTGGAATGCTGGTCGCGATCCCGATAGTTGGAGTTCAGCTCCAATGTTCAAGGCATCATTGTATTACTGTTGCACGAATTCCTGCACTGGAATTTGTACTGCGAATTGTTCTATTCCTTGCTTTGCTTCACACCACTAAATTGTCTTGATTCTGTTGGGTGTTTTGTTGTTGTTTGTGTTGAAGAGAACGCAATCGGTTTTCGGCAACTTCAGATTGCTCTTGATGTATACCCAGCTATTTGATGTTCTGAGCATTCGTAGGGGGAGCAGTAAAACGGTTCTGACTCGGAGTCTTCAGGAATTGTTTCGTATATGTGTTCTGTGTCATAGTCCATCACTTGTGCTACATTGGTTGAACATTGTGCTTATTTGGGTTGTTGCGCTACAGCAGCAGGTTCAATTCTTAGCGGCTTGGCGTGCTGTGACAACATCATATTTTCGACACGTGAATCGAGAAGTGCAATCAATCTCTTGATTTACTTGATCCAAATGAGCTCTTGTACTCTGATGAATTAATGGATCCCGACACAAAGAACTTGATGTTGTGGTAGTCATGACATCAGCGGTAGTGGTGGGCAGCAGAGCTATGGGTGCGTTCTTTTCGGTCTTTACCGGCGATAGTGTCTGGAACTATGTCACTTATAAACACCTCTGTACATGCATCAGTAACGTCAGAACCTGAGCCAATGCCACCCCCTGAGCTGTAACTCACAGTTAACTTATTGAATGGTGAAGACGCAACTGAATGTTGGTTAAATGGATGGACGATTCATTCGTATGTGGCATTTGGTTATTGGAGGAATATGGAGAGGATGTTGAGGCACTCGTGTTATTGTTTTTTTTATGTTGTCGTTGAGCTGTCTAGCCCTAATGGGCCTTGGCTGAGCGATACTACCAAACTATCGAATTGAGGCGTTTACGCTATCGTTGAAGTTTCGGGTGGCAATTTTTTACGTTTGGCTGGCGATGTCAATTGCGTGATTATTGGCGATTGTCCTCGCGAATTGGCACTCTCCTTTTGCTTTGGTATATCTTTGGGCAGGGTTTTCGCTGCCCCATCGGCACTTTCAACACTATCAACGTTGTAGGATTGTCGTCGAACATCAACAACAATGGGTTCGGATGCTTTCATGAACATTTGTACGGCTTTTTCGTGTGGCATCTGACTTTCATCAACACCGTTAACCTTCAAATAAAACAATCAAAAATAATTTAGATGAGGAAAGAATTGAACGAATTGAATAATAATGAATGAGGATGGGAACTTCAAAAAAAAATCATATCTAGGCGCCAGATTTAATCATTGGACATTTCGTCAAGACTCTTAACAGACTCATGAACTCAGTTCATGTTTCGATGCCGAGCTCCAAACATGTAAACATCATATTGAGAGTCACTTCTTAATTCTAAGCATATGACGCCCGCACTCACAAGCGGTTGCTCTTTTTTTCGATAGCACTTACTATCGAAATGTTTTGGTCAGGTGCGGTCGTTGACGACCATGATGAATCAGACCTCATCTTCCGTCGCGAGAATATCATGCCATTTGCAATGACATTACAGCTGTCACCTCTTTAGACAAAGCCAATGTGCTTGGTCCTTATTATGCAGCGATGTTGCTAAGTTGACCATAGCCTCATCCTGTACTTGAGAACGTAAGACATTCTATGGAACCAGTGATCATTCATACTCCTACAAGCGCTAGAGTATTATTCGAACTTAACATTCACAAATCATCTGTTCCTGATGGTATATTACCCCACAATGCTGATGCGGTGTTCTTCCACGCTGGCAAAAGCAGCCGCTCTCTCCTATTAAAATTGTGACTATGGTCTCAATTGTGGAGAGCAGAACCAGCGACTATTCCGATGCGGATTTGTCATTATCGATGGAGAAATATTTAGAGATTCGAAGACTTATGCTTCAAAGAAATTGTTCAGTGAACAAAATCAACCTTATAAGGGACTACTGCTAGACAAATTATATTTGCGACTACCAAGATACGATGTAAAATATCGGAAGAGAGGAGTAGTATTGTTGTATCATGTTTCTCACCTTGATATTTCGATAGAAAAAGATTCGTTAAGGGGCTTTTTTCGAGACTGCGATATAAGGGAATGAACCTTACAAGTAATTTTTATTCGCGCAGTTCAATGCGCTTGGAGATCTGAGAATCACGGTTTTACTATATACAACGACGACACCCACTATTCGTGAAAGAAGATAAACTCCTGGACATCATTGTTTCACTGCGAAAAAAAATTCAGCGGGAGAGAACTTTCTGCGAAAATTTTCTAAACAACTAGAAGTGATAATAGTTGTGATTGGCTTCTGGAATTTCGCATCAATTAATTTTCGTTTCGAACGTCACCATTGACAGATATAGCGTTGAGGTAGTGCGGGACTTTATCTATCTCGGCTCCGCTATCAACCATGACAACATGATCCCGTCAAAAATTAAACGAAGAATTACTCTTGCCAACTGGTAGTTCTGCGGGTTAAGAATGCAATTCAGTAGTAAAGCCCTCACTCGAACTACTAAGGAGATCCTACATAAGACCCTGATCATCCCAGTCCTGCTCTACGGCGCTGAAACATGGACCGTCTCAAAAGCGGATGAAGAAATCCTTGGTCGATTTGAGAAAAAAATTCTTCGAAAATTCTTCGGTCCCGTTTGCGTTGACGGGCTATGGAGACGAAGATTCAACCAAGAACAATACGAGCTGTACAGTTACATGCTCTGGTAAAAAAAAACAAACCGTATTGGACGTTTAAGATGGCTAGGTCATGTAGAACGAATGAACACCAATACTCCGGCTCGCAGAGTCTTCGATTTGCAGCCAGACATCGGACGCAGTAGAGCAACCAACTTAGAGTGCGCAACTGGAGGCAGTTAGCTAAGAACTGGGCTAATAGGAGAGGCATGTTGGAGGAGGGTGTTTTTAAAAAATAATCATACCTCTTGACTACTCAAAAATTGGTACTGGCTTGAATTCGGCGCCTTCTGATGGATGTGAGTTTGTCGGAATAGCTACTGTTGCAGCAGCATTGTCTGTTGTAGATTCGATACATTTGTATACATTGTGTTGGTTGCCGAGATCGGTGGATTTTTTGTAAACTGGACATGTTATCTATAATCGAAAAGCAATTATATACACATTGTCAGACACAACTGTTCGTTGAGCTGCACTTACCTTTTTTTTGCGACACTGGCAACTTGTTTTGTTTACTCGATACGATCTGGGCTACCTTTGATGGCGTTGGACTTATTAGCATTTCATTTGCATGGCGGTGTAATGATTTGGCACTGTCAGTCAACTCCTGCGGTAATCTGTGCTGCACGGTTGTTTCATGTATTGGACTGACAACCTGTTTCAACGCGCAAAGTATCAATGTTGAGGTGGGATGCTGTTCGCGATCCCGATAGTTGGAGTTCAGCTCCAATGTTCAAGGCATCATTCTATTACTGTTGCACGAATTCCTGTACTGGAATTCGTACTGCGAATTGTTCCATTCCTTGCTTTGCTTCACACCACTAAATTGTCTTGATTCTGTTGGGTGTTTTGTTGTTGTTTGTGTTGAAGAGAACGCAATCGGTTTTCGGCAACTTCAGATTCCTATTGATGTATACCCATCCATTTGATGTTCTGAGCATTCGTAGGGGGAGCAGTAAAACGGTTCTGACTCGGAGTCTTCAGGAATTGTTTCGTATATGTGTTCTGAGTCATAGTCCATCATTTGTGCTACATTGGTTGAACATTGTGCTTCTTTGGGTTGCTACGCTACAGCAGCAGGTTCAATTCTTAGCGGCTTGGCGTGCTGTGACAACATCATATTTTCGACACGTGAATCGAGAAGTGCAATCAATCTCTTGATTTACTTGATCCAAATGAGCTCTTGTACTCTGATGAATTAATGGATCCCGACACAAAGAACTTGATGTTGTGGTAGTCATGACATCAGCGGTAGTGGTGGGCAGCAGAGCTATGGGTGCGTTCTTTTCGGTCTTTACCGGCGATAGTGTCTCGAACTATGTTAGTTATAAACACCTCTGTGCATGCATCAATAACGTCAGAACCAGAGCCAATGCCACCCCCTGAGCTGTAGCTCACAGTTAACTTATTGAATGGTGAAGACGCAACTGAATGTTGGTTAAATGGATGGACGATTCATTCGTATGTGGCATTTGGTTATTGGAGGAATATGGAGAGGATGTTGAGGCACTCGTGTTATTGTTTTTTTTATGTTGTCGTTGAGCTGTCTAGCCCTAATGGGCCTTGGCTGGGCGATGTTACCAATCTATCGAATTGAGGCATTTACGCTATCGTTGAAGTTTCGGATGGCAATTTTTTACGTTTGGCTGGCGATGTCAATTGCGTGATTATTGGCGATTATCCTCGCGAATTGGCACTCTCCTTTTGCTTTGGTATATCTTTGGGCAGGGTTTTCGCTGCCCCATCGGCAATTTCAACACTATCAACGTTGTAGGAATGTCGTCGAATCTCAACAACAATTGGTTCGGATGCTTTCAGGAACATTGGTACGGCTTTTTCGTGTGGCATCTGACTAACATCAACAGCGTTAACCTTCAAATAAAACAAACAAAAATAATTTAGATGAGGAAGGACTTGAACGAATTGAATAATAATGAATGAGGATTGGTTGAGAGCCGATGTGGAACTTCAAAAAAAATTTATATCTAGGCTCCAGGTTTAATCATTGGAATTTTTGTCAAGACTTTTATTAGACTCATACACTACCATTCATTGCCATTCTTTAAGGGCAACAGACTGTTAGATACAAATTCTGTTAGGTTGGTGGTTGTTGATCTAACTTTAAGAAATCCGTGTAAAAATGTATTCCAGGCCGAAGAATTCTCGTCCGAGTCATATATGGTGGCATGCATCTTCAAGCGGATATTGTGGTGGAAACGCTCTCAACAATTTATAAAAAAAAATTGTGACCTAGCATGTTGCGTTTCGACCATAAAATTACTAAGCAACTTAAAAAAAGAGACAAACAGAATGTTGTGACTGGAAACAGCTGCAAGACATAACATAACAAAAAAGAAAAAAAAAAACAATCTACGGTAGAAATTAAGTTATCGCTTTGATAAGATCTGCAGTACTTTTGGAAGAACCCCCAGTATCAGTTTAGAACAGATGTTGCAGTCCTGTATCAATACAGTGCGGACGAATGGGAATTTATTTACTTCTATAGGAAGTAACAGTAGCACTCTAACCATTAGGCCACTGCACCCACGAATGCTTTTTTCTCAAGATGGTCGTGCATCACGTGCATAAATACTAAAACAATCGAAATGGCTTGGAGTGCTAATGATGACCAGGAACGGTTTTTTTGTCTCACGAAATTGTCAAATTGTATTTGCTTACCACCTACAACACATTGGCATTGTAGAAACATTTCACTGCCAATTAGAACACTTCAATCAGGGCATCAGGAAACCAGACTGGGACGCAACAACAGCTTCTAATACTTTTAAACCTCAATATTTTATTATTATTATAACTTTCTTGTTCTATAAATAAATTATAAAACAATAATTATATGAAGCACTAGCTACCAGGGCTTTCGGCTTAACTTTTATAGAAAATATAGTTTAAATAAGTAAAGCTAAAGTTTAAAAGTTTAAAAGTCTAATATTAATATCGGTGTTGAAAGTTAGTAATTCTTTTAGGTTTTTTCCAGATACTGTGTTGCTTATGGATTTTATTTTTGCGCATTGTAGCATGTGTTTCACGTCAAACTTTTCATTTGTATCACAGAATTGACTGACTGGGGCTGATTCCTTATTGAACAAGTGATTGTGTGTAAAAGAAGTATGTCCCATTCTAAGTCTTATGTAAGCTTTTATCATCGACTTTGGTAATCTGGATGAATAAATAGGTTTTTCGGCAGTCGGATTGAACATTGTATATGTGTGTTGATATAATGTCCAGTTGCTCTTCATGTTCGTGTCCATAGTCGTTTTCAAGTGCTTACCAAAATCGTTTTTACTAAAATGGTAAAGATAAGGGGCTGCTTAAATGCCAATTTAGCTTCTGCGTCTGCATTTTCATTGCCAACAATTTCTGCATGTCCCGGTATCCAGGCCAATTTTAGGTTATTTTGTTTCGCAATCAGTTTGTCACGGATGTCTAAAATGATATTGGAGTAGTTATTTCTGTTTTTAATTGCGTTGATTGAAGACAGGCTGTCAGTGAATATAATAGTTCTTTTGTTTTTTGTAGCTTGGATTGCTTTAAGGATAGCAAGAGCTTCAGCCGTGAAGATAGAAGAGGTAAGATAAAGCAGGCCTTTACTGATAATATCTCCTTTTTCATTGACAACTGCAAAGGAACTTCCTTCGGTAGTTTTTGAGGCATCAGTAAACCATAGTTGCCAACCTTGCTTTTCGTAATTGACTTTTATTTCTAAAAACATTTTTTTGTATATATCATCGCTGGTGGATAATTTTGGATACTCTGACAAGTGAGAAATGATAGAGCTATTCGGCAAGTTCCATGGAGGAAAATTAGTCGTACGCTTGTTTGCTATCACGATTGGGACATTAAGATAAATAGCTGAGCGCAGGGATTTATAGAGAGCTGATGGGGATTTTGGTGTTGTTTTTCCGTTTAAGTATTTTTTTAGCTTCGTCGTGTATAGGTGTTGTAAATGATGAGTTTATGTTTCGTATTATCTGCCAAGTAAGGAATTCGATTCTGTCATGTAGATAAGGAAGTCCAGCTTCGGTTAAAATATTTTTAATGGGTGTAGTGCGGAAAGCTCCAAGACTGCTTCTAACTGCTGAATGGTATGGTGTTGAAATGAGCTGCAATGTTGTTTTTGAACATCTTCCATAAATTGGTAGACCATAATCGATTTTAGAGAGAATTATAGCTCGGACGACATTAACAATGGAATTAACATTACAGTTGCTTTTATAGGAAGACAAATATTTCACTAAATTAACCCTGGTAGTAAGGCTCTTTCTTAAATATGTACAGTGTTCCTTAAAACTATATTTGGAATCAAATACAATGCCTAGTAGTATTTTAGAATGATTAACATTTTTTATTGAAATATTGTTTAGATTTACTCCTTCAATACATTTTACACATTTGTACTTTTTGCATATGTGAAGGAGTTCACATTTTGAAATTGAAATTTTGGCGCCAGAGGTGTTGCCCCATTCTGACAAGCTTTTTATTATATTTGAGAATATTGTAGCTAAGACAACAAGGTCTTTGTGTTTAGAAAATAAGATAAGGTCATCTGCATAGAGAATGTGACTGATTTGTGAAAAGCTACGGACAATTTTACTTACTTTATCAAAACCGATAACAAATAAAACTACTGAAAGTGGCGATCCTTGGGGGATGCCGTTTTTTAAATTATGGATTGATGAATAGATGTTGTTAATTCTTATACGAAATTTGCGGTTAGTAAGGAAGGCTTTAACGTAACTCGAAGTTTTGGGCCCGATTTTCCATTGCTTGAGTTGGTTAAAAATGACAACCAACTCTGTCGAAAGCTTGTTCGAAGTCAATTGCAAGAAGAGAAACGTGACTTTTTTCGTAAAGAGACGATGCTATGAAAGAGTCCAAGTAAAGAAGTGAATCCAAAGTGCTTCTGCCTTTTTTAAAAGCGAGTTGGTTCTGATCTATGAGTTTATCTCTTTCTACTAGCCAGAATAGACGTTTAGATATAATTTTTTCTAATACCTTTGATATGCATGGAAGGAGGGAGATCGGTCGATAAACTAATATTGTAGAATGATCTTTTTTTGGTTTTGGTATTGGTACTATTGTCGCAACCTTCCATGTTTGGGGAATTTTACCACTGTCAAAAATGTTATTATATAATGAAAGTAACCTCGTTTTCATACTTGTCGGGCAATTTCTAATCATATAGTAGGAAACCCTATCAAAGCCCGGAGTCTTACCCTGGACTGAGCTTAGAATGCTTTCGATTTCTAAAATGCTAATGGAGGATTCAATTAATTTCGCTGAAGGCGAGACGGTATAATGCTGTTCCTGTATGTTTAACGATAGGTTTTTTTCTTCATTGTAGTTTGGATGGAAATTTGAATTATCTTGCGCCTTTTCCCAACTTTCTGCAAAGAATTTGTTAATTTCTCTAGGGCATGTTAAGTTAGAAGAATCTGTTTTGATGAGTTTAATTGTGTGAGGGACAAAACTGCCTGTAAAGCTTCTAATATTATCCCACATTTTTTTAGGTGAGGAGTTTTGATTTATATCTGAGGTAAACTTACTAAAGCACGCAGTTTTTTCTAACTTCGCAGCCTTACGGAACTCTGCATTCGCCTTGCGATCGCAAATCAAATTTGCAGTGTTTGGTGATTTCTTAAATGATTTCCATGCGTTTTGCTTTTTTTTGCGAAGGATTTGGAGATTAGGGTTCCACCAGGGAACTGTTTTGTTACGTATTTTGTTTGTGGTTTGGGGTATAGATATATTTGCGGCAGTATGGATGCATTTCAGAATATTAGCAGCCTCCTTTTTAATGTTGGTAGTAACTGGTCTAAGTGAAATTTGTTTTGAAACTTCGGCTTGAAACAAGTTCCAATTGGCATAGTCAGTCAGAAACTTCGCCTGTATTTTCTGAAGTTTAGGGCCTTTGCCTATTAAAATAGATGTCAAAATTGGGAAGTGGTCGCTACCGTATAGGTCATTTTCCAGATTCCAGAGAGATTTTGGTGTCAGGTGTGGCGATATGAGAGTGAGATCGACGTGAGAAAATGATCCATGTGTAGAAAAGTGAGTTGGACGTCCATCATTTAAAACTGAGAGTCCAGCGTTTGCAATGAAATGTTCAACTAATTGACCACGGCTGTTAATTGTTCGGGATCCCCAAGAAGGGCTCCAAGAATTAAGATCACCAGTTAAAACGAGAGGGGTTGAAAGGTTACTTAAAATATTTTCAAGATCAGAAGCTTCGAATGTTTGATCTGGTGAGATATAAATTGAAATAATAGTTATCTTTAAGTTCAATTCGACTTCAACTGCTATTGCAGGTATGTTGGAGCTTATGTTGATAAATCTGTGAGGAATCGTTTTGTGTACTAAAAGGCTAACACCATTGATGAATAATTTTTTGGTGGAAAAGGTTGATAGTTGTGTTTTATATATGTCTCTTGAAGAGCAATTACACTTGGAGATGAATCATTTATTAGCAATTGGAGTTCATGATAATTATTAAAATAACCATTCATGTTCCATTGCAGAATTTTGAGATAGTTGTAGACGGTGGAGTCAGTCTGCTTACCAGTACAATTTAATGTGCAGGCAGGAGACCGAACACCACCTGATGTAATAGAAGTTCCGCGCCCCCACCGGTGTTGAGGGTCCCATCACCGGTAGAAGCGCGGGTTGCGGGGGTGTTATTGGTTTTATTATGGGTTTTCATCATCGTCGATGATTGTAGTTTTTTGTTTTGTTGTTTTTGTTGTTGGGTGGAGAAGATTTTGAAGGGTATCGGTTTTGTATGTGTTATTTAAATTGGACGTATTTAGTGTTTGAGCAAAATGTATGTTGTTGTTATAATTTTCTCTTAAGTGAGAAAATGAAGTTTGAGTTGTTTCGTTATCTATTGTTAGATCGGCTCTTTGAGTCGAAGTTAGGTTGACTGCATTGATTTCTTTGGCTGTATTTGACATGAATGTGGAATCTAATTTAGAAGAATTTTGGGTAATTTTTGAGTTATTTTTATTTAATTTTGAGGTAGATTCGTTTTGGATGGCGCTCTTCTCTTTGTTTAGAGTTGTTTGTTCAATGGAAGAGGACGATGTAGACGGTAAAGAGGTATTTGTTTCAGGAGAAGTGTGTTTGACTTTTTCAGAGTAAAGATTTGAAATTATGTAGTGCCCGATTGGGTTACGCTCTCTTTGGATGCGCCTAGCTTCGGCTAAGGTACACTTGTTTTTAGTTTTAATTTCTAGCGTTTCTTTGCTTTGCACATATTTTGGACATGTTTTTGAGGAGGAGGGATGGGGTCCGTGGCAATTTGCGCACAGAGTGCGAGTGCAGTTAGTGTTATCGTGAGGTGGGAGGTTACATATTTCACAAGAAGGGCCACGTTTACACCATTTCTTAGTGTGTCCAAGTAGTTGACAATGTCGACACCGCATGGGGTTGGGGACATATTCCGATATCTTGGTCTTGTACCAGCCAATTTCGATTGAGTCAGGGATTTGGAACAGATCGAACGTGAAAATCATAAGACCAGTTGCTTTTCTTTCATTTTCATATATTTTAGTAAACTTGTATACATCAGTGACATTTTGACTCCTTAGTTCCGATATGATTTCAGTTTCAGGAAC
The DNA here is from genome assembly GCA_949824845.1 of Rhingia rostrata. Lineage (NCBI taxonomy): Eukaryota > Metazoa > Arthropoda > Insecta > Diptera > Syrphidae > Rhingia > Rhingia rostrata. The sequence goes on from OX463759.1 coordinate 7,817,860, forward strand.
ATTAATCAAACAAGGCGCGTACGCAATACCTTTGGAGAGATTAAGATGGGAGTGAAGTTTAATATTAACTGGGCATACACTGTCAAGCACTTTAGATTTTATGAATTTGTCGGCTATGATTTGATCTTTAGCTAGAATTATTATTGAGCCATCTCTTAGTTGAGACATTTTTTCATACTGTGTGCTGATCGAATCGATTGTTTTTTTTAGAATGAAAACACTGATCGATGTTAGAGGTTTAGATTCGTCTTTAGATGTTATGTGCACAAAACGTGGATTTTTATAAATTGATTTTGTTGGTAGCAAAGGAAATTCATTGAAAACACTATTACTGGACTTTTGTCTCTTTTGAGGGGGAGTTGGGAAGGGGTCAGGGGATCTGAGAGCGCGTGTTCATCAAGAATACCAAATCGGTTGCCCGATTGGCGGGAAGGCTTCGGAGCCATCCCGTAGGGTAATAAACCACTTATTAAGTAGACAAACTGATTTATTGATATTATTTATGGTACTATTTACACCACTAAATGAATTATGGATATATGGGTTAGAAAAGGGAAATTAATTAATAGAAAAGCAAAAGCTATATTCTAAACCTCCGCTAACTAGTCTGTACGCTTGAGAGATCAGCCGATGACTGTAAACCTCAATAATGTTGATGTTGAACAAATAAAACAAAATCCGCTTTGGTTAGGACATGTAGGACACTAATGTACAGCAATAATCTGCTCGCAGAGTTTTCGATTCGCAGCCAGAAATCAGGCGACCTGGCTTTAGTGAAACCGACTTCGACAACCTTGAAGAGCACAAATGGCGGCAGTCAATCAAAAACCGGCTAATTGAAGAGAGGTATGTTGGTTGAGGACCGTGTTCATGCCGGCATTGAGCAAGATCATGTAGAGCTAAGACTATGGGAACGTAGGAGATGACAATTACGCCATAGGTAGCGCGGACTAGTATTAACGGTTATTTGTCATCATAAATTAATAATTGGAGAGCATTTAGATTAAGGTCAATGTTAATACGGAATTGTTGCGCCACTTAAGAAGACGACTATTAGGGATATCTACAGTAATGTTGATGTCACTATTGCACTCATCACCGATAAGAAGTACAAGAAAACCGTTTCTTTTCAAAAACTTGGCATATAATTAAAAAAAAATATAAAAAAAAACAATGAAACTGCACTTCACTTACCTCGATATCTTACTCAGGGGTGATGCTTTCACTTAACAAGTCATGATCGTTTTCAATCATCTGCTCCGATCCACTGAAGATGTAGTCCGTTGTAAAATTATCAGTCTGTATGCCAATTGAGACAAGGCCTTTGTTTCCAATTGAGAGAACGTCTTCGTTTTCAATTTTCTGCTGGCCGCTATTGGTGTTGTTCTCATCTCATTGAATGGCGAAGACGCAGCTCACTCTTGATGTAGACTTTTGGAGATGTCGTCGATGAGACTGACGCACTTCTTGATTGTGTGGTTATTGGAGGAATATGGAGAGGATGTTGAGGCACTCGTAATTGTTTTTCGATGTTGTCGTTGAGCTGTCTAGCCGTAATGGGCCTTGGCTGGCCGATATTACCAAACTATGGAATTTAAGCGTTATAGTCGATTTTCTTTTTTCTTCCTCCATCATTATAAAGTTGATGAGTTGCGTACAAATCACTTTTTCTATTGCAGATAAAACCTGGGCAACTATCTTACACATAGTTTGTTGTGCAAGTCCCGCATGTTTTTTTGTAAACTGGACTTGGTATCTATAATCGAAAAGCAATTATATACACATTGTCAGACACAACTGTTCGTTGAGCTGCACTTACCTTTTTTTTTGCGACACTGGCAACTTGTTTTGTTTACTCGATACGATCTGGGCTACCTTTGATGGCGTGTGACTTATTAGCTTCTCATTTGCATGGCGGTGTAATGATTTGGCACTGTCAGTCAACTCCTGCGGTAATCTGTGCTGCACGGTTGTTTCATGTATTGGACTGACAATCTGTTTCGACGCGCAAAGTATCAATGTTGATGTGGAATGCTGGTCGCGATCCCGATAGTTGGAGTTCAGCTCCAATGTTCAAGGCATCATTGTATTACTGTTGCACGAATTCCTGCACTGGAATTCGTACTGCGAATTGTTCCAATCCTTGCTTTGCTTCACACCACTAAATTGTCTTGATTCTGTTGGGTGTTTTGTTGTTGTTTGTGTTGAAGAGAACGCAATCGGTTTTCGGCAACTTCAGATTGCTCTTGATGTATACCCAGCTATTTGATGTTCTGAGCATTCGTAGGGGGAGCAGTAAAACGGTTCTGACTCGGAGTCTTCAGGAATTGTTTCGTATATGTGTTCTGTGTCATAGTCCATCACTTGTGCTACATTGGTTGAACATTGTGCTTCTTTGAGTTGCTACGCTACAGCAGCAGGTTCAATTCTTAGCGGCTTGGCGTGCTGTGACAACATCATATTTTCGACATGTGAATCGAGAAGTGCAATCAATCTCTTGATTTACTTGATCCAAATGAGCTCTTGTACTCTGATGATTTAATGGATCCCGACACAAAGAACTTGGTGTTGTGGTAGTCATGACATCAGCGGTAGTGGTGGGCAGCAGAGTCTGTATCCACCTGTTGCCAAAAATTTCAAAGTAGCTGATACCTTTATGATGTTGGGCACAAAGGTTTGCCTTCTACGTACACTTAGTTCCGTTTAAATGTTGTCTGTGTGTATTTATTATGAAGGCATCTTTTTAATGGCAGTAGTGTTGAACAAAGCTGAAATAAAGTCATTTAATCGGATTAAAAATTGCTTTAATAAATACTTAACGCTTTACCTTTTCTCGCTGAGCTTCATTATATTAGATTTATCTCTAATCCGCCTTCGTTCAATTTGTTGAATTCGTTCTAAATTTTTATCTGAATCCCAATCAAACAAAATTGAGACACTCTCCATCACGGTAAATTCGGTTTCAACAGCAGCTATTTGTTAATTTTGTTTATATTATTGTGATGTCAAATAAATATCGAGTCTCGTTCGAATATCGCAAATTAGTTGGCTAATAGCTTGACATTACTGGCATTCGATTCTATTTTGCTTAGGTAGTACCATTTGAAAGTAGAATCTCAAATAAGTTTCGAATGGAATCAAAAGTTGAATCGAATTACATGGTTAGGCCTCTATGTCTATGTTTCGCAATGCCCCTCTGGGGAAATTGTTTGTCATAGTAAGCGGACGGAATGAACTAAACGGAGATCGCGAAGATAGTAACACGGTCCTCATAGTTCCGTTTACTTGCCTTACGGGAAACTTTTCTCATGCAGCAATCTGGTTTACATTGCTGACGAGAACAAATTCCCGCGATTGGCCTGTATATGATTTTATTCATTGCTAGGCCAACTTTTTATCAGATACCTAAAAAACCAAAGCAAAGCAAAGTAAAAAGCTATAACGGGTGGAAAACTGAACTTATTCCAACAATTCCAGTAAAATTTTCATACGCAAAAGTTTTCTCTTCTTTATCTGTAACTGCTGGTATCTGAAAATAGTGGGTCTAGTCAATTGACAAGATTGATACCCAAATTGCCCGTTAAGAGCACAAATTGCGGATTTGCAGAATCAAAACAAGGGCAAAAAATTCACCAAAAAGTATATCCTTGTCAGAAATCAAGTGCACTAGCTGTCCACCAATTTAACGTTGTTGGTGTAAGTTTAAGGCTTGAAAATTTCATATCACATTTTGCTTATTCTATGTCCGTTTGGCGTAATTCGGTGTAAAGCTCAGTCTTCTATAGTGTCGATCCCAAATTCACCCGTGGTCATATTTAAATGACAACCAGTTAGTTTTAGCGATAATTGTTTTATGTAACACAGCCGCTGAAAAGATAAGGGAATATCTGATCGCGTTAATTTATTAACAACCAAAATCGAAGACTCTCAAAAGTAAGATATTGCTTCGCTTCGAATACGAAACGCCGATCCTTTGCAAATAGACCAGAAAGTGACACAATTTTTGCTAAAAGGCTATAAATTTCTTCGTCATACCAAGAACCCTCCGTTTCTGAAATGAAAGCCAACATTCACTTGAACGCTGTCAAATTTTCGAAACGCTGGATAATCAATAGCTATGTTTAATAATATTTATTATGAAATTTGTATCGAACTTACCGTTTTCAAATTCATCCACTTCGTAGGTATTTGTTCATACTTCTCATATCTAGAATCGCCACCAACTCTCCCTGTAACTGAACAAGTTATTCAATTCTCGAACAAATCGCAATTCGTAATCTCAACCTTTTCCTATGAAACTGCAGTGATTAGCTGCATAATATCCTTGCTGCCAGGGTTTGTAATAATGGAATGCATACAATTTTTGAATACAGAGTTAATAAACAATTCTATAACTTTATTTATTTTTATACTTTCTTGAACAAATATCCTTACTTATGAAATATTGTTTTTATTTAGGAATATGAAATATCATAATTGCATGTACTTAATTTAACAAACATTATCAAATGTTATAATAAATATATTTTTATATATATATATATGTTCTGTATTGGTAGTTGTTTTGGGGGACAGAGAGAGTCGAAATATTAACATTTTATCGAATGTACTCTCAAGAGACCATTCAATTCTTAACTATATCACATAAGCCAATCAGAAAATATATTTCAATCTTGTTTTGTTTTTATTTATTCTATATGACATAATGATTAAATTTTAACTAACAATTTTTTTTATTTATTTTTTTATTTTATTTTTTTAATTGTATTTAATTTAACGAATAATAGACTTAGATTAACAAGATTATTTTGGGTTTGGTTAGATATGATTTTTTTTTATAAAACAAAAGTTTTAATGCAAGTACCCTTTTTTGCTACGCACCACAACAACTGACTTTTTTTATTTATATAAATATTTTTTTTTTAAGTGAGACAAGAATAAATTATGAAATAAAGTTTGTAACACCATTTAACACCAACAAATTAAAATTGATAAGACATTTTATAAATTGAATAAAATATTATAAAACAACTATTTTGATATAGCAAATCATTGAAGCAGCGAGAAAATACATAAAATAATGGCAAAAAAATATACATACGATCCATTGCTGAATCAATGGTAGATTTATAAAAAAAAAAAGATGTTTCCAAGTTGCGACCACCGACTCAGAACTTCGGTAGCGATTTTTCATAATTTCCTGACTTTGCTTTATAATGATATAAATGTAAAAATTGATTTGACGTCTGTGGGAGAACAAATACCAGAAGATCAGCTAACTGCTGTCATCATGTATATAAAGTCCATCGTAATTCCGTAATTGGTTGCTTGCACTTACATATAATGTTATTGTGCTTAGACCAGTTATATTGCCACATGAAAACAAAATCCGCTCGGCATTTGTGTTTGCCCGATTGTGAGAATTATTGATTTTTCCGTCATACCTGAATCTAACCGAGTGGTTTTTGTCAGCAGTGTTAGCGAAATCTGGACTATATGAGACAATTGATAAAGATTAGCAAACTTCTGGCTGCTATTAACCCTAATCCTACCAAGGTGTGCCTCGGAGGCACATTTCATTTTAAAAGTACTATATTTCTCTAGATACAATTTTAATCCAACTGTGTATTTTAGTATTCTAAACAATTGCTTTTTGACACATAAAACAACTAAAATAAATTTTAATATATTAACTGCCTTTTAGATATCGTGATAAGCATACTTTACTGACACCCTCTACCTAGGTGAGCTCCAGAGGCACATATGAAAAATATTTTCATTTTTTGATGTAATGTGTGACGAATTTCCCTGCTTCAAAATTCTTTTCACCGCGCATTATGGGGAATCCCATATAACTTATTCGGGGGATTCCCCCACTTTAGGTTTTTTTTTGAACTGCATACGGGGTTATATCCCAGTTTGTGTGAAAAGAAATTGCAACCAGTCCAGTTGATCCGTGAATTAGTGATTAGTGCATAGGTAAATTATACATTGTTATATATATGCAATTGGCTTACATTAGTTCAATCTCTGTGTTTTTTTTTTTCAAATCTGGTAAGTAAAATATATGAATCATAAAATGCGAATTTTTACAGCATGACATTTGCAAAATACATGGTATCTACATTTCTATTGTACAGACATTATGACTGATCGGCGTAGAGCACTAACTAAAGGAGAGATTATCGCTGCAATACAGGAAAATGATATAGATCCTGATGAAGGAGTTAGTGAGGATGAAGATAATTGAAATGACGATACTTCTTCTAGCGAGATAGATTTTCAAAAAAGTGTCGATGAAGTTAGCGATGAACAGCAGCGAAGTGACGGTGATGCAGTTGAGGATGATTTCCCAAACTATTCGGAAACCTTTGTTGGAAAAGATGGCACAGCATGGAAATCAACACCAATTGCAAAGGGAAAAACTCGAGCGCACAACATTATTACAACAGCTTTGAATAAGGTGAAGATTCCACCTGGGGTCCACATTGATACCCCATTTGATGCATTCAGGTTGTTTTTTGATGATGCAACCATTGGTATTATAGTGACTTTCACTAATACAGAAGCTGTTCGTTCTATTGGAACATTATGGAAGCCAGTTGACGACATTGAAATTCGAGCATTTTTAGGCCTGTTGATTACTGCCGGAAGAAATAAGCAAGGAATTATTGACTACAACGAACACTGGAGCCCTCTTTTTGGAAATTTTTTATATAAAGCATGTATGTCACGAAACAGATTTACCCAATTGTTGCGATTTATTAGATTTGACGATAAAAACACCAGGACTGTTCGAAGGCAAAAGGATAAACTGGCTCCAATTAGAGACCTGTGGGAAAGAGTTAATTTAAATTTGTCGAAGCATTATATTCCGGGCTGCAACCTAACTATTGATGAGCAACTGGTTCCCTTTCGGGGTCGCGTATCGTTCCGGCAATATATACCAAGCAAACCAGATAAGTATGGTATGAAAATTTGGTGGATTTGTGACAGTGGCTCTAGCTATCCATTACGTGGGATACCATACTTGGGAAAGGAAGGCCCAAGCCGATCAGAAAACTTAGCGCAAAAGGTTGTTGAAGAGCTTTGTGTACCTTTTATCAGGACCAACAAAAACATTACATTTGACAACTACTAAGAACAAAAGATGTATACCATAAAATTTTTTACCAACTCCTCGTCGGGAAATAGAGAGCAACTTATTTGGCTTTCAAAAAGCTATGACTCTTGTATCCTATGTTCCCAAAAAAAATCGTGCTGTGATCATTTTGTCGACCATGCATCATGAAAACATCACCGATCTGTCAAATAAAAACAAATCAGAAATAAATTATAATTCAACGAAAGGAGGAGTCGATACCTTAGATCAAATGGCACATGCATATTCGGTGAAGCACAAGACCAACAGATGGCCTTTAGCTTTTTTTTTCAATATGATTGATGTCTGCAGTGTAGCTTCATTCATTGTATGGAAAAATATTTATCCCGAGTGGAATATATCAAAAAAAAGAAAGCTTCGTAATATTTTCTTAAGAGAAATGGCGACCGAACTAGTGATGGAGCATATCAGACGGCGCAGTTTGGTTGGTTGCATAAAAGCCACACTACTGCAATAAATACTGCGTGCAAGAACCTAGCCCTACCAGCAGAGGGTCCACTTAAAAAATCCATTAAAAGAAGAAGATGCTATATTTGTCCTTCAAAAAAAAGCAGAATGTCAACACAGTGCTGTGATACATGTAACCTAACAGTATGTGTTGAGCATTCGGAAAAAACATTAACTTGCAGTAACTGCAAAGAAAAGAAATAAAATAAATGGGTATTTATTTATGTATTGATGTATGTTCAATAAAAGTTAAAATCAATAAAATGTATATAACTCTTTGTTTATTCATGTGTTTCACAATTTAATACAGTTAGCTATTTAACCAGATACAATGTGCCTAGTAGGCACACCTTGGTATGGCATGTAACGAAAATTCCTTGGTAGGATTAGGGTTAAATCCCGTATGCCACTATCATATTTATATTGTTTTAGATCGTTTCTTTTTGACATTTTTTGCGATGTCCAGTAAATAGAGCTTTTCATAAGTGTTTTTGGGGAGTATAATGCTGAGGGAAAGAAATATCGGCGATACTTTATGTTAATCTTAAAAGATTCATTAACTTTATTAAGGGGCTATCGCGAATTTCCTAGCGGTGCGGTAGCCAAGGATGGCTACCGCTATTGGATGGGAACCAATAACATCTGGCTTCCCAAGGTCATTTGCGTTTTAATTTAGTTTTGTTTTATCATTAGATCTTTAGAGATACAGCTTAATCCGTCTACTCTTTTTATTAGTTGCCTTCAAGTTTTTTCTTTTTGGTATAATAGGCATGTAATATATAAACGGTAGTCCAGCAGTGAGTGCAAGATCCCACGCCTCCGTCGAGCTAGATCGAGCGTGTGCAAGCATGCCTACTAGCACTGCGCTGTCAGGACAACCTACCTCATTGCCCATCTACTTTTTTCGAGATTTCTTGTGGTCCTAGAAGTAGGGGGGATGGAAAGAGATCACCTTTCGGTGAGGTAGGGTCAACTTCCGTTACAAAGAGATCACAAATCCAGCATTATTCAATCAACCCACCCGTGGTGTAAACACAATTCCGAACACTTCCTAACGCGCTGGGTAGTTTAGTCATGTTGTGTGTGTTAAAACTTTGGCGCGTACAGAAACCGAGTAGTTAGTCATGTTGTGGGCAAATTGTTTTTTTGAGCCGACTGCAGTTGCGTTGTGGTAGCGAAACGGAGCGAGTGCTGGTGCTGGGTACTTCCCACAAAAAAATTAATTGTAAAATAAAAAGTGAAAGAAAATAAAGAATTTGGATAAATCCCTCTGGGAACTTATCTTTGGTTTATTTTTCAATAGTAACCAGGAGCCCACAGGTGATAAACCAAATTACAACCTCGTGCATACGGTAAACTCCTTGCTGTGCACGCGTACGGTAATTGACATTTTGACATTCGATTTAAATCGGTATTATACGTTTTCATCAAAACGGAGGAGGAGTTGATTAGCTCTCCATCGCGGTTAGTGCCTCGATTTAGAGTACGTTCCAGTCGAAATTATGGATGCTCTAAAGCGAAAACGTGCGGTTATCAAAGGCCAAGTAACGCGGATCGTTACTTTCAGTGAATCACCGAGTGCTCCACTGGCCGAAAGTTAGTCGCGTCAAACGAAACTTGAACGACATTTATGCAAGAATAAGCGCTCGAATTCTTGCATAAATGTCGTTCAAAGTGAAATTGATGATGATGTACAATTAGCGGAAGAAATTCAATATCGCGCTGAGTTCGAATTCGAATTTTACAGTGCACATGCAAGACTTTTGGAACTGATAGAAAATCATGGGGCATGTGATTCGCGATCGGATACGGACATTGAACTCACTAAAGCCATTCAATCGTTAACCAAAATCAGTGTTCTTGAAACGAAATAGTGAAAAGTTTAGTAGATTCCTCGCTCCAACCGATAAGTATCACAAATCAACATCGGGTCTACATACAGTGACTTGACCCGAGTTTTCGGGAAAATTCGACGAGTGGGTTAGATTTCGCGATTTGTTTACTGCACTAGTGATATCAAAAAAATCAGTAACAGGTATCGAGAAATAAGAATTTCTACAAACGCGATTAAAAGGTGACGCGTTATCGCTTGTAAAACATCTTCTACTTAGCAATTTCGTTATTGCTTGGAGCTTACTAAACGAGCATTATGATAAGCCGAATTTTATCATGGTAAAAAGGGGTTCGCTAGCTGAAATAAAACGCTTGTTCAGCACTACGATCGAGGACATGAACGCTCTTCGAACCTTAAAAATCCCAATCGAGTCGTGGGATGTATTGCTTATTTATTTTCTGTCGCGTAAATTAGATTCGGAAAATAAATTGTTGTGGATTTGTGCGAGTAAAGACAGCAATAAGCAATCATTTTCAGATTAGGTTTCTGCTCGGTGTGAATTTGTCCAAGCAAACGGAATTTGCTGTGACTGTCTTCGCGTGAAAGATGCAGTGGCGGAGTACAAAAACTCAACTGTAAAACGTGTGGTTTCGTATCCGCTGTTTCAGTTCGTTCCATTTTTAAAATAAATTAGAAACATGAATAATACAGCGATGACTTAAACTAAAAATCCAGAAGGGTAGAATTTTTTGTTTATAAGAAAGTGTTATATGTTTATTTTATATAAAGTGGTTGCATTGTTAAGCAACGTTTTAGCTTCGTGAAGGTGAACATAGATAAATATCGACAATAAATGGGATAAATTAAAAAAATTCATTGATTTCTTGAAATTAATCACAAAAAGATATAATACACAGCACTGTGTCTTCTTAAGTTATCTTCAAATGCTGTTAATCCTCTTTGCCTTTTGAAAGCGATTTCAGTTTTGTGGTCCCAATCCCAACAATCGATCGGCTTGTCTGATAGCGAATTTGTTGATTCTTCCAATCCGAAAAGAATCATAAGTAGCTCTAAACGCCAAAACAAAAATATAAAAAATGGGAACAAATTTACTTTAGCACAAACCCCCTTTTTTATCCCACTCACTATTTTATGCTGAAAATCTAGCAATTTTTTAAAATCGTCGCCTTCGATTATTTTAAAGGTTATTAATCAATCAAAATTCAAAAAATCAGCAAGCAATCAACATTTTTTTGACAGTTCACGAATATCTGAATAATAAATGCCATCTGGTAGCCATATATAAATTTAACTTAGCTTGAGGAGACCAGATGTATACATGCTTACGTTCATCCTGTTTTGCAAGCTACTTGTGAATTGTCACTTCTCATTAAAGTGCGAATTTTTATATGAATTCTTGTTCAATAAACGCGCTTATAATTTCGTTCTTATAAAAAGTAGTATTTATTTCAAATCAGTATCAAAGTATTGTTAAAAAAACAACAAACATGCTTAAGATGTTCCGGTAACCATGACGTAAAAAAATGTACCAATAACTCTCTAAAAAGTGTTAATTGTTGCGAAGCAAATGATCAGAATTCAGAAATTCTGGACAATATAGATCAGGTCAGAGTAGAGCAGAACCTATGTACGTAGATGCCCTGGGTAATGAACAAGACGTTAACCAAATAGAAAGTCACGAGTTTTTTTTATAAACTAGCCTCGGACAACAGTAAAATATGCATAAAACTAACGTTAGAACAAACAGACTATATAGCAATGATCGATACATGGTCCACTATAAGTCTCTTCAGTCCAAGGCGAGTATCTTCAAATCTTTACGAAATAATTGAAGAAGCCCCGATACAAATAAATACCATTGAAAGTATTGTTCAAAATAAAACCAAACAAGTCAAAACAAAATGCCCCAGCCAATTTGGTCAGCCTTGCAACGCAAGGATGAAATGGACCAAGCTTGCAATAAACAAACCTTACGATTTCCTTATCGGAATGGATTGGATTGGAAAAAATACAAAAAGTATAGATATACAAAATGAGGAAATTATTTTAACGAATGGTATGCGTCTTCCGTTCCTAACCAAATCTCTGAACAAAGTAAACGTGCTAGATGTAAGCGAAGTAGGCAACATTCAAACAAACCATCTCAACGAATTAGAAAACCAATCTATTAGAAAGCTCTTGGGCAAATATAAAAACTTATATTCAAGGAAGGAGATGAATTAACAAATACTAATGCAGTAGTGCATTAAATAAACACCACCACAGATCAACAAATTAATTCAAAATTATATAGATATCCTCCCAAACAAGAAGCTGAAGTACGTAAACAAATGGAAGAGATGGAAAAACAAGGGATTATCAAAAAAAGCAATAGTCGATACAGCTCACCAATAATAGTTATCCCAAAGAAAAAAGATAACTCAGGAAAACAAAAATATAGAATTGTAGTAGACTACAGAAAATTAAATCAAGTGACTAATGACGACAAATATCCACTTCCGAATATTGACAGCATTTTGGACAAATTAGGCAAATCTCAGTACTTTAGTACTCTGGATTTAGCAAAAGGATATCACCAAATCCTGGCAGCAGCGAAAAGAAAAAAAATACACTAAAATCGTCAATGTTAATCAAAATTTGTTATCTTGTTATAGGACTGTCTTCTAATAATTTATTTACTAGAAGACAAGAACTCTTAAATATTATGCATTGCTCTGGAGTTGATAACTTTGAAGGGCAATATATTTTTTTGATAAAGGAGCTCGAAAAACGAACAAATTGTAATGTTGAGCACTTGAAGAAGAAATTATGTAGTTTCAAATTCCAATACAGATCGAAATGGGCGAAAGCATGTAGAATAGATTCAAGATTAAAAAAAAACAACAAAGTGTGGCTTGAGACGTCACTTTCGTTCCCATGTATTACAAAACCGAAACGCGGTCGACAGGTTATTCCTTTTGAAAACAGCAAACGATTTAAGACCAAGAAACTCCGTGAATCAGCTTCTACCTCGGAATTAGTGTACGCTACTTTTATGAGCTTACGATCTGCAGGCCAGGTAAAAGTTTCAAAAGTTTAAAAAGACATTTCTGCTTATCCAGAGCATGCCAAAATATATATGTATGAAGAAGCAAAGGAGAGATCTTTAAAGCCAAAGAGTCTTTTATCAGATGAAGATGCATTATCAGTTCTAGTAGAAGCTAAACTATCCCGAGAACAGTATGATGTTATAAGAAGATGTGCTTCAGAAAAATTTCCATCATATAAAAGAGTACAGTTAGCTAAGAAGCTATTCTATCCAACAGACATTACTGTGACTGAAACTGGAGCTTGAGTCTTGTTGCAACCTCTTTTAGATCACACCATAATGCGGCTCTGCAAAACATTAACTCCTGTCATCAATGCATTGAAAAATGAAGAAATAATTGAAATGTGCTTAATCTCCAAATGGGGGTTTGACGGGTCTTCGGGACACAGCTCGTACAAGCAGGCGTTTCAAGATGCTGAAGTTAACGATTCAGCTGTATTTATTTCAGGTATTGTACCGCTCCGATTGATGGCTTAGGACCTCGTTGTGTGGCAAAACCCACGTCCTGCGTCAACACGATATTGCAGACCAATAAAAATAGAATTTCAGAAGGAATCTGTTGATGTATCTATGCGAGAACAACGTCAGATAGAAAACCAAATTTTGAATCTGCACGAAAGCATTGTTACCCATGCTGCAAAAAAATTCGCCATGAATTAATTTTATCTATGGTTGACGGGAAGGTGTGTAATGCACTAACTGAAACCACCTCAACCATGAAATGCTTCTTGTGCGGTGCAACATCAAAGGACTTCAATAAGATTGATGAAATAGTTTCAAGGGAAGTTAATACCGAAAATTTGAAATTTGGTCTTTCTGTTCTATATGGTTGGATTCGATGCTTCGAATGTCTTCTTCATTTAGCGTACAAATTTCCTATAGCAAAACGGCAAGCTCGTGGGGTGGAAGACAAGCAAATCGTTTTGGAAAATAAAACTCGAATCCAAAAAGAATTTAAAGAAAAATGTGGCCTTATTGTTGACAAACAAAAGCCGGGTTTAAGCAACAGCAACGATGGAAACACCGCCAGACGATTTTTTCAAAATCCAGAGTTGTCTGCAGAAATAACGAAGATAAACATTGATTTGATAAAAAGACTTCATATTATTCTGATCACTATATCAAGTGGATTTGACATAGACCCTGAAAAATACAGAATATTTTTTTTGTCTAAATTTTGTTTTTTTAAATAGAACATATACCAATAAAAACGATAGATCCACTTAAAAAAAATCTCACAGGTTTAGTTGATTTGATGGCAGTTTTAAGGCTATTCTGCCCCAGCGTGCGGAGGGGCGAACATTACCGGAAAAGTATCTTCTTGTCATCGTAGAATCCGAAACGAAATTCAAAAGGGAACAGTTCACTTGTCGGTAATGTAGGTGTTTATCACTGGTTCATAAAAATCGAACGAAACGAAACTCCCCATACAAATTGTGACATATCTCATTCGCTGTTGTTTCATTGCGGATTTGGATGTTATTTTTGGAAATTAATAAAAAAATTCGGAAAACATGTAAGTAGTGAAGTATATTTTATTTAAAATACAATTTCATTAATCTAAATACCCATTCATTGGCAACATTATGCAGGAAAAAAAATTCTAATCGAGATCAGTTTAAAGAGCTGATCAAATCGATGAACCAGAATCCCGATATTGCCAAAAATATGTGCACAAGGCCACCAGAGATTGTTAGGAATTATTGGATGGAACTACAAAGAAAGACTAAATAGTTCAGGACCTCCAGAGAAAGAAGTTTCTGAGTGGAAGAAAGTAAGAAGATATATATATATCATAATTTTGATTCTTTTCAGTGATTAAAAACATTCCAGGTTTGGAGTGACCACAAGTCCTATTTGAAGAAAAAATTATCATCGAATAAGAAGGAGATTCAAGCAACAGGTGGCGGTCCAAATAAGTTGGTGCAATTTATCGCAGAGGAAGAAGATGTAATTGCGTTGGTTCAACTAAAAGAGTCTGCACAATGAAGAAATGGAGAGAATTGCAAGAGAGAAATTAAAACTAAAACAAAAATTACTGGTGGTCGAACTGGATAGGAAACGCCAGTTTTATCTTCTTCAGTCATGTTTAAATGTATCCATTTGAGACACAGTTTTTGCTCTAGGACTTCTATAACTTGTTTTAGCACTTCCGAAAACGTTGATTGTGCTATGCAAACATTATAGTCCTTTCCAGCCCCATGCTGGTAGCTCCCTTCGTAAGCAGGCCGCCAATTTCACTTTTGGTGAGATTGAAAAGGACTTTGTGTTGGGTTTGAGCTCTGCCTTAGGAACATCCAGAACATATAAAAATGCCGCTTTGTTAAGCCGAATGTTTTTAACAAATCTGAAATTATTTGTTTGTACAGTCAATTTTAAATCACAAAATAAAACTAAAACATACGTTTGATTCGGTAGTTCCAAAATATCTTCTGATGTCCCTCATAAGTATGCCCTCAAACTTTTAGCTGAGGGTACGGTTTCCTCATCGTCGTCAGATGAATCAAAATACACAAATAGACTGTCCATTCTATTTCTTTTAAAGGACTGAATATCAATAATTTTATCAAAAATGACTGTTCAATAAAGGGTGAATAATAGTTTATTTGCACACAATAATTGACAATCTGTCTTTAGATTAACATTCACCTGAGTCGATAAGAGAAACTGATGGTCGGCAACTAAGCGTATCCGACGGAATCTACGATACAGTGAAAGTGAAATAAGCAAGTGAAGGGGAATTGAATTCCGCCGGAATCTACGATAGGCATGATTATTAAGCTAAAATAATTGTAACGCACTTGTCACTTTGTCAGCAATAATTATGTTCACACCTAAAATTCCCAGAAATAAAACATATCATGTCCAATAGCACATTTACCCTAGAATTAAGAAATTGTAAAAAGTTCAGTAATAAATCAGTGGTCAAACGATAAGGTTGAGTTTTTTTTTTATTGACCTCCAACTCCGGGAATATAATTCGCGCGTTGCAAAGAATAACGGATCAGCACAAATTGGTGGGAACCAATGCCGATGAAAGGAGATCTGGGTTAGGGTATATTAAATTATTGTTAGTCTAGATTTGGAGCTCGTACGGTACGATCGTCAATAAAGATTTATAACGTTTTAATTAATTAATTAGTTTAAATTATTGTAAGTCGAACCGTTAGGCCCGCCCCTTGGCGGGCGTTCGCATTTTTTTTGAGTCCTTGTAAAGGACATCCTTAACTTATAAATTGCTGCGGTGTTAGGAATTGAAAAACTAAACTATGCAGTGAAAAACATAAGCGAACGTTTAGAGACCTCTCTAATCTTAGTAATTGCAGATGCTGCGTAAGTAAAACAGATAAATTTCAAATGAAAATTAATAATAGTTATTTCATTTAGATTTATATCATATTATCGACTTAATAAACATACTTTCCAAATGTTGCTGCAAACTGTTGTGACACATCTAAAAGCATAATCGATTCCTTTCGTGTTGTAGTTGCCTGCAGTTTTGCGTTTCCTTGCCGAAGGAAGCTATCTCAGATCAATTAGAAAAGATTCTGATGTTGCTTTGGGCCGTTGCACTGTGTGAAAAGAGTTCTCAATGTTTGTTCAAGATGGATCAAAATTTCCATGTCGAATGAAGAAGTACTTAAATCAAAACAACATTTCATGGACGAATTTTTGAGTTAAACAACAATTCCAACGATGATGACCTAGCCCGCGCTTTAAGGGCATGGGAACTGTATGATATTTATATCTTGTTTTCATCAATAGACACTTTTTAAGGTTGCGCTAATTTGTGTAAACCAACGAACGTACATCTAAGAACTCTAAGTCAAACTCACCTAAAAAGTGACAGTTCTGACAATCAAACAAAGCCAATTTCATTGGCTTTCAAGCACACCTTAAAGTGACAGTGAAAAACAATTCAGCTTTTTTGTGCCTTTGTCCGATTTGAAATAGACAGATGACATTACGCTAACCCTGCATTAAATATTTAAAGTTAGGTTTCGGTTGCTTTAACTTTAATGCAGAGGGATAATGCTAAGGTTTTACGACTATAATTATCAAAACGTGTTAGTGCGTGATAAAATAGTTTTAAATTCTACTTTAAGCGACTTTAAATTTGCGCCCTTGAGTATATCTTTACTAACTTATATGTAGATGTGAGCTTTGTACAATTTGTATATTATCCTGTAGTCGTAGATGATAAGCAAGAAGAAAGAAAGATCAGTCGATCTTCCACCTTCAAGAGAAATTGATGTTTTATTTCGCGCCTACTACAATAGGTATTTAGTTTGTTTTAGAAATAGAAAAATAAAATATTACCTCTTTTGTTATGTAATAATAATTAACTGAACTGCAGCTAACTTAATAAATTGCGACTAACTTGATTGTAAATCGGAAAAGTGGGAATTCCGCCTTAATAATACAGCGTGGTGCGCTTACACACCAACAATAGGGCCACTGATTAGACCACCACAATATGGAAGCTTATGTATATGTAAAGGACCATTGAAGTGCACCCACGAATCAAGAGTCAGAACAACATAACTCCTCTTGGACCTCCGTTATTGATGCAAAAACGGGATTGCAAATAGCATCCCCTGAATCATTTTGATACGGAAGGAGGACTAATACTGCTGAACGAAAATTTACAAAATATTGACTTTAACTCTCAATGACAACAATAATTGCAGTGATGACGACCTAGCCTGCGCTTTAAGACCATGGAAACTGTATGACTAACTGTATATATATCTTGAAGGTAACAAAACAAAAAAGAACACTTCACAGTCACCGTTTTTATTTTTTTTTATTTTTTTGTTCCTTTAAAATACTCAGTGCAATAATTTCTACCAGCGTACGAGTCGGTCTATGAAAATATTTCAGGGCGAAGATATTCGAAATATTTGCCATTCGTATGCACGATATTGGTCGCATCAATTTGCATCCACTGGCCACAAGTCACGAACTGACACGGTCGTCCTCCTGATCCAATACCATAATTTTGGACATCCGATGATATACTCGAGTCGGTTATAATATTGGAATAATAGTTCCATAGTGGCAGCCTGCAAACTCAGTCTCCCGTATGGACACTGGCATTTTTTATTTGCTGCCATAGAATCTCTGAATTAGTGAAAACCCCAGATGCTGCTTCGTCCAGAGTCTGTCGCATAGCACCTGATGTAGTTCCAACATCAACAATGAATTTCGGGCAATAGTTATGTGCATATTGAAGGGCGTCGGCTAAAACCAAAACATCCGATCAGTTCCCTGGATCGATATGCTTTTGCCGTCCTTGCATTTTACTACGTCGCCTGGGAGAAAGGAATTGTATCCAATTACATTTTCACATTGTGGTGCCAATGCCCGCAAGTCTACCAGCAACCGAAGGCTTGAAATTGCTTTAAAAGTAGCCACAACTACAGCAGCGCCTATCATTTCTCAACACATAAGTTTCAACTTTTGTTTGTCCTTCAAGTTTAGTCCACCACAATCGTAGGTTATTCCTTGGCCAATGAGAACGATTGGTCTTTCATTTTTTGGACCACCATCGTAACTCAACTTCAACTCGAGAAATATTGGCGCCTTACAAGAACCCTTTCCGACGCACGGCCAGAAAAGCATTCATTTTCTGACTCTCCGCAAACCTTCGACTTTGACTTCAACATTCACACCAGACATACAGAGCACCTGAATCACTTTCTCTGTAAGGACAGAGTGTGTCAACAAGTTTGCCGGTGTCTCTTGCAACTCTTCTCCAATCTTCCACATCACTAATATCATCCTTGTATATACTGATGCTTGGCGTTTCATGTCGATTTTCATGTGGACATGCAGAATCTGCAGCCGAAGGAGCTGCATTAGGAATCTGGGCTTCTTTTAGCGATGTGGAAAGTTGGCGAATAGGACTGTAAAAGGCTGCGGCACTAAATCTATGCCGAGTGTTCACCCACTGCCTTTGCAGAGAATGTGATGCAGGTGCTCTGTAAGTCTGGTGTGAATGTTGGAGTTTGGGCGGAAAGTCATCAAATGAATGCTTTTCTGGCCGTCGGAAAAAAGTTCTTGTGAAGCGCCAATTTTTCTCGAGTTAAGTTACGGTGATGGGAACTACCAATCGTTCTCATTGACCAGGGGATAACCTACGATTGTAGTGGACTAAACTTGAAGGACAAACAAGAGTTGAAACTTATGCGTTGAGATATGACAGGCGCTGCTGTAGCTATCTTACTTGTAGGGCAATTTCAAGCCTTCAATTGCCGGTAGACTTGCGCGCATTGATACCACTATGTGAAAATGTAATTGGATGCAATTCCTTTCGTTCAGCGATGTAGTAAAATGCAAGAACGGCAAAAGCATATCGATCCAGGGAACTGATCATGAGGATGTTTTGGTTTTAGCCGACGCCCTTCAATATGCACATAACTATTGCCCAAAATTCATTGTTGATGTTGGAACTACATCAGGTGCGATGCGACAGACTCTGGACGAAGCAGCATCTGGGGGTTTTCACTAATTCAGAGCTTCTATGGCAGCAAATCAAAAATGCCACTGTCCATACGGGAGACTGAGGGTGGAGTCTGCCACTATGGAACTATTATTCCAATATTATAACCGACTCGAGTATATCATCGGATGTCCAAAATTATGGTATTGGATCAGGAGGAAGACCGTCTAAAGCAGCCGCGTTTTTACGTCAATTCGTGACTTGTGGCCAGTGGATGCATATTGATGCAACCAATGTCGTGCAAACGGATGGCAAATATTTCGAATATCTTCGCCCTCGAATGGCAGGAAGACCGACTCGTACGCTTGTAGAATTTATTGTTATTGCACAGAGTATTTTAAAGGACACGTCTTCAAAAACTACACCGCTAAAAAAAAAATGGTGACTGCATTGAAGTGTTATTTACTTTGTTATGTGTTGTCTGAATGAAAAGATGCTTTTTTCAATATTTGCATATGCCATTCTGGGAGGAAACTGCGCATGTAACAAACTGTTATGCATTTCAATAGCGAAATCATCGTTCGCTTTGCACTTCTGCTGAAGAACTCATACATTTGGCAGGAATCCATATTCTGATGGGTTACTTAGGATTTCCTCAGCTGCAAATGTACTGGCAAAATGACTTTCGAGTCTCAAAAATAGGTGAGTGCATAAACAGGAATCGTTTCTATGAGCTTTGGAGATTTTAACGATTTGCCGAAGATAAAACTGGAAATCAACCGGAAAAAGGCCGACTGTGGAAGATCAGGCCGTTAATTGATCCTATTCATCAAATGTGTTTGAAATTACCGATTCCATACCACACCGCAGTAGATGAGCAGATGATTCCATTTTCTGAGCAATGTGGCTTTCGTCAGTACATGCCCGCAAAACGAAATCCACTAGGATTGAACATTTTTATTCTTGCGGCTAGCGACAGTTTGGTCTTGAGCTTCCATATATACACTGGTAAAGGCTCTGTATACGAACAAGACATGAAAGCTTTTGGTTTGGGAGTCTCTATAGTAAAGCTTCTGACCAAGATCATTACACAAGGAGGTTGTGTGTGTACTGATCGCTTTTTTACCAGTTACGGCTGTTAAATGGAGCCCAGCCTGAATTGAGATGTCAGCGTTGGTCTAAGGAACAAGCCTGTAGAGTTTCATTACCACAACCATCCATTGTTGACTTGTACAACAAGTACATGGGTGGATTTGATCTCTGCGATCGCAACATCTTCTTATATCGCTGCTACATGCGAACTAATAAATGGACCGTAAGGGCTTTTAACCATTTCGTTGACCTTATAACTTTCAACTGCTGGATCATGTACAAAAGGCATCTTAAAACGGAGTCGGGAAAGCCTGTGCCACTTTTAGAATATCAAATATATACTGCAAAAGCTTTTATAGGTTTTTCCAGTAAAGCTATGCAATTAGTCGCAAGAAATTGCTCCACAACTCCGTTAAGATCGCGATTGGAGGATTCAACAGAAACATCTGCATCTGCAAAGAGCAGAAAAGTCAATGCTGCACTTATAGTAGAGGAACGTTATGATGGTCTTGAGCTTTTTCCTCTATTTGTAGAGTCAAAACACATTACCAAGTGCCGCTCTACAAGTTGCTCTTCTCGCGAGTTATGTTAAATCAGCAGTCCACAAAGGATGACCAACATTCAACAATAAACATCAGCATCATTGATGACAACGCAACAAAGAAGTCACCCAACGAAAATAAACAAAACTCCACACAAGAAGATGATGACATCAGCAACATTGTAGACAACCAAGCCAAGCGACCAGTCGAAGCCACCATCTACAAGCAGATCTCATCGAGATTTCAAACTAGACAGACGTCTTTCAATACGTCTTACAAAAACTTCTGATGAATAAAGAAAGCTTTTAAATATTAGTTGTTTCTTTTTATTTTTTAATGAAAATAAATATTCATACTTATTTCTGTTGTGCACGCGTACGGTAATTGACATTTTGACATTCGATTTAAATCGGTTTAAACGTTTTTATCAAAACGGAGGAGGAGTTGATCGATAGCTCTCCATCGCGGTTAGTGCCTCGATTTAGAGTACGTTCCAGTCGAAATTATGGATGCTCTAAAGCGAAAACGTGCGGTTATCAAAGGCCAAGTAACGCGGATCGTTACTTTCAGTGAATCACCGAGTGCTCCACTGGCCGAAAGTAAGTCGCGTCAAACGAAACTTGAACGACATTTATGCACGAATTCGAGCGCTTACAAAGTGAAATTGATGATGATGTACAATTAGCGGAAGAAATTCAATATCGCGCTGAGTTCGAATTCGAATTTTACAGTGCACATGCAAGACTTTCGGAACTGATAGAAAATCATGGGGCATGTGATTCGCGATCGGATACGGACATTGAACTTACTAAAGCCATTCAATCGTTAACCAAAATCAGTGTTCTTGAAACGAAATAGTGAAAAGTTTAGTAGATTCCTCGCTCTAACCGATAAGTATCACAAATCAACATCGGGTCTCCATGCAGTGACTTGACCCGAGTTTTCGAGAAAATTCGACGAGTGGGTAAGATTTCGCGATTTGTTTACTGCACTAGTGATATCAAAAAAATCAGTAACAGGTATCGAGAAATAAGAATTTCTACAAACGCGATTAAAAGGTGACGCGTTATCGCTTGTAAAACATCTTCTACTTAGCAATTTCGTTATTGCTTGGAGCTTACTAAACGAGCATTATGATAAGCCGAATTTTATCATGGTAAAAAGGGGTTCGCTAGCTGAAATAAAACGCTTGTTCAGCACTACGATCGAGGACATGAACGCTCTTCGCACCTTAAAAATCCCAATCGAGTCGTGGGATGTATTGCTTATTTATTTTCTGTCGCGTAAATTAGATTCGGAAAATCAAATGTTGTGGATTCGTGCGAGTAAAGACAGCAATAAGCAATCATTTTCAGAATAGGTTCCTGCTCGGTGTGAATTTGTCCAAGCAAACGGAATTTGCTGTGACTGTCTGCGCGTGAAACATGCAGTGGCGGAGTACAAAAACTCAACTGTAAAACGTGTGGTGCAAAACACAACACTATGCTGCACATAGATCAACCTCCTGCACCATTCGTGCAAGCAGTACCTACTATCGAGGACATGAACGCTCTTCGTACCTTATAAATCCCAATCGAGTCTTGGGATGTATTGCTTATTTATTTTCTGTCCAAGCAAACGGAATTTGCTGTGACTGTCTGCGCGTGAAACATGCAGTGGCGGAGTACAAAAACTCAACTGTAAAACGTGTGGTGCAAAACACAACACTATGCTGCACATAGATCAACCTCCTGCACCATTCGTGCAAGCAGTACCTACTATCGAGGACATGAACGCTCTGCTCTTCGTACCTTATAAATCCCAATCGAGTCTTGGGATGTATTGCTTATTTATTTTCTGTCCAAGCAAACGGAATTTGCTGTGACTGTCTGCGCGTGAAACATGCAGTGGCGGAGTACAAAAACTCAACTGTAAAACGTGTGGTGCGAAACACAACACTATGCTGCACATAGATAACCTCCTCCACCATTCGTGCAAGCAGTACCTACGTTTAATCAGCCTAGTACATCTTGTTTATAAGAAAGTGTTATATGTTTATTTTATATAAAGTGGTTGCATTGTTAAGCAACGTTTTAGCTTCGTGAAGGTGAACATAGATAAATATCGACAATAAATGGGATAAATTAAAAAAATTCATTGATTTCTTGAAATTCCTCACAAAAAGATATAATACACAGCAATGTGTCTTCTTAAGTTATCTTCATGGACTACTACAATTTTTGTTCCTATAATTTTCTTCAATGAATTTGTATATCTGGCAATGCCGACTACTATAAATGCTGTCTGACAGCGAATTTGTTGATTCTTCCAATCCGAAAAGAATCATAAGTAGCTCTAAACGCCAAAACAAAAATATAAAAAATGGGAACAAATTTGCTTTAGCATAAACCCCCTTTTGTATTCCACTCACTATTTTATGCTGAAAATCTAGCAATTTTTTAAAATCGTCGATTATTCGATTATTTTAAAGGTTATTAATCAATCAAAATTAAAAAAATCAGCATAGCAATCAAAATTTTTTTGACAGTTCACGAATATCTGAATAGTAAATGACATCTGGTAGCCATATATAAATTTAACTTTGCTTGAGGAGACCAGATGTATACATGCTATACGTTCATCCTGTTTTGCAAGCTACTTGTGAATTGTCACTTCTCATTAAAGTGCGAATTTTTATATGGGATTCTCGTTTGATTATTGGCCGTGAGTAGACGTGCGCAATACAAGCCGAATAAGTGAAAAAAAGAGTCAATCCAGACGAGTAAAAAACAGTTAGTCGTGAACAAAGAACTTTTTACAATTTACATATAGTCACCAAATGGTGATAGTGCTTAAAAAAGGTAACTCTGACAAAAGTGTTATTGTGATTAAGGTTTCACAAAGTGAACGAATATATGAATTCTTGTTCAATAAACGCGCTTATAATTTCGTTCTTATAAAAAGTAGTATTTATTTCAAATCAGTATCAAAGTATTGTAAAAAAACAACAAACATTGCTTAAAATGTTCCGGTAACCATGACGTAAAAAATTGTACCAATAACTCTCTAAAAAGTGTGAATTGTTGCGAAGCAAATGATCGTTTAAGTTTACAATCAAACACCAACCATTTATTCGTAAAATGAAAATAGCAGAGGAACAAATCAATTAATAGCAACTAGAGACAATTAAGTGTTTATACATTTGGAAGCATAAATTAATCTTAAGAATTAAACAAATTACTGCAAGTTCTTTAGCAGCTGAAATACACGATAAATACTCGTTATCAGGTATAAGAACAACATGTAGGACAAGACAAATTTAATCTTCAATTTGAAAAAACATATACAAACCCTAACAAAAACAATTATCAAAATTATCCTAACAACAATAGGCATACTACTACTACTAACCTAAACCAGCACCCCAATTCAAGCCGAGAATCAGGTCAAGTTAGACTAAATTTTAAACAAGTTAACAATCAACCAAATCCCCCGAATAGACAAAATTTCAACAATCAACCAAATAACCCGAATAGACAAAATTTTAACCAAGTCAACAATCCCCCGAAAAAGCAAAATAATAATTTCAGAAATTCTGGACAATATAGATCAGGTCAGAGTAGAGCAGAACCTATGGACGTAGATGCCCTGGGTAATGAACAAGACGTTAACCAAATAGAAAGTCACGAGTTTTTTTATAAACTAGCCTCGGACAACAGTAAAATATGCATAAAACTAACGTTAGAACAAACAGACTATATAGCAATGATCGATACAGGATCCACTATAAGTCTCTTCAGTCCAAGGCGTGTATCTTCAAATCTTTACGAAATAATTGAAGAAGCCCCGATACAAATAAATACCATTCAAGGTATTGTTCAAAATAAAACCAAACAAGTCAAAACAAAATGCCCCAGCCAATTTGGTCAGCCTTGCAACGCAAGAATGAAATGGACCAAGGTTGCAATAAACAAACCTTACGATTTCCTTATCGGAATGGATTGGATTGAAAAAAATACAAAAAGTATAGATATACAAAATGAGGAAATTATTTTAACGAATGGTATGCGTCTTCCGTTCCTAACCAAATCACTGAACGAAGTAAACGTGCTAGATGTAAGCGAAGTAGGCAACATTCAAACAAACCACCTCAACGAATTAGAAAACCAATCTATTAGAAAGCTTTTAGGCAAATATAAAAACTTATATTCAAGGAAGGAGGTGAATTAACAAATACTAATGCAGTAGTGCATGAAATAAACACCACCAGAGATCAACAAATTAATTCAAAATTATATAGATATCCTCCCAAACAAGAAGCTGAAGTACGTAACAAATGGAAGAGCTGGAAAAACAGGGGATTATCAGAAAAAGCAATAGTCGATACAGCTCACCAATAATAGTTATCCCAAAGAAAAAAGATAACTCAGGAAAACAAAAATATAGAATTGTAGTAGACTACAGAAAATTAAATCAAGTGACTATTGACGACAAATATCCTCTTCCGAATATTGACAGCATTTTGGACAAATTAGGCAAATCTCAGTACTTTAGTACTCTGGATTTAGCAAAAGGATATCACCAAATCCTGCCAGCAGCAAAAGATATACACCCTTATCGTAGAAACCGGCGGGGCGAACATTACCCGAAAAGTATCTTCTTGTCATCGTAGAATCCGAATCGAAATTCAAAAGGGAACAGTTCACTTGTCGGTAATGTAGGTGTTTATCACTGGTTCATAAAAATCGAACGAAACGAAACTCCCTATACAAATTGTGACATATCTCATTCGCTGTTGTTTCATTGCGGATTTGGATGTTATTTTTGGAAATTAATAAAAAAATTCGGAAAACATGTAAGTAGTGAAGTATATTTTGTTTAAAATACAATTTCATTAATCTAAATACCCATTCATTTGCAACATTATGCAGGAAAAAAAATTCTAATCGAGATCAGTTTAAAGAGCTGATCAAATCGATGAAGCAGAATCCCGATATTGCCAAAAATATGTGCACAAGGCCACCAGAGATTGTTAGGAATTATTGGATGGAACTACAAAGAAAGACTAAATAGTTCAGGACATCCAGAGAAAGAAGTTTCTGAGTGGAAGAAAGTAAGAAGATATATATATTACATAATTTTGATTCTTTTCAGTGATTAAAAACATTCCAGGTTTGGAGTGACCACAGGTCCTATTTGAAGAAAAAATGATCATCGAATAAGAAGGAGATTCAAGCAACAGGTGGCGGTCCAAATAAGTTGGTGCAATTTATCGCAGAGGAAGAAGATGTAATTGCGTTGGTTCAACTAAAAGAGTCTGCACAATGAAGAAATGGAGAGAATTGCAAGAGAGAAATTAAAACTAAAACAAAAATTACTGGTGGTCGAACTGGATAGGAAACGCCAGTTGTATCTTCTTCAGTCATGTTTAAATGTATCCATTTGAGACACAGTTTTTGCTCTAGGACATCTATAACTTGTTTTAGCACTTCCGAAAACGTTGATTGTGCTATGCAAACATTATAGTCCTTTCCAGCCCCATGCTGGTAGCTCCCTTCTGCAAAAAATCGTAAGCAGGCCGCCAATTTCACTTTTGGTGAGATTGAAAAGGACTTTGTGTTGGGTTTGAGCTCTGCCATAAGAACATCCAGAACATATAAAAATGCCGCTTTGTTAAGCCGAAAGTTTTTAACAAATCTGAAATTATTTGTTTGTACAGTCAATTTTAAATCACAAAATAAAACTAAAACATACGTTTGATTCGGTAGTTCCAAAATATCTTCTGATGTCCCTCATAAGTATGCCCTCAAACTTTTAGCTGAGGGTACGGTTTCCTCATCGTCGTCAGATGAATCAAAATACACAAATAGACTGTCCATTCTATTTCTTTTAAAGGACTGAATATCAATAATTTTATCAAAAATGACTGTTCAATAAAGGGTGAATAATAGTTTATTTGCACACAATAATTGACAATCTGTCTTTAGATTAACATTCACCTGAGTCGATAAGAGAAACTGATGGTCGGCAACTAAGCGTATCCGACGGAATCTACGATACAGTGAAAGTGAAATAAGCAAGTGAAGGGGAATTGAATTCCGCCGGAATCTACGATAGGCATGATTAT
The DNA here is from genome assembly GCA_949824845.1 of Rhingia rostrata. Lineage (NCBI taxonomy): Eukaryota > Metazoa > Arthropoda > Insecta > Diptera > Syrphidae > Rhingia > Rhingia rostrata. The sequence continues at coordinate 7,844,597 of OX463759.1, forward strand.
TAAGCTAAAATAATTGTAACGCACTTGTCACTTTGTCAGCAATAATTATGTTCACACCTAAAATTCCCAGAAATAAAACATATCATGTCCAATAGCACATTTACCCTAGAATTAAGAAGTTGTAAAAAGTTCAGTAATAAATCAGCGGTCAAACGATAAGGTTGAGTTTTTTTTTATTGACCTCCAACTCCGGGAATATAATTCGCGCGTTGCAAAGAATAACGGATCAGCACAAATTGGTGGGAACCAATGCCGATGAAAGGAGATCTGGGTTAGGGTATATTAAATTATTGTTAGTCTAGATTTGGAGCTCGTACGGTACGATCGTCAATAAAGATTTATAACGTTTTAATTAATTTATTAGTTTAAATTATTGTAAGTCGAACACATCTAAAGTCGTGACACATCTAAAACCATAATCGATTCCTTTCGTGTTGTAGTTGCCTGCAGTTTTGCGTTTCCTTGCCGAAGGAAGCTATCTCAGATCAATTAGAAATGATTCTGATGTTGCTTTGGGCCGTTGCACTGTGTGAAAAGAGTTCTCAATGTTTTGGAGAGCAAAATTTGTTCAAGATGGATCAAAATTTCCATGTCGAATGAAGAAGTACTTAAATCAAAACAACATTTCATGGACGAATTTTTGAGTTAAACAACAATTCCAACGATGATGACCTAGCCCGCGCTTTAAGGGCATGGGAACTGTATGATATTTATATCTTGTTTTCATCAATAGACACTTTTTAAGGTTGCGCTAATTTGTGTAAACCAACGAACGTACATCTAAGAACTCTAAGTCAAACTCACCTAAAAAGTGACAGTTCTGACAATCAAACAAAGCCAATTTCATTGGCTTTCAAGCACACCTTAAAGTGACAGTGAAAAACAATTCAGCTTTTTTGTGCCTTTGTCCGATTTGAAATAGACAGATGACATTACGCTAACCCTGCATTAAATATTTAAAGTTAGGTTTCGGTTGCTTTAACTTTAATGCAGAGGGATTATGCTAAGGTTTTACGACTATAATTATCAAAACGTGTTAGTACGTGATAAAATAGTTTTAAATTCTACTTTAAGCGACTTTAAATTTGCGCCCTTGAGTATATCTTTACTAACTTATATGTAGATGTGAGCTTTGTACAATTTGTATATTATCCTGTAGTCGTAGATGATAAGCAAGAAGAAAGAAAGATCAGTCGATCTTCCACCTTCAAGAGAAATTGATGTTTTATTTCGCGCCTACTACAATAGGTATTTAGTTTGTTTTAGAAATAGAAAAATAAAATATTACCTCTTTTGTTATGTAATAATAATTAACTGAACTGCAGCTAACTTAATAAATCGCGACTAACTTGATAGTAAATCGGAAAAGTGGGAATTCCGCCTTAATAATACAGCGTGGTGCGCTTACACACCAACAATAGGGCCACTGATTAGACCACCACAATATGGAAGCTTATGTATATGTAAAGGACCATTGAAGTGCACCCACGAATCAAGGGTCAGAACAACATAACTCCTCTTGGACCTCCGTTATTGATGCAGAAACGGGATTGCAAATAGCATCCCCTGAAGCATTTTGATACGGAAGGAGGACTAATACTGCTGAACGAAAATTTACAAAATATTGACTTTAACTCTCAATGACAACAATAATTGCAGTGATGACGACCTAGCCTGCGCTTTAAGACCATGGAAACTGTATGACTAACTGTATATATATCTTGAAGGTAACAAAACAAAAAAGAACACTTCACAGTCACCGTTTTTATTATTATTTTTTTTTTTGTTTGTTCCTTTAAAATACTCAGTGCAATAATTTCTACCAGCGTACGAGTCGGTCTATGAAAATATTTCAGGGCGAAGATATTCGAAATATTTGCCATTCGTATGCACGATATTGGTCGCATCAATTTGCATTCACTGGCCACAAGTCACGAACTGACACGGTCGTCCTCCTGATCCAATACCATAATTTTGGACATCCGATGATATACTCGAGTCGGTTATAATATTGGAATAATAGTTCCATAGTGGCAGCCTGCAAACTCAGTCTCCCGTATGGACACTGGCATTTTTTATTTGCTGCAATAGAAGCTCTGAATTAGTGAAAACCCCAGATGCTGCTTCGTCCAGAGTCTGTCGCATAGCACCTGATGTAGTTCCAACATCAACAATGAATTTTGGGCAATAGTTATGTGCATATTGAAGGGCGTCGGCTAAAACCAAAACATCCGATCAGTTCCCTGGATCGATATGCTTTTGCCGTTCTTGCATTTTACTACGTCGCCTGGAAGAAAGGAATTGCTAAAATAAAAAAAAAAAATGGTGACTGCATTGAAGTGTTATTTACTTTGTTATGTGTTGTCTGAATGAAAAGATGCTTTTGTCAACATTTGCATATGCCATTCTGGGAGGAAACTGCGCATGTAACAAACTGTTATGCATTTCAATAGCGAAATCATCGTTCGCTTTGCACTTCTGCTGAAGAACTCATACATTTGGCAGGAATCCATATTCTGATGGGTTACTTAGGATTTCCTCAGCTGCAAATGTACTGGCAAAATGACTTTCGAGTCTCAAAAATAGGTGAGTGCATAAACAGGAATCGTTTCTATGAGCTTTGGAGATTTTAACGATTTGCCGAAGATAAAACTGGAAATCAACCGGAAAAAGACCGACTGTGGAAGATCAGGCCGTTAATTGATCCTATTCATCAAATGTGTTTGAAATTACCCATTCCATACCACACCGCAGTAGATGAGCAGATGATTCCATTTTCTGAGCAATGTGGCTTTCGTCAGTACATGCCCGCAAAACGAAATCCACTAGGATTGAAAATTTTTATTCTTGCGGCTAGCGACAGTTTGGTCTTGAGCTTCCATATATACACTGGTAAAGGCTCTGTAGACGAACAAGACATAAAAGCTTATGGTTTGGGAGCCTATATAGTAAAGCTTCTGACCAAGATCATTACACAAGGAGGTTGTGTGTGTACTGATCGCTTTTGTACCAGTTACGGCTGTTAAATGGAGCCCAGCCTGAATTGAGATGTCAGCGTTGGTCTAAGGAACAAGCCTGTAGAGTTTCATTACCTTAACCATCCATTGTTGACTTGTACAACAAGTACATTGGTGGAGTGGATCTCTGCGATCGCAACATCTCTTTATAACGCTGCTACATGCGAACTTATAAATGGACCGTAAGAGCTTTTAACCATTTCGTTGACCTTATAACTTTCAACTGCTGGATCATGTACAAAAGGCATCTTAAAACGGAGTCGGAAAGCCTGTGCCACTTTTAGAATATCAAATATATACTGCAAAAGCTTTTATAGGTTTTTCCAGTAAAGCTATGCAATTAGTCGCAAGAAATCGCTCCACAACTCCGTTAAGATCGCGATTGGAGGATTCAACAGAAACATCTGCATCTGCAAAGAGGAGAAAAGTCAATGCTCCACTTATAGTAGAGGAACGTTATGATGGTCTTGAGCATTTTCCTCTATTTGTAGAGTCAAAAAACATTACCAAGTGCCGCTCTACAAGTTGCTCTTCTCGCGCAATTACGAAGTGTAAAAATTCAGACTGTATCTATGTACAAAAACCGAAGTCCACATATGTGTAACATCAGTATCTAATTGTTTATAAAAAAAATTAACTTTTTTTTTCACGTATATCAATTAATTACTTCGTTTCAAAATTTTATTTGTGGTTTTTAGCCGAGACGGAAGAGGATAAATCCGAAAACGGAAAGATTTTTTTGTTGAAAACTGGTGTTTTAGACAAAATTCGAATGTAAAAACAAGCACCAAAGAATATCAGCGCTTGGTAAAAAAATTCAGAATTTATTTTACGACTTTGGATTTTGTAAAAATGAAATGAATACAAACAGCAAAGCGAAAATAACTCTCATAAGAAAACTGGATTACTAACGAAAAAATCCGTTTGGTTTTTCTTCTCTTTAAAAAGATTTTAACGCACACATGGACACCATGTCTAATGACAACTGTCATAGTGTCCAAGGGCAGCTGTCACATTATCCGACAGCTGTCATAATGGCAAACGGCTGTCGAAAGGGACATTAAAACGTGTCCAAACATCAGAGATACCTCCAATAAAAGGCCAAGTGCTAAAGAAGAAAATAATGTGAAGACGGTACCCGAAAGGAAATCCTGGACCCCAAAATCTGAACGGTGTGATCAAATTGGAACAAGCAAGTGTGACGTGTCTGACAGCGATAGCACCGTTGGGGAAATACCTAAAGTCGAGGCGTCAAAACGCGCAGTAAGACCAGTCACGTGTGAATGCGGGTATCTTAAAAAAAGTAAGCGCGTCCACACTTTCCAGCCAAAGGGCAGTAAGTGGTAGAAGTCACAGTAGGCTTACGAGTGGAGAGTACTATGTGTGAATGTTTGCAAAGTTCGTTGGTTGTTCGCCGCCAGTACAAAAAATTCCCGAGGAAAGACGGGACACGCGACCTTTCTTTAAATAGATTTTGTTTAATTTCCGGGAGTAAAATTCGTTCGGGGCCATCTTCGTGGCAATCCAGGGCATGATAAGCTTTTCAAAATGCCACTACTCCTGGACAGGATTAGGCAGCAACTTTTGCTCGTTCCAAAAGAGGAGTTTTTAGCAGTCGACGAACAAATCATTCCAACTAAAGTTCGACACGACCTGAAACAATATAATTCGGCAAAACCTCATAAGTGGGGCTACAAAAAATCAATTCTTGAGTGGAATATCAGGATTCAGTTACGATTTTGATATTTTGGCTGGTGACCAAAGCAACACTCGTCCTGAAGGTGCTCCTGACTTGGGTGTTAGTGGAAATTACACGTCTCGACAACAGTACCCAGAAATGTTAACCATAAAATCTTCTTCGACAATTTGTTCAACAGTCCTAAGCTGCAGGTGCATCTTATGAAAATTGGGTTTTTGCCATTGGGAACTGTACGTTTAAACCGTGTACCTTTACTTTCAGAAAAAGAACTAAAAAACCGGGACGTGGATTCTTCATTGAAAAAGTTGCTTTCATAGAAGGAGTTCAGGTTAGTGCCGTCACTTGGTTTGATAGAGAGCCAGTTCATATGCTTTCAACTTATGTAGGAAGCGAACCAGCCAGTATTCGCCTTGTGGTGTAGAAAAATCCTTAGTAGGTTTTCTTAAATTTTAAAATCAATCCAAATAAACAACAATGCCATATCATCGACCACCAGCTACAGCTTCTCAATTTGCGAAGAGCTGAAGAAAAATCGCGTTCTCATCCACATAAACGAGTAATGGCACAAAAACGAGTGAATGCACGTGGCCGAGCCCAGGGGCGAATCCTGAAGGAAAAGCAGAACGTGAAGATGCAGCATGCCAAGAATCTTAAGGAGGCCAAGAAAATGCTCTGTATGCGGCCATGACCAGTCACCAGAAATCCGTACCTTAATTTCATTCTAGAATTTCGGAAAAAAAAATTGCGACCTTTAATTTACCGAAATGGGAGCCGAAGCTAGCAGATACTGGAGAGCTATGAACGAATCAGAACGAAATATATATCAGCAAATTGCCGAAAAAGTTCGTATCGACAACAACATGGTGTGTAAGTTAACTGTGGATAGGCGAATTGGGCATTGGGCTTCAAACAATGTTGCGTATTTGCTGACATTGCGCCCAGCCCAGGCCATCGACTCCGCCGCAGTTGCAGACTGCACGAGGCGCAAGATCAGCAGTTTCGTAAGAATATTGTAAGAATATTGTACCAGTAGTTTTAGTCTCTTGATTCGGTACTTTCTTGTTTTGTTGCATATTTGTAACTGCTTTTTGGACAGAAGAGACTCGAAAAATTCAAAGAAAATTAAATAAAATCATCTGGCACGTATTTTAAATTTGTAATAGTAATTGGCGTTGATATGCAAAAAAAGAAAAATCGGTAACAGGTATCGAGAAATAAGAATTTCTACAAACGCGATTAAAAGGTGACGCGTTTTCGCTTGTAAACCATCTTCCAATGACAATTTCGTTATTGCTTTGAGCTTACTAAACGAGCATTATGATAAGCCGAATTTTATCATGGTAGCTCATCTTGACAATCTATTTGACCAAACGGTGGTAAAAAGTGGTTCGCTAGCTGAAATTAAACGCTTGTTCAGCACTACTATCGAGGACATGAACGCTCTTCGTACCTTAAAAATCCCAATCGAGTCGTGGGATGTATTGCTTATTTATTTTTTGTCGCGTAAATTAGATTCAGAAAATAAAATGTTGTGGATTCGTGCGAGTAAAGACAGCAATAAGCAATCATTTTCAGATTAGGTTCCTGCTCGGTGTGAATTTGTCCAAGCAAACGGAATTTGCTGTGACTGTCTTCGCGTGAAAGATGCAGTGGCGGAGTACAAAAACTCAACTGTAAAACGTGTGGTGCGAAACACAACACTATGCTGCACATGGATCAACCTCCTCCACCATTCGTGCAAGCAGTACCTGCGTTTAATCAGCCTAGTACATCGAATGGTTTCGTATCCGCTGTTTCAGTTCGTTCCATTTTTAAAATAAATTAGAAACATGAATAATACAGCGATGACTTAAACTAAAAATCCAGAAGGATAGAATTTTTTGTTTATAAGAAAGTGTTATATGTTTATTTTATATAAAGTGGTTGCATAGTTAAGCAACGTTTTAGCTTCGTGAAGGTGAACATAGATAAATATCGACAATAAATGGGATAAATTAAAAAAATTCATTGATTTCTTGAAATTCCTCACAAAAAGATATAATACACAGCAATGTGGCTTCTTAAGTTATCTTCATGGACTACTACAATTTTTGTTCCTATAATTTTCTTCAATGAATTTGTATATCTGGCAATGCCGACTACTATAAATGCTGTTAATCCTCTTTGCCTTTTGAAAGCGATTTCAGTTTTGTGGTCCCAATCCCAACAATCGATCGGCTTGTCTGATAGCGAATTTGTTGATTCTTCCAATCCGAAAAGAATCATAAGTAGCTCTAAACGCCAAAACAAAAATATAAAAAATGGGAACAAATTTGCTTTAGCACAAACCCCCTTTTTTATTCCACTCACTATTTTATGCTGAAAATCTAGCAATTTTTTAAAATCGTCGCCTTCGATTATTTAAAAAGTTATTAATCAATCAAAATTCAAAAAATCAGCATAGCAATCAAAATTTTTTTGACAGTTCACAAATATCTGAATAGTAAATGCCATCTAGTAGCCATATATAAATTTAACTTAGCTTGAGGAGACCAGATGTATATGTACATGCTATACGTTCATCCTGTTTTGCAAGCTACTTGTGAATTGTCACTTCTCATTAAAGTGCGAATTTTTATATGAATTCTTGTTCAATAAACGCGCTTATAATTTCGTTCTTATAAAAACTAGTATTTATTTCAAATCAGTATCAAAGTATTGTAAAAAAACAACAAACATGCTTAAGATGTTCCGGTAACCATGACGTAACAAATTGTACCAATAACTCTCTAAAAAGTGTTAATTGTTGCGAAGCAAATGATCGTTTACGTTTAAAATCAAACACCAACCATTTGTTCGTTAAATGAAAATAGCAGAGGAACAAATCAATTAATAGCAACTAGAGACAATTAAGTGTTTATACATTTGGAAGCATAAATTAATCTTAAGAATTAAACAAATTACTGCAGGTTATTTAGCAGCTGAAATACACGATAAATACTAGTTATCAGGTATAAGAACAACCTTATACAAATATGTAGGACAAGACAAATTGAATCTTCAATTTGAAAAAAACATATACAAACCCTAACAAAAACAATTATCAAAATTATCCTAACAACAATAGGCACACTACTACTAACCTAAACCAGCACCCCAATTCAGGTCAAGTAAGACAACATTTTAAACAAGTTAACAATCAACCAAATAACCCGAATAGACAAAATTTTAACCAAGTCAACAATCCCCCGAAAAAGCAAAATAATAACTTCAGAAATTCTGGACAATATAGATCAGGTCAGAGTAGAGCAGAACCTATGGACGTAGATGCCCTGGGTAATGAACAAGACGTTAAACAAATAGAAAGTTACGAGTTTTTTTTATAAACTAACCTCGGACAACAGTAAAATATGCATAAAACTAACGTTAGAACAAACAGACTATATAGCAATGATCGATACATGGTCCACTATAAGTCTCTTCAGTCCAAGGCGAGTATCTTCAAATCTTTACGAAATAATTGAAGAAGCCCCGATACAAATAAATACCATTCAAGGTATTGTTCAAAATAAAACCAAACAAGTCAAAACAAAATGCCCCAGCCAATTTGGTCAGCCTTGCAACGCAAGAATGAAATGGACCAAGGTTGCAATAAACAAACCGTACGATTTCCTTATCGGAATGGATTGGATTGGAAAAAATACAAAAATGAGGAAATTATTTTAACGAATGGTATGCGTCTTCCGTTCCTAACCAAATCTCTGAACGAAGTAAACGTGCTAGATGTAAGCGAAGTAGGCAACATTCAAACAAACCACCTCAACGAATTAGAAAACCAATCTATTAGAAAGCTCTTAGGCAAATATAAAAACTTATATTCAAGGAAGGAGATGAATTAACAAATACTAATGCAGTAGTGCATGAAATAAACACCACCACAGATCAACAAATTAATTCAAAATTATATAGATATCCTCCCAAACAAGAAGCTGAAGTACGTAAACAAATGGAAGAGATGGAAAAACAAGGGACTATCAGAAAAAGCAATAGTCGATACAGCTCACCAATAATAGTTATCCCAAAGAAAAAAGATAACTCAGGAAAACAAAAATATAGAATTGTAGTAGACTACAGAAAATTAAATCAAGTGAGTATTGACGACAAATATCCACTTCCGAATATTGACAGCATTTTGGACAAATTAGGCAAATCTCAGTACTTTAGTACTCTGGATTTAGCAAAAGGATATCACCAAATCCTGGCAGCAGCGAAAAGAAAAAAAATACACTAAAATCGTCAATGTTAATCAAAATTTGTTATCTTGTTATAGGACTGTCTTCTAATAATTTATTTACTAGAAGACAAGAACTCTTAAATATTATGCATTGCTCTGGAGTTGATAACTTTGAAGGGCAATATTTTTTTTGATAAAAGAGCTCGAAAAACGAACAAATTTTAATGTTGAGCACTTGAAGAAGAAATTATGTAGTTTCAAATTCCAATACAGATCGAAATGGGCGAAAGCATGTAGAATAGATTTAAGATTTAAAAAAAACAACAAAGTGTGGCTTGAGACGTCACTTTCGTTCACATGTATTACATAACCGAAACGCGGTCGACAGGTTATTAATTTTGAAAACAGCAAACGATTTAAGACCAAGAAACTCCGTGAATCAGCTTCTACCTCGGAATTAGTGTACGCTACTTGTATGAGCTTACGATCTGCAGGCCAGGTAAAAGTTTCAAAAGTTTAAAAAGACATTTCTGCTTATCCAGAGCATGCCAAAATATATATGTATGAAGAAGCAAAGGAGAGATCTTTAAAGCCAAAGAGTCTTTTATCAGATGAAGATGCATTACCTACGAAGTAGCACGAAATAGAATTAGTAAACGAAATTGCTTGGAGAGTCGGTTTCGCTACGTCTGCTTTTGTACATAGACTCTTGAGGAAAAGTCACAGTGTGTGAAGCAGAATAAAAGAGGAATTTCAAATTCAAGACAAGACAAAAAGTCGAAGTTGTAAAATCGCGAGACTCACCAAAGAAAATAACAAAAGAGAACTTCGAAAAAACGTCATGACTCCAGTGTCAACGTGTAAAAGCAGACTTACCGACAACGGTTACGAAGTAGCGCTAAATGGAATTAATAGCCGAAATTCATTCCATTCCTTAAATATATAAGAAACATGAATAATACAGAAGGATATACTTTTTGTTTATAAGAAATTGTTATGATGTTTATTTTACATAAAGTGTTTGCATTGCTAAGCAACGTTTTAGCTTCGTTGTATTTCCAGATAAAATTCTGTCCGTTTTTTGAAATATCTAACAAAAGGGAATAAATACGTTACCGACAAGGGTTACGAAGTAGCACTAAATAGAATTAGTTAACGAAATTCATTCCATTCCTTAAATATAGAAGAAAAATGAATAATACATCGATGAATTATATTAAAAATCCAGAAGGATAGACTTTTTGTTTATAAGAAATTGTTATGATGTTTATTTTACATAAAGTGGTTGCATTGCTAAGCAACGTTTTAGCTTCGTTACATTTTCAGATGAAATTCAGTCCGTTTTTGAAATACCTAACAAAAAGGAATAATACGTTACCGACCAACGGTTACGAAGTAGCACTAAATAGAATTAATTAACGAAATTCATTCCATTCCTTAAATATATAAGAAAAATGAATAATACATCGATGAATTATATTAAAAATCCAGAAGGATAGACTTTTTGTTTATAAGAAATTGTTATGATGTTTATTTTACATAAAGTGGTTGCATTGCTAAGCAACGTTTTAGCTTCGTTACATTTTCAGATGAAATTCTGTCCGTTTTTTGAAATACCTAACAAAAAGGAATAAATACGTTACCGACAAGGGTTACGAAGTAGCACTAAATATAATTAGTTAACGAAATTCATTCCATTCCTTAAATATATAACAAACATGAATAATACAGCGATGAATTATATTAAAAATCCAGAAGGATAGACTTTTTGTTTATAAGAAATTGTTATGATGTTTATTTTACATAAAGTGGTTGCATTGCTAAGCAACGTTTTAGCTTCGTTGTATTTCCAGATAAAATTCTGTCCGTTTTTTGAAATGTCTAACAAAAAGGAATAAATACGTTACCGACAAGGGTTACGAAGTAGCACTAAATAGAATTAGTTAACGAAATTCATTCCATTCCTTAAATATATAACAAACATGAATAATACAGCGATGTATTATGAATGAATGAATGAATGAAAAAAAGGAATAAATACGTTACCGACAAGGGTTACGAAGTTGTAGGAAACCAGATAATACAAAAATATAAATATGAAAGGAAAATTTTAATCTGAAATGAAAACAGGAACGAAAAAAACATTTTTAAACAACGAACATGATTGTGAACTAGTCTGGTAGGTTGCTCCCAGAGGCGACCAAAAATACAAAAGGTCTTGCCGGATACGGCCAGTTTATACGCATATTTTCGTCCGGTTTATAGTAGGATTTAGTGTGTTTGCTATAAACCGATCTCATGGGTGGTATGTGCGAGAGCGAGATGTCGGCGGATGTGACATGCAGAGGATTTTTTTTTTCGCCTACATTGGGGAGAAAAGAAAGTGACGTGTGACTGTGTGGACGTGGGTGGTGCTGGCACTCGGGAACAATTTGAGATACGCGTGGACTCAACAAGTGAAAGTTAAGTTTTTTTTTCGGTCGGAAACTACCAATAAAGTGATATTGGGTTAAGACAGAGTGACCCTAGGACGTGCTTGAGACGAAAGAAACCTGCCGTATGCAAAGCCTTTATCTGGGCGGCAGCGTTGTCCGCTCGCACGAGGCGCTCTGCGGGGCTGAGCTCCACCATCCTAGTTTCAACCACGCCGCGTATGATTGTCATAACGAAAAAAAAAAAAAGAAAATATCGTCAGCGCAACTGAGATCGGCTGTTTTTTTGTTGTTGGTGACGTTTGGAGTCTTCCCCGTGGTCAGTGAAACCCGTGAAGAAGACCCCCCTCCCTCCCTGCTGTCTGGAAGAAGGAACCCATTTGCCAAGTTTTGCGTGAGTGTGTGTATTCCTCTACCGGAATTAAAACTCCCAATTCATCAAATTAAAGAGGTCGTACGCGTGACTCGGTGAGAGAATATCGAAGTACATATATACGCTATACCCTCGCACACGTGTTGGTACCCAAGTACATACATTACATACATATATGTATACGCACTCTGAAAAAAAGGAAAAAAAAACATAATAAAGAAAAAAAAAAGAAGGTAAATCCACCAAAACGCATCATTAAACGTCATCGGCATTTCTGCCTACCGATCGCACGCCACGGCACCCAACACCCAAACGCCGCGGCCACTTACCGGCATATTCCCCACAACGACCCACAGCGAAGATCACATCCACGTGAAGTGTCCCTAGATGCCCCTAGAGGGCCATCCTAAAAGATAAGTATTTGGTCAATTTATTTGAATTTGTAAGCCTACTGTCAGGTTGTTTCCCTATTTCTTTTCCCTTTATTTAGATAACAAAAAAAAAGAAAAAAAAGAACGAAATCGATATTGCTCAAGAGAAAATATCCCAGGAGCAAAAGCCAAGGCGGAAAGCGGTGCACCCCAGTCCATCACCTTGCGGAACGGGTTAGAAGAGTAACCCTTAATTAGGGGTAAGTTTTGTGTAAAAGAAAAAAAGTGAATAGAAATTGGGACATTTTTTCTTGAAAGTAGAGTAAAAGTAGAAATTGACCATATAGATTTAAAGTGAAAGAAGGAAACAATATATATATGAAAGAGAAAATAACACAACTACGAAAAGATAATAACTTAAATGAATTGCACACAAACTTAAAGATACATTAATTTAACCTAAAGTACACGTAAAAGATAGCAAAATTAAGCTTAAAAGTAAATAAACAGGAAAAAGAAACAAATTGAAAAGCGGTTGTGTTTAAAATATTAAACAGTTCCTTTCAAGTTTTTTTTAAGTATTTAATTTCGTTTGAATAAACAAACTATTTTATAACGTAGTAGAACGGCATTCTGATTGGGTATTGTTGGAAAACCATATCCGTATAGTTTTGGTAATGTCGCAGACCTCATTAGAATCGAGCTTGCCTTTGTGAGTATGGGAAGTTTTTAAGAAGCATTACGAGGACGGGTTGGTGTCGGATCCCTGGAGCGGTAAAGGGTAGTCAGGGGTAAGCAACCGTTCGAGGGTTACTTTCCCCTTTTAGGGTAAGGGGTCATCGCAAATAGGGCGAAGCGTTGGCCATGGACGCGGAACTCATGTCCAGTTAGGGGTGGGCCAGCCCGAAGAGAATTTCCACCATAACCTCTTCGCTTCTCCTACTATGGAGGAACACCTAAAAGTAGATATTGAATTGGACGGAACTCGGGCCTTGCATTCTGTTGTGGGATTTTATTTTCTTAAATTTTTCGGTTACGGTTGTGAACGATGTAACACCTTTTTTTCTGCAATTTTAACAGGCATGTAAAAATATAGTAACCCCAGTCCAGGACTTGTGGCAAGATCCCATACCCGCCGTTGAGCTAGCGAGCGGATGATCATGCCTGTGCCACAAGATGGCTGGACACCCCACCTATTAGCCTGCCCGGTCTGGCCCAAGGGTCCTGTGACCTTGGGTCATAAGGGTGGATAAAGTTAATGGGTGGGTTAACCCCGAAGGGAATTTTTGGTATGTGAGAGGTAACGATTTTAAAGAGTGGTTAGGCCTTCACCAGCGCGGGTGATAGTGCCGGTAGAGGACTATCGACTACTCCCTACACCTTCTGGTTACCAGATACCACCTCTCAGCGGGAAGGACCTTCGGGGTTCGTTACAGGTGGCGCCCAACGTGGGGCCCGAAGTTTCGTCCTTACAATTCATATCTACTTAAAATTGTGTGTCCCTTGAGGTATTTGTGAAAGTATCTAAAGATGTTTGCATTCTTAATCTATATTTTTGGTTATATTCCAAAAAAGTAACATCTTTCTAAAGCGTGACCGATATCTGAATCTTTTAGTTTTTATTTTCAGTTACGACAGTTGCACTGCTTCAGAAATAGAGTTTTGCAGACCAACAAAAAAAAAACTATTTTGGTAGACTGTAGGTCAGCTAGATGGGTCGACCAGCTTGTCCTCGTCTACGACTGCGTTTGTTGCCTTCTACATAGTTTTTTTTTCGAGTTGCATAGGCGCTAGAAATTAAACTATATGTCCGGTATATGGGGAAATACATTTTCCATATACGCCCGATGCATATAGTGCCAACTTTTTTTTTACATCTTTAGCGCATTTAGTCGAATCACTAGTGTTAAGTCCGGAAAGTGGGTCGAACGTTTTCCTCGCTTTCGTCTTTTGCTTCACAGTGATAAGACTATTAAGATAAAAAGACAACTGAATTTATCTAGATACAATCATAAGTATCCATAGTGGAAGTATTTAGCCCGTGACTACCTTTTTTTTAAATTTCTTCTATATCTTATCCGACCCATCCTCAATGCTAATTTATTATTATAAATATATACATATATATATATTCTACCTAAACATATTTTTCTGAAGCATCGTTTGTTTCAAACAGAGTTGAAAGAGTTCAGTAAATTTGCGAGATATTTTTTTTTATTTTCTCTTGAGAATACCTTTTTGTATTTGAAAGATACAATTTTTAGTGGTATCAGAGTGATTCTATAATTATTATATTGTACCAAAGCGGTGCAAGTTTTCTTTAAGTTTTTGTTTAATTTTGGAAAAAAAAACCTCTTATTACTAAGCGATTCATCATCATTACTTTTTTTCGAATTATTTTTCTTTTTAAATCTGCAATACTGGTTTCATTAATATGTCGCATCCTGGCTCGAATCAACCCAAATTGCCCTCGGCACACCGATATGGTACGAGAAGCAGCAGTACTGCTAATTCAAATGAGGAGGCAAAACAAGTTTCAGCTCCGCTGAGCAATATGCGTGAACCTCATGTTGTACTCAGTACTCATGTTGTCGCCCAGGCAGAGGCTCCACCGATTCTTGAACCAGTTCAAGAATCTGCGACTGATGCTTCACCAAGCACGCCTGTGCATAATATCGACTCAAGTGAGTCGGAAAAATTCCAGCAGTATGTTCGAGACGTCGTCACTGCTACTGTTGGTATCCATCGCACAGACGATCTAAGATTCATTCGTGAAGAGTTGGAAAAGAATCGTGAGGCACTACATCGGGAAATAGGTTCCTTAGTGAGAGCGGCTTTGGCAGCTCCTACCCCAATTCAACCGCCGGTCGCAAGCAATAGGAGGGAAATACCTTCAGTTCCTACTCCAAACTTTCAGCCAAGCGCATATGATGTCCACCGACGTTCGGATCCTGAGCCTAGACCATCTTACGCTCAGCGAAATATGGGCCAAGCAGAGAACGATGCTGTTTACCCGGTCAACATGGCGCAAAGCTCCAATGTTGACAATTTCTACGACAGTTCAGCCAAATTCAATTAGGTGACCCAGCTCCTTCCTTGGAACCGTTTCCTCAAGCCCCTTCACCTTCGAATTCGTTCGGAAGATTCCCCAACTACCATAAATGGGGAATCAAATTCGACAATAAGAAAATGTCGGTGGATGACTTTCTCTTCCGTATTGAGAGGCTGAAGGATTCCTACCAAGTGACTTGGAACGAAGTGGTTAACAACTTTCATCATTTCGTTTCAGGACAAGTCGAGACGTGGTTCTGGATGTATCTGAAAAGTAATCCATCCGTTAATTGGTCCACGCTTCGACTTGCCCTGATAGAACAATATCGGAGTTTGGAATCAGATTTCGAACTGTCAAGGAAAATGTCGGATAGGAGACAAGGTCCATACGAGATGTTTGACGAGTTTTTTGGAGATCTTCTGCAACTGAATTCTAGATTGCGTGTCCCGAAACCAAACCGCGAACTCATTGAATTCATAAAGCAGAATGTCAAACGAAAAATAGGGGAGCATTTAATAACTTTTAGTACGCACAGCATACCAGAAATGGTGCATGTATGTCGTACTATTGAAAAGTTCATTAATGAAAATGACATTCCCAAGCAAAGATACCAGCAAGCTCCTCCCCCTCCGCGAAGAAACGTATACGAACTCGAAGGCGAAGTGCAAGAACCAGCTTGCTCATCCCAGACCCCAGTTGAAGCCGTAAATTATCGTCCGAAACAAACGAGCTCCTTGAGGTGCTGGAATTACAACGAACCGGGTCATACGTACTTCGAGTGTGAGCAGGAACAAAGAGCATTATTCTGCTATAAGTGCGGTCGAGCGAACACGACAGTTCCCAAGTGTCCCAGTTGTTCGGGAAACACTCTGAAGAGCAATCTTCCGACCGGGGAGGGTTGCTCGAGAAATGCCCATCCGGCGAACTAAAAAAACCAATTGACCCCTGTCTGGCTGTTACCATCTTGCAGCGACCCTTTGATCTCCCTACTAAAACCAGCTCTATCCAAGAGACAACCGAAAAAGTAACTAGTCCGCTCCGAAAATCTTTGCACCAACGTATCCAAGAGTACAATGAAGCCAGGGAACGAATATTTAAAAGGCCGTATGTATCTAAGTCGATACAGAAACTTAGAACTCGTTTTAAGAATACAAAACTGATGCATCGTGCGATTGCGGCAACTACTCTTCAATGTGTTGATGACGATCCTCGTCCTTATGCTTCGGTGCAGATTTTCGGTAAAGAGTGGCTAGGCCTTTTGGATAGCGGGGCTGGTATTAGTTGTCTAGGTGCAGGTGGTGCAGATTTTTTAAAACGAAAGAACATCCCATATAAATATTTCTCGGCTGCAGTTGCTACCGCTGATGGGAAGGAACAAAATATTGTGGGCGTAGTTAAAAGTAAAATCCATTTTAAATCAAAAGTCGAAGACATTGTGCTCTATGTGGTACCATCGCTTACAAAAGACTTATACCTTGGAGTAGATTTTTGGAAGAAGTTCCGAATAGCTCCTAATGTAATAGCTGAAATCACTACAACGTTAGACGTTGGTAATAAGGAATTAGGACCGGCAAATTCTGAAGGTACGCAGGAGAAACCAAGTGTTCTTTCGCTAGCACATAATTTGACGAGCGAGGAGTCCAGGATACTAGGTGATACAGTGCTTTTATTTCCGTCCTTTGCCAACATTGGCTTAGGGAAAACAAGGCAAGAGGAACATTACATAGATACCGGTGACGTGGAGCCAATAAAACAGCGTCATTATCCCGTATCTCCAGTGGTACAAACTCTTCTCTACGAGCAGTTGGATCGTATGCTTGCTATGGACGTAATCGAAGTGAGTTCAAGTTCGTGGAGTTCCCCAGTTGTTCTCGTAAGAAGAAATGGGAAGAACCGTCTATGCTTGGACGTACGAAAACTCAATTCGGTTACCAAAAAGGATGCATACCCCCTGCCTCATATTGAAGGGTTGCTAGGACGTCTTTCAAATACATACTTCATTTCGAGTGTGGATTTGAAAGACGCCTTTTGGCAAATACCACTGGAGCAAAGATCTAGGGAGAAGACAGCTTTTACCGTCCCGGGTAGGCCACTTTACCAATTCAAGGTGATGCCTTTTGGCCTTTGTAATGCTCCTCAGCGCCTCTGTAGGTTAATGGACAAGGTAATCCCACATGAATTACGACAACAAATATTCGTGTATCTGGATGACTTGCTCATTTTTTCTAGCACCTTCAATGAGCACATTAAACTGCTGACTCTCGTAGCGACCAGATTGGGAGAGGCCGGACTTACTGTCAACGTGGACAAGTCCATGTTCTGTTACCGGGAGCTAAAATATCTCGGATACGTTGTAGGTGATGGTACGCTGAGAGTAGATCCAGGGAAAGTGGCAGCAATAAAAGAGTTTCCAGTACCACAAACTGTCCGTCAAGTAAGGCGATTTTTGGGCATGGCTGGCTGGTACCGTAGGTTTGTTCCTAATTTTTCCTCACTTTCCTCTCATCTGTCAGATACTTTAAAGAAGGGCGTAAAGTTCAACTTTAACAGTACTGCAATGGAGTCTTTTAATGCCATAAAACAATATCTGACGACCGCCCCAGTTCTCATTAACCCGGATTTCGCAAAGCAATTCATAATACTTTGCGATGCTTCGGCAACAGGTATTGGAGCTGTCCTATGCCAAAAAGATAAAGATGGAGTGGAAAGACCAATCTTTTTCTACTCCCACAAGTTGAATAGCGCGCAAAGGAACTATTCCGTTACGGAGAGAGAATGTTTAGCGGCGGTGATGGGCATTCAAAAATTTAGACCATACGTCGAAGGGTACAGATTTAAGGTAATTACGGACCATGCGAGCCTCAAGTGGTTGATGAGCTTAAAGAATCTTAAGGGTCGGTTAGCGCGCTGGAGCCTTGATCTTCAGGGATATGACTTCGAAATTTAACATAGGAAAGGGAGTTTAAATGTAGTTCCTGATGCCTTATCTCGCCTGATGCCTTATCTCGCGCTTATGAAGTTGAAGCTTTTAAGCCAAATGTTTCGAAATCGAATGAGTTCAACGATGTTTTGCACATTGACCTGAAAGATCCGGCTTTCCAATCAGAGGAATATCGTAGAATTATCGAAACAATAGGAGGAAATAAAAACCAACTTAATGATCTAATAATTTCAGATGGGTTTGTTTATAAAAAGGTTAGTCATAGTACTGGCAACCCGATACAGGACGATATGTCATGGAAGCTATGGGTTCCAAAAGCGTTAACCGATAACCTTATATTCCTCGCTCATTCTCCGCCAAAAGCTTCGCATGGAGGTATTGCAAAAACCTTATACCGACTGCGTCAACAATTTTATTGGCCTAACCTCGCTAGTCAGGTGAAACTTTTTGTCCAAAATTGTGAAATCTGCAAAACAACTAAATCTCCCAACGCAATTTTGAGAGCTCCCATGGGAAAAGCATTTGTAGTTGACCGCCCGTTTCAACACCTTTACGTTGATTTCTTAGGTCCCTACCCCAGGTCGAAATTAGGAAACACCCACATCATAGTAGCTCTAGACCAACTGACAAAATTCGTATTCATCAAACCGCTTAAGAGAGCTACTTCCGAGACGGCCTTAAAATTTCTTAGAGAGGATGTATTTTTCATGTTTGGGGTCCCTGAAACACTCCTATCTGATAATGGCAAGCAGTTTGTGAGTAAAGCATTCGATAACTGTTTGAAATCCTTTGGAGTGACTCACATAAAAACTGCTGCATATTCTCCTCAGGCAAATGCCAGCGAGCGGGTAAATAGGTCCATTTTGTCTGCGATTCGATCGTACATCGATGACGAGCAGTCAAATTGGGACCTTCATCTACCTCAAATAGCTTGTGCATTGAGATCCACTGTCCACTCAGCAACAAAGATGTCTCCATACGAGGCTGTATTCGGACAAAGCCTAGTAGAACATGGAAGCGACTACGAGCTCTTAAGAAATCTTGGCGGATTGAATAATCCAGACTTCAGTGTCATACCGAAAGCTTCCAAGATGAACATGCTGCATTCGCACATCAAACATTTGC
This sequence comes from Rhingia rostrata, assembly GCA_949824845.1. Classification (NCBI taxonomy): domain Eukaryota; kingdom Metazoa; phylum Arthropoda; class Insecta; order Diptera; family Syrphidae; genus Rhingia; species Rhingia rostrata. The sequence goes on from OX463759.1 coordinate 7,863,820, forward strand.
TCGAGAAAGCTCATGAAGGATACGGCAAGGTCTATAATACACGTAGTGCTCATGTAAAGTATAAGGTTGGAGACGAAGTCTACAAGCGAAACTTTGTACAGAGTGATGCGTCAAAACGTTTTAGTGCTAAGCTCTGTCCAAAGTTTGTCAAAGCTAGAGTAAGCAAGTTGGTAGGAAATAATCTTTATGAGCTGGTAGATACATCCGGTCGTAGCCTTGGAAAAGTACACACCAAAGATATTCGGCGCTAGTTATAGCCTTCAACAATAAAAATATTTTTTTTTTAATGATACGTATATGCCCCCGTACTCAGTCTGAGCATGAGAGTCATTGTTTCTCTCAGGTTTTTCACTTATTTTTTCACTCTAATGGTTTCTGTTGTCTTGATCTTTTCATGTGCCGGGTCCTATGAAAATTTCAAGTTTTGTAGGAAACCAGATAATACAAAAATATAAATATGAAAGGAAAATTTTAATCTGAAATGAAAACAGGAACGAAAAAAAAATTTTTAAACAACGAACATGATTGTGAACTAGTCTGGTAGGTTGCTCCCAGAGGCGACCAAAAATACAAAAGGTCTTGCCGGATACGGCCAGTTTATACGCATATTTTCGTCCGGTTTATAGTAGGATTTAGTGTGTTTGCTATAAACCGATCTCATGGGTGGTATGTGCGAGAGCGAGATGTCGGCGGATGTGACATGCAGAGGATTTTTTTTTCGCCTACATTGGGGAGAAAATAAAGTGACGTGTGACTGTGTGGACGTGGGTGGTGCTGGCACTCGGGAACAATTTGAGATACGCGTGGACTCAACAAGTGAAAGTTAAGTTTTTTTTTCGGTCGGAAACTACCAATAAAGTGATATTGGGTTAAGACAGAGTGACCCTAGGACGTGCTTGAGACGAAAGAAACCTGCCGTACGCAAAGCCTTTATCTGGGCGGCAGCGTTGTCCGCTCGCACGAGGCGCTCTGCGGGGCTGAGCTCCACCATCCTAGTTTCAACCACGCCGCGTATGATTGTCATAACGAAAAAAAAAAAAAAGAAAATATCGTCAGCGCAACTGAGATCGGCTGTTTTTTTGTTGTTGGTGACGTTTGGAGTCTTCCCCGTGGTCAGTGAAACCCGTGAAGAAGACCCCCCTCCCTCCCTGCTGTCTGGAAGAAGGAACCCATTTGCCAAGTTTTGCGTGAGTGTGCGTATTCCTCTACCGGAATTAAAACTCCCAATTCATCAAATTAAAGAGGTCGTACGCGTGACTCGGTGAGAGAATATCGAAGTACATATATACGCTATACCCTCGCACACGTGTTGGTACCCAAGTACATACATTACATACATATATGTATACGCACTCTGAAAAAAAGGAAAAAAAACATAATAAAGAAAAAAAAAAGAAGGTAAATCCACCAAAACGCATCATTAAACGTCATCGGCATTTCTGCCTACCGATCGCACGCCACGGCACCCAACACCCAAACGCCGCGGCCACTTACCGGCATATTCCCCACAACGACCCACAGCGAAGATCACATCCACGTGAAGTGTCCCTAGATGCCCCTAGAGGGCCATCCTAAAAGATAAGTATTTGGTCAATTTATTTGAATTTGTAAGCCTACTGTCAGGTTGTTTCCCTATTTCTTTTCCCTTTATTTAGATAACAAAAAAAAAAAAAAAAAGAACGAAATCGATATTGCTCAAGAGAAAATATCCCAGGAGCAAAAGCCAAGGCGGAAAGCGGTGCACCCCAGTCCATCACCTTGCGGAACGGGTTAGAAGAGTAACCCTTAATTAGGGGTAAGTTTTGTGTAAAAGAAAAAAAGTGAATAGAAATTGGGACATTTTTTCTTGAAAGTAGAGTAAAAGTAGAAATTGACCATATAGATTTAAAGTGAAAGAAGGAAACAATATATATATGAAAGAGAAAATAACACAACTACGAAAAGATAATAACTTAAATGAATTGCACACAAACTTAAAGATACATTAATTTAACCTAAAGTACACGTAAAAGATAGCAAAATTAAGCTTAAAAGTAAATAAACAGGAAAAAGAAACAAATTGAAAAGCGGTTGTGTTTAAAATATTAAACAGTTCCTTTCAAGTTTTTTTTAAGTATTTAATTTCGTTTGAATAAACAAACTATTTTATAACGTAGTAGAACGGCATTCTGATTGGGTATTGTTGGAAAACCATATCCGTATAGTTTTGGTAATGTCGCAGACCTCATTAGAATCGAGCTTGCCTTTGTGAGTATGGGAAGTTTTTAAGAAGCATTACGAGGACGGGTTGGTGTCGGATCCCTGGAGCGGTAAAGGGTAGTCAGGGGTAAGCAACCGTTCGAGGGTTACTTTCCCCTTTTAGGGTAAGGGGTCATCGCAAATAGGGCGAAGCGTTGGCCATGGACGCGGAACTCATGTCCAGTTAGGGGTGGGCCAGCCCGAAGAGAATTTCCACCATAACCTCTTCGCTTCTCCTACTATGGAGGAACACCTAAAAGTAGATATTGAATTGGACGGAACTCGGGCCTTGCATTCTGTTGTGGGATTTTATTTTCTTAAATTTTTCGGTTACGGTTGTGAACGATGTAACACCTTTTTTTCTGCAATTTTAACAGGCATGTAAAAATATAGTAACCCCAGTCCAGGACTTGTGGCAAGATCCCATACCCGCCGTTGAGCTAGCGAGCGGATGATCATGCCTGTGCCACAAGATGGCTGGACACCCCACCTATTAGCCTGCCCGGTCTGGCCCAAGGGTCCTGTGACCTTGGGTCATAAGGGTGGATAAAGTTAATGGGTGGGTTAACCCCGAAGGGAATTTTTGGTATGTGAGAGGTAACGATTTTAAAGAGTGGTTAGGCCTTCACCAGCGCGGGTGATAGTGCCGGTAGAGGACTATCGACTACTCCCTACACCTTCTGGTTACCAGATACCACCTCTCAGCGGGAAGGACCTTCGGGGTTCGTTACAAAGTAGCACTAAATAGAATTAGTTAACGAAATTCATTCCATTCCTTAAATATATAACAAACATGAATAATACATCGATGAATTATATTAGAAATCCAGAAGGATAGACTTTTTGTTTATAAGAAATTGTTATGATGTTTATTTTCCATAAAGTGGTTGCATTGCTAAGCAACGTTTTAGCTTCGTTGCATTTCCAGATAAAATTCTGTCCGTTTTTTGAAATATCTAACAAAAGGGAATAAATACTTTACAGACAAGGGTTACGAAGTAGCACTAAATAGAATTAGTTAACGAAATTCATTCCATTCCTTAAATATATAACAAACATGAATAATACATCGATGAATTATATTAAAAATCCAGAAGGATAGACTTTTTGTTTATAACAAATTGTTATGATGTTTATTTTACATAAAGTGGTTGCATTGCTAAGCAACGTTTTAGCTTCGTTACATTTTCAGATGAAATTCAGTCCGTTTTTGAAATACCTAACAAAAAGGAATAATACGTTACCGGACAACGGTTACGAAGTAGCACTAAATAGAATTAGTTAACGAAATTCATTCCATTCCTTAAATATATAACAAACATGAATAATACATCGATGAATTATATTAGAAATCCAGAAGGATAGACTTTTTGTTTATACGAAATTGTTATGATGTTTATTTTACATAAAGTGGTTGCATTGCTAAGCAACGTTTTAGCTTCGTTGCATTTCCAGATAAAATTCTGTCCGTTTTTTGAAATATCTAACAAAAGGGAATAAATACTTTACAGACAAGGGTTACGAAGTAGCACTAAATAGAATTAGTTAACGAAATTCATTCCATTCCTTAAATATATAACAAACATGAATAATACATCGATGAATTATATTAAAAATCCAGAAGGATAGACTTTTTGTTTATAACAAATTGTTATGATGTTTATTTTACATAAAGTGGTTGCATTGCTAAGCAACGTTTTAGCTTCGTTACATTTTCAGATGAAATTCTGTCCGTTTTTTGAAATACCTAACAAAAAGGAATAAATACGTTACCGACAAGGGTTACGAAGTAGCACTAAATAGAATTAGTTAACGAATTTCATTCCATTCCTTAAATATATAAGAAAAATGAATAATACATCGATGAATTATATTAAAAATCCAGAAGGATAGACTTTTTGTTTATAAGAAATTGTTATGATGTTTATTTTACATAAAGTGGTTGCATTGCTAAGCAACGTTTTAGCTTCGTTGTATTTCCAGATAAAATTCTGTCCGTTTTTTGAAATATCTAACAAAAGGGAATAAATACGTTACCGACAAGGGTTACGAAGTAGCACTAAATAGAATTAGTTAACGAAATTCATTCCATTCCTTAAATATAGAAGAAAAATGAATAATACATCGATGAATTATGTTAAAAATCCAGAAGGATAGACTTTTTGTTTATAAGAAATTGTTATGATGTTTATTTTACATAAAGTGGTTGCATTGCTAAGCAACGTTTTAGCTTCGTTACATTTCCAGATAAAATTCTGTCCGTTTTTTGAAATACCTAACAAAAAGGAATAAATACGTTACCGACAAGGGTTACGAAGTAGCACTAAATAGAATTAGTTAACGAAATTCATTCCATTCCTTAAATATATAACAAACATGAATAATACATCGATGAATTATATTAGAAATCCAGAAGGATAGACTTTTTGTTTATACGAAATTGTTATGATGTTCATTTTACATAAAGTGGTTGCATTGCTAAGCAACGTTTTAGCTTCGTTACATTTTCAGACGAAATTCAGTCCGTTTTTGAAATACCTAACAAAAAGGAATAATACGTTACCGACAACGGTTACGAAGAAGCACTAAATAAAATTAATTAACGAATTTCATTCCATTCCTTAAATATATAAGAAAAATGAATAATACATCGATGAATTATATTAAAAATCCAGAAGGATAGACTTTTTGTTTATAAGAAATTGTTATGATGTTTATTTTACATAACGTGGTTGCATTGCTAAGCAACGTTTTAGCTTCGTTGTATTTCCAGATAAAATTCTGTCCGTTTTTTGAAATATCTAACAAAAGGGAATAAATACGTTACCGACAAGGGTTACGAAGTAGCACTAAATAGAATTAGTTAACGAAATTCATTCCATTCCTTAAATATTGAAGAAAAATGAATAATACATCGATGAATTATATTAGAAATCCAGAAGGATAGACTTTTTGTTTATAAGAAATTGTTATGATGATTATTTTACATAAAGTGGTTGCATTGCTAAGCAACGTTTTAGCTTCGTTACATTTTCAGATGAAATTCTGTCCGTTTTTTTGAAATACCTAACAAAGAGGAATAAATACGTTACCGACAAGGGTTACGAAGTAGCACTAAATAGAATTAGTTAACGAAATTCATTCCATTCCTTAAATATATAACAAACATGAATAATACATCGATGAATTATATTAAAAATCCAGAAGGATAGACTTTTTGTTTATAACAAATTGTTATGATGTTTATTTTACATAAAGTGGTTGCATTGCTAAGCAACGTTTTAGCTTCGTTACATTTTCAGATGAAATTCAGTCCGTTTTTGAAATACCTAACAAAAAGGAATAATACGTTACCGACCAACGGTTACGAAGTAGCACTAAATAGAATTAATTAACGAAATTCATTCCATTCCTTAAATATATAAGAAAAATGAATAATACATCGATGAATTATATTAAAAATCCAGAAGGATAGACTTTTTGTTTATAACAAATTGTTATGATGTTTATTTTACATAAAGTGGTTGCATTGCTAAGCAACGTTTTAGCTTCGTTACATTTTCAGATGAAATTCTGTCCGTTTTTTGAAATACCTAACAAAAAGGAATAAATACGTTACCGACAAGGGTTACGAAGTAGCACTAAATAGAATTAATTAACGAAATTCATTCCATTCCTTAAATATATAAGAAAAATGAATAATACATCGATGAATTATATTAAAAATCCAGAAGGATAGACTTTTTGTTTATAACAAATTGTTATGATGTTTATTTTACATAAAGTGGTTGCATTGCTAAGCAACGTTTTAGCTTCGTTACATTTTCAGATGAAATTCTGTCCGTTTTTTGAAATACCTAACAAAAAGGAATAAATACGTTACCGACAAGGGTTACGAAGTAGCACTAAATAGAATTAGTTAACGAAATTCATTCCATTCCTTAAATATATAAGAAAAATGAATAATACATCGATGAATTATATTAAAAATCCAGAAGGATAGACTTTTTGTTTATAAGAAATTGTTATGATGTTTATTTTACATAAAGTGGTTGCATTGCTAAGCAGCGTTTTAGCTTCGTTGTATTTCCAGATAAAATTCTGTCCGTTTTTTGAAATATCTAACAAAAGGGAATAAATACGTTACCGACAAGGGTTACGAAGAAGCACTAAATAGAATTAGTTAACGAAATTCATTCCATTCCTTAAATATATAAGAAAAATGAATAATACATCGATGAATTATGTTAAAAATCCAGAAGGATAGACTTTTTGTTTATAAGAAATTGTTATGATGTTTATTTTACATAAAGTGGTTGCATTGCTAAGCAACGTTTTAGCTTGGTTGTATTTCCAGATAAAATTCTGTCCGTTTTTTGAAATATCTAACAAAAGGGAATAAATACGTTACCGACAAGGGTTACGAAGTAGCACTAAATAGAATTAGTTAACGAAATTCATTCCATTCCTTAAATATAGAAGAAAAATGAATAATACATCGATGAATTATATTAAAAATCCAGAAGGATAGACTTTTTGTTTATAAGAAATTGTTATGATGTTCATTTTACATAAAGTGGTTGCATTGCTAAGCAACGTTTTAGCTTCGTTACATTTTCAGACGAAATTCAGTCCGTTTTTGAGATACCTACCAAAAAGGAATAATACGTTACCGACAACGGTTACGAAGAAGCACTAAATAAAATTAATTAACGAAATTCATTCCATTCCTTAAATATATAAGAAAAATGAATAATACAGCGATGAATTATATTAGAAATCCAGAAGGATAGACTTTTTGTTTATAAGAAATTGTTATGATGTTTATTTTCCATAAAGTGGTTGCATTGCTAAGCAACGTTTTAGCTTCGTTGCATTTCCAGATAAAATTCTGTCCGTTTTTTGAAATATCTAACAAAAGGGAATAAATACGTTACCGACAAGGGTAACGAAGTAGCACGCAATAGAATTAGTAAACGAAATTGCTTGGAGAATCGGTTTCGCTACGTCTGCTTTTGTACATAGACTCTTGAGGAAAAGTCGCAGTGTGTGAAGCAGAATAAAAGAGCAAAATTCGAGTCAAGACAAAAAGTCGTAGGTGTTAAAGTGCTAGTTATGTATACGTCCAATTATAAAAAAACCTTTGCCATCCGTATAGCGAAGTCATATGATTACCTTAACGGTTCAATGTATAATATTTCCCACACCTAAATGTTTATGATTGCGCATTCCTTCACGGAGAATTCTGCAACATGAATAAACACACGAGAAGTCGTATGCACCGTAAGTGACACGTTTTGCCGACATTGCACCTAATGCAATGTTTCATTTGATTATAGTTCTGGAGAATTCTGGGAGTTGATTACCATCCGTCGCGACACACAGATGTCGTCTATTAAATTGTTTCATCTTTGTTTAACCGTGTAATAATTTGTTAAATATTTTTTTAAAAAAATAAAATCGAAAATAAAATTATAAAAGTGGCGCAGTCGGATCGAAAATAAAAATATAAAAGTGGCGCAGTCGGTAGGATTAGCGATAAGCAACAGTCTAGATTTAAGAAGAGCAAACTTGCAAACATACACTTTAGAAATATTAAAAGACAACCTAAATTTGCAGCTGTTCACGACCATATTATTGATACTTTTTCAAAAGCTTACAATCCATAAAACTGCTATTTCTTCCTGCAAATAAAATACAGCATCCTTTTTGCAAACTTTGGAACAAGGAATAATAAAGAATTTAAAAGTCCACTTCCGTAAATTATTAGTTCTGAAAATGATTGATTCAGATTTTTTTTTTTTAATATTTCTATCCTGGATGCTGTGCTCATGAAATCCAAATCTTGGAGTGAAGTCACGCAGAAGGACCATGGAAAATTGCTGGAAACATGCTGGTTTTCTATCATTAGCGCCCCTGATTGCAGACTTGAATTTCACTGAAGAAGACCTATAACGCACATTAAGCGAACTAACGATTAGCATTATAAACGGAGCTGTAACAGCTGAAGAATGGGAGCAGTATGTTAATATTGACGACAATGTTTTGACGTCATCGATGGAAGGAGAAGATGAAGAAAGTACAGATGATGATGAGCTAGAACTCCTCCTACAGCCTTGGTAGCATTAAAAGCTATTGAATTGTTGCGGAATTTCGTTTGTCCTAATGAATTTGGGGAGAACTCCATTAATACCCTTTCTGTTTTAGAAGCCGATTTTAAACTCAGCCTATTTGAATTGCCTCTATCAAAAGCAAACCAAAATTCATGATTTTTTTTCCTAAACTTTGAAATGTAAAAGCGCCTTTCCTCGGTCCCTACATCGTCTTTATAAGCGACTTCTACTGTATATGTAAAAATATAGTTTCTCACTGCTTAGCAATAATTTAGGATTGAAATATAAATCGAATCGAATTCGTGTTGGCTATTACTTTTTTTTTATATTTATTTTCACTTATTTCAGGATTATTATCAATTCTTAAATGTTCGGATATTATATGAGCGGATTTTTTATTATTTGTTCTTGTCATCTCGTTGGTTGTTTTGGTACGGCGTGTATAGGATTAACAATTAACTAAATTAGCTTTGGAGTGTACAACTTAGAAATAATAGTAAAATTATATTTATAAAATATATAACGTGAACAAGAAATATGTTTACTGGATTCATTAAGATCGATAGCGGTTATTGTTAGTTTGCCTACTGTGGTGGATGGATGACTCTGCTGTGAGAGCTGTTATCCGGCGGCACACATTGAAGCTATCCACAAAAAAAAGGAGGAAAATTGTAAAAGAAACCAAGAGATTTCATCAGTTCTTCACCGCCACCACCATTATTGTCAGAGATTAGACAGTAGTAACCGAAAGAAGACCTACCATTTTACTACCGCTTGGTGTTGTTGTCGACTTGATAGTTCCGGTTGTGGTATTCGCCGGAATTAAAGATTGACTCACCTCAACGACTGGACTGTTGTTGATCTTTTTGACTAATTTCTTGTAGAAACTCTGCCCGCCAGTTGTGGCAGTGTTGTGTCGATATACTTTGGCAGCAGTTGTGGGCAGAGTATGTTGAGATTTTAATTGATTGGACTGCTGAGGCATATCGGGATTTGAATTTCTCTGCGTTGGGTTTGCCTCGGGATTTGGTGGTGAGATCTCATTGTTTTTATTTGCTATGATAATTTGTTGACGTTGGCGGCGTTCACGTGCCCTTTCCATGTGCTTTTTGCGTTCTTCTTTAGTCCAGTAGCGACCAGTTTTGATTTCGGATATTGTATCATCCTCTGTCGTCTGGTCGTTACGTTCGGCAGTAATACGCATGGCTCGATTGCGCAGCAAGCGATTTCGAGCCGGTCGTCGCACAATGTAACGGGTGCCGTCTTGACGTCGTTTCACCTTCCACACCATGTGCTCTTCATGAGGATGGGTGTTGAGTTGAACAGTGCTCACCTAGGAAGACAAGACATATAAATGTAAGTAGGCTGACAAAATTAGGTCTCAGACTTAATTATTGACGAAAATAAGGACAACGACGTTGGCATCTGCTGATAACAAGCTTCACAGAAAGGTTGCAGTGGAACAACTAACGGAAGCCATAACAGCTGCAACAAAGCGACGTTACTGCAATTCAGGAAATAAGATTGGAATTGAGCGAAAAAATGTAGGATGACTGTGTCATAGTGAATGGAAAACATGGAATATTGCGATGCGGATATGTCTAAAGTCACAGATTTAGACAAGATGTCGTATGTTTCGAAAACATCGCCAAAATCAAAGAAAATGACATTGCTAAGGTTTTTTTCAGTGAACTTCTGGGAAAAATTATGAGCGATTACCAAAAAACTACTGTAAAATTGGGCTGAGCTATTAAACCGTAAACGTAAGATTAGCAGCATAGCCGTCAAACGCAGCCTACACCACATCCCATCCTCACCATTGTTATTATCCTCACCGTGACCCTTGATAAGGGGACATGGCGATATCCAGAGCAACAGTCAAAATCACTCATCAACTATTTTCGATGTACGGACATTTCGAGACCACTATTTTGGTGGACTGGAGACATGATAATAAGATAATCACTTCGGCAGGGGCCACGGGTACTGGTAAGGTTGTCTCCTCTATGAGATGATGTCGCTTGCTGCAACTCTTATAGCAACTAGTCGAATAAGACAGTCTAAGAATTGGACCTACAATGGTAACGAAACCCTACCCTGAAAGTCTCGTATATATCAAAAGTAATGGGATAAATCCCGTAGGGCGTATGGTTGATCATGGGATCATTATTTGTGTTGTCACACATATGGTTACCCGCAAGAAGGTTAAAGCGATCGGCTAGAACTCCGTGCTGGTGAATTATTGTTGCAGCTTTCAGCATAAGAGTTGGGACAGATTCTAAAATAGTCTTTTACTGGCTAGCAAAACACCCATCGACATGGGAAACATTTGTTGCGAATCACGTATCCAGGATTCAACAAGGATCCGACTTAAGATACAAAAGACTACATAATCCACAGAATTAGAGTATGCACTTCAAAATGTACAGACTCACCAGCAGTGAAAGGGAACTATGGCTTAAAATGATCTCAATATGCCAAAGACTAACCATGATGGCTAAATTAGAACACGGAAAAATTCTGATTAATACACCAAAGGATGAGGGTGTTTTTAAAAAGAAATCATACCTCTTGACTACTGACAAAGTGGTACTGGCTTAGATTCGGCGCTGTAAACTGCGGACACGGCACGGTGTTAGACGGCACCTTCTGATGGATGAGAGTTGGTCGGAATAGCTACTGTTGCAGCAGCATTGTCTGTTGTAGATTCGATACATTTGTATGCATTATGTTGGTTGCCGAGATCGGTGGATTTTTGATAACTGGACTTGGTATCTATAATCGAAAAGCAATTATATACACATTGTCAGACACAACTGTTCGTTGAGCTGCACTTACCTTTTTTTTTGCGACACTGGCAACTTGTTTTGTTTACTCGATACGATCTGGGCTACCTTTGATGGCGTTGGACTTATTAGCTTTTCATTTGAACGACGGTTTAATGATTTGGCACTGTCAGTCAACTCCTGCCGTAATCTGTGCTGCACGGTTGTTTCATGTATTGGACTGACAACCTGTTTCGATGCGCAAAGTATCAATGTTGAGGTGGAATGCTGTTCGCGATCCCGATAGTTGGAGTTCAGCTCCAATGTTCAAGGCATCATTGTATTACTGTTGCACGAATTCCTGCACTAAAATTCGTACTGCGAATTGTTCCATTCCTTGCTTTGCTTCACACCACTAAATTGTCTTGATTCTGTTGGGTGTTTTGTTGTTGTTTGTGTTGAAGAGAACGCAATCGGTTTTCGGCAACTTCAGATTCCTCTTGATGTATACCCAGCCATTTGATGTTCTGAGATTTCGTAGGGGGAGCAGTAAAACGGTTCTGACTCGGGGTCTTCAGGAATTGTTTCGTATATGTGTTCTGTGTCATAGTCCATCATTTGTGCTACATTGGTTGAACATTGTGCTTCTTTGGGTTGCTGCGCTACAGCAGCAGGTTCAATTCTTAGCGGCTTGGCGTGCTGTGACAACATCATATTTTCGACACGTGAATCGAGAAGTGCAATCAATCTCTTGATTTACTTGATCCAAATGAGCTCTTGTACTCTGATGAATTAATGGATCCCGACACAAAGAACTTGATGTTGTGGTAGTCATGACATCAGCGGTAGTGGTGGGCAGCAGACCTATGGGTGCGTTCTTTTCGGTCTTTACCGGCGATAGTGTCTGGAACTATGTTACTTATAAACACCTCTGTGCATGCATCAGTAACGTCAGAACCAGAGCCAATGCCACCCCCGGAGCTGTAGCTCACAGTTAACTTATTGAATGGTAAAGACGCAACTGAATGTTGGCTAAATGGATGGAGGATTCATTCGTATGTGGCATTTGGTTATTGAAGGAATATGGAGAGGACGTTGAGGCACTCGTGTTATTGTTTTTTTATGTTGTCGTTGAGCTGTCTAGCCCTAATGGGCCTTGGCTGGGCGATGTTACCAATCTATCGAATTGAGGCGTTTACGCTATCGTTGAAGTTTCGGATGGCAATTTTTTACGTTTGGCTGGCGATGTCAATTGCGTGATTATTGGCGATTATCCTCGCGAATTGGCACTCTCCTTTTGCTTTGGTATATCTTTGGGCAGGGTTTTCACTGCCCCATCGGCAATTTCAACACTATCAACGTTGTAGGATTGTCGTCGAATCTCAACAACAATTGGTTCGGATGCTTTCAGGAACATTTGTACGGCTTTTTCGTGTGGCATCTGACTAACATCAACAGCGTTAACCTTCAAATAAAACAAACAAAAATAATTTAGATGAGGAAAGACTTGAACGAATTGAATAATAATGAATGAGGATGGGTTGAGAGCCGATGTGGAACTTCAAAAAAAATTCATATCTAGGCACCAGATTTAAACATTGGACTTTTCGTCAAGACTCTTAACAGACTCATGAACTCAGTTCATGTTTCGATGCCGAGCTCCAAACATGTAAACATATTGAGAGTCACTTCTTAATTCTAAGCATATGACGCCCGCACTCACTAGCGGTTGCTCTTTTTTTCGATAGCACTTACTATCGAAATGTTTCGGTCAGGTGCGGTCGTTGACGACCATGATGACTCAGACCTCATCTTCCGTCTCGAGAATATCATGTCATTTGCAATGACATTACAGCTGTCACCTCTTTAGAAAAAGCCAATGTGCTTGGTCCTTATTTTGCAGCGATGTTGCTAAATTGACCATAGCCTCATCCTGTACTTGAGAACGTAAGACATTCTATGGAACCAGTGATCATTCATACTCCTACAAGCGCTAGAGTATTATTCGATCTTAACATTCACAAATCATCTGTTCCTGAGGGTATATTACCCCACAATGCTGAAGTGGTGTTCTTCCACGCTGGCAAAAGCAGCCGCTCTCTTCTATTAAAATTGTGACTATGGTCTCAATTGTGGAGAGCAGAACCAGCGACTATTCCGATGCGGATTTGTCATTATCGATGGAGAAATATTTGGAGATTCGAAGACTTATGCTTCGAAGAAATTGTTCAGTGAACAAAATCAACCTTATAAGGGACTACTGCTAGACAAATCCTATTTGCGACTACCAAGATACGATGTAAAATATCGGAAGAGAGGAGTAGATACTATTGTTGTATCATGTTTCTCACCTTGATATTTCGATAGAAAAAGATTCGTTAAGGGGCTTTTTTCGAGACTGCGATATAAGGGAATGAAACTTACAAGTAATTTTTATTCGCGCATTGAACTCCAAGCTTGGAGATCTGAGAATCACGGTTTTACTATATACAACGACGACACCGACTATTCGTGAAAGAAGATAAACTCCTGGACATCATTGTTTCACTGCGAAAAAAAATTCAGAGGGAGAGAACTTTCTGCGAAAATTTTCTAAACAAGTAGAAGTGATAATAGTTGTGATTGGCCTCTGGAATTTCGCATCAATTAATTTTCGTTTCGAACGTCACCATTGACAGATATAGCGTTGAGGTAGTGCGGGACTTTATCTATCTCGGCTCCGCTATCAACCATGACAACATGATCCCGTCAGAAATTAAACGAAGAATTACTCTTGCCAACTGGTAGTTCTTCGGGTTAAGAAGGCAATTCAGTAGTAAAGCCCTCACTCGAACTACTAAGGAGATCCTACATAAGACCCTGATCATCCCAGTCCTGCTCTACGGCGTTGAAACATGGACCGTCTCAAAAGCGGATGAAGAAATCCTTGGTCGATTTGAGAAAAAAATTCTTCGAAAATTCTTCGGTCCCGTTTGCGTTGACGGGCTATGGAGACGAAGATTCAACCAAGAACAATACGAGCTGTACAGTTACATGCTCTGGTCAAAAGAAAAAAAAAACGTATTGGACGTTTAAGATGGCTAGGTCATGTAGAACGAATGAACACCAATACTCCGGCTCGCAGAGTCTTCGATTTGCAGCCAGACGTCGGACGCAGTAGAGCAACCAACTTAGAGTGTGCAACTGGAGGCAGTTAGCTAAAGACTGGGCTAATAGGAGAGGCATGTTGGAGGAGGGTGTTTTTAAAAAATAATCATACCTCTTGACTACTGACAAAGTGGTACTGGCTTGAATTCGGCGCCTTCAAATGGATGAGAGTTGGTCGGAATAGCTACTGTTGCAGCAGCATTGTCTGTTGTAGATTCGATACATTTGTACACATTGTGTTGGTTGCCGAGATCGGTGGATTTTTTGCAAACTGGACTTGGTATCTATAATCGAAAAGCAATTATATACACATTGTCAGACACAACTGTTCGTTGAGCTGCACTTACCTTTTTTTTTGCGACACTGGCAACTTGTTTTGTTTACTCGATACGATCTGGGCTACCTTTGATGGCGTTGGACTTATTAGCATTTCATTTGCATGGCGGTGTAATGATTTGGCACTGTCAGTCAACTCCTGCGGTAATCTGTGCTGCACGGTTGTTTCATGTATTGGACTGACAACCTGTTTTAACGCGCAAAGTATCAATGTTGAGGTGGAATGCTGTTCGCGATCCCGATAGTTGGAGTTCAGCTCCAATGTTCAAGGCATCATTGTATTACTGTTGCACGAATTCCTGTACTGGAATTCGTACTGCGAATTGTTCCATTCCTTGCTTTGCTTCACACCACTAAATTGTCTTGATTCTGTTGGGTGTTTAGTTGTTGTTTGTGTTGAAGAGTACGCAATCGGTTTTCGGCAACTTCAGATTCCTCTTGATGTATACCCAGCCATTTGATGTTCTGAGCATTCGTAGGGGGAGCAGTAAAACGGTTCTGACTCGGAGTCTTCAGGAATTGTTTCGTATATGTGTTCTGTGTCATAGTCCATCACTTGTGCTACATTGGTTGAACATTGTGCTTCTTTGGGTTGTTGCGCTACAGCAGCAGGTTCAATTCTAAGCGGCTTGGCGTGCTGTGACAACATCATATTTTCGACACGTGAATCTAGAACTGCAATCTCTTGATTTACTTGATCCAAATGAGCTCTTATACTCTGATGATTTAATGGATCACGCACGAAGAACTTGGTGTTGTCGAAGTCATGACATCAGCGGCAGTGGTGAGCAGCAGAGCCACTTCTTTAGTCGTAGGTAAGTCTTCATCATCTATGGGTGCGTTCGTCTCGGATGGAGCAGTTTCGCTACTCATTTTGATAGACATTGTTAAATCCTCGCTAAGGATGTAATTTCCAAGGCAGCAGTTGGCGTACTCCATGTTTTGTTCGTCAAAAGTCTCCTTGTTCTTTGAATTCAGATTGTTCCTAGGAGGGTGTTAACTAACATGCAAAATTCTAAATCTCTTCCTCTCTTTCACGTCACAGCATTGTTGGTCTCCGCAATGAGGGTTTCTGTCTTTTCTTTGTTGGATACATCTTTACCATTTACCTGGAGGATTTGATCTCCCTGCCGTAACCGACCGTCTCTACCGGCGATACTGTCTGGAACTATGTCACTTATATACACATTTGTGTATGTATCGTCAGAACAAGAGTCACTCCCATCCTGAGCTGTAGCTCACAGTTAACTTATTGAATGGTGAAGACGCAACTGAATGTTGGTTAAATGGATGGACGATTCATTCGTATGTGGCATTTGGTTATTGAAGGAATATGGAGAGGATGTTGAGGCACTCGTGTTATTGTTTTTTTTATGTTGTCGTTGAGATGTCTAGCCCTAATGGGCCTTGGCTGGGCGATGTTACCAATCTACCGAATTGAGGCGTTTACGTTATCGTTGAAGTTTCGGATGGCAATTTTTTACTTTTGGCTGGCGATGTCAATTGCGTGATTATTGGCGATTATCCTCGCGAATTGGCACTCTCCTTTTGCTTTGGTATATCTTTGGGCAGGGTTTTCGCTGCCCCATCGGCACTTTCAACACTATCAACGTTGTAGGATTGTCGTCGAACATCAACAACAATGGGTTCGGATGCTTTCATGAACATTTGTACGGCTTTTTCGTGTGGCATCTGACTTTCATCAACACCGTTAACCTTCAAATAAAACAAACAAAAATAATTTGGATGAGGAAAGACTTTAACGAATTGAATAATAATGAATGAGGATTGGTTGAGAGCCGATGTGGAACTTCAAAAAAAATTCATATCTAGGCACCAGGTTTAATCATTGGAATTTTCGTCAAGACTTTTATTAGACTCATACACTACCATTCATTGCCATTCTTTAGGGGACACAGACTGTTAGATACAAATTCTGTTAGGTTGGTGGTTGTTGATCTAACTTTAAGAAATCCGTGTAAAAATGTATTCCAGGCCGAAGAATTCTCGTCCGAGTCATATATGGTGGCATGCATCTTCAAGCGAATATTGTGGTGGAAACGCTCTCAACAATTTATAAAAAAAAAATTGTGACCTAGCATGTTGCGTTTCGACCATAAAATTACTAAGCAACTTAAATAAAGAGACAAACAGAATGTTGTGACTGGAAACAGCTGCAAGACATAACATAACAAAAAAGAAAAAAAACAATCTACGGTAGAAATTAAGTTATCGCTTTGATAAGATCTGCAGTACTTTTGGAAGAACCCCCAGTACCAGTTTAGAACAGATGTTGCAGTCCTGTATCAATACAGTGCGGACGAATGGGAATTTATTTACTTCTATAGGAAGTAACAGTAGCACTCTAACCATTAGGCCACTGCACCCACGAATGCTTTTTTCTCAAGATGGTCGTGCATCACGAGCATAAATACTAAAACAATCGAAATGGCTTGGAGTGCTAATGAAAACCACCGACCAGGAACGGTTTTTTTGTCTCACGAAATTGTCAAAATTGTATTTGCTTACCACCTACAACACATTGGCATTGTAGAAACATTTTACTGCCAATTAGAACACTTCAATCAGGGCATCAGGAAACCAGACTGGGACGCAACAACAGCTTCTAATACTTTTAAACCTCAATATTTTATTATTATTATAACTTTCTTGTTCTATAAATAAATTATAAAACAATAATTATATGAAGCACTAGCTACCAGGGCTTTCGGCTTAACTTTTATAGAAAATATAGTTTAAATAAGTAAAGCTAAAGTTTAAAAGTTTTAAAGTCTAATATTAATATCGGTGTTGAAAGTTAGTAATTCTTTTAGGTTTTTTCCAGATACTGTGTTGCTTATGGATTTTATTTTTGCGCATTGTAGCATGTGTTTCACGTCAAACTTTTCATTTGTATCACAGAATTGACAGATTGGGGCTGGTTCCTTGTTGAACAAGTGATTGTGTGTAAAATAAGTATGTCCCATTCTAAGTCTTATGTAAGCTTTTATCATCGACTTTGGTAATCTGGATGAATAAATAGGTTTTTCGGCAGTCGGATTGAACGTTGTATATGTGTGTTGATATAAAGTCCAGTTGCTCTTCATGTTCGTGTCCATAGTCGTTTTTAAGTGCTTACTAAAATCTTTTTTACTAAAATGGTAAAGATAAGGGGCTGCTTAAATGCCAATTTAGCTTCTGCGTCTGCATTTTCATTGCCAACAATTTCTGCATGTCCCGGTATCCAGGCCAATTTTAGGTTATTTTGTTTTGCAATCAGTTTGTCACGGATGTCTAAAATGATATTGGAGTAGTTATTTCTGTTTTTAATTGCGTTGATTGAAGACAGGCTGTCAGTGAATATAACAGTTTTTTTTTGTTTTTTTGTAGGTTTGATTGCTTTTAGGATAGCAAGAGCTTCAGCCGTGAAGATAGAAGAGGTAAGATAAAGCAGGCCTTTACTGATAATATCTCCTTTTTCATTGACAACTGCAAAGGAACTTCCTTCGGTAGTTTTTGAGGCATCAGTAAACCATAGTTGCCAACCTTGCTTTTCGTAATTGACTTTTATTTCTAAAAACATTTTTTTGTATATATCATTGCTGGTGGATAATTTTGGATACTCTGACAAGTGAGAAATGATAGAGCTATTCGGCAAGTTCCATGGAGGAAAATTAGTCGTACGCTTGTTTGCTATCACGATTGGGACATTAAGATAAATAGCTGAGCGCAGGGATTTATAGAGAGCTGATGGGGATTTTGGTGTTTTTTTTCGTTTAAGTATTTTTTTAGCTTCGTCGTGTATAGGTGTTGTAAATGATGAGTTTATATTTCGTATTATCTTCCAATTAAGAAATTCGATTCTGTCATGTAGATGAGGAAGTCCAGCTTCGGTTAAAATATTTTTAATGGGTGTAGTGCGGGGAAAGCTCCAAGACTGCTTCTAACTGCTGAATGGTATGGTGTTGAAATGAGCTGCAATGTTGTTTTTGAACATATTCCATAAATTGGTAGACCATAATCGATTTTAGAGAGAATTATAGCTGGGACGATATTAACAATGGAATTAACATTAAAGTTGCTTTTATAGGAAGACAAATATTTCACTAAATTAACCCTGGTAGTAAGGCTCTTTCTTAAATATGTACAGTGTTCCTTAAAACTATATTTGGAATCAAATACAATGCCTAGTAGTATTTTAGAATGATTAACATTATTTATTGAAATATTGTTTAGATTTACTCCTTCAATAGATTTTACACATTTGTACTTTTTGCATATGTGAAGGAGTTCACATTTTGAAATTGAAATGTTGGCGCCAGAGGTGTTGCCCCATTCTGACAAGCCTTTTATTATATTTGAGAATATTGTAGCTAAGACAACAAGGTCTTTGTGTTCAGAAAATAAGATAAGGTCATCTGCATAGAGAATGTGACTGATTTGTGAAAAGCTACGGACAATTTTACTTACTTTATCAAAAGCGATAACAAATAAAACTACTGAAAGTGGCGATCCTTGGGGGATGCCGTTTTTTAAATTATGGATTGTTGAATAGATGTTGTTAGTTCTTATACGAAATTTGCGGTTAGTAAGGAAGGCTTTAACGTAACTCGAAGTTTTGGGCCCGATTTTCCATTGCTTGAGTTAGTTAAAAATGACATGTGGACCAACTCTGTCGAAAGCTTGTTCGAAGTCAATTGCAAGAATAGAAACGTGACTTTTTTCGGAAAGAGACGATGCTATGAAAGAGTCCAAGTAAAGAAGTGAAGCCAAAGTGCTTCTGCCTTTTTTAAAAGCGAGTTGGTTCTGATCTATGAGTTTATCTCTTTCTGCTAGCCAGAATAGACGTTTAGATATAATTTTTTCTAATACCTTTGATATGCATGGAAGGAGGGAGATCGGTCGATAACCTAATATTGTAGAATGATCTTTTTTTGGTTTTGGTATTGGTACTATTGTCGCAACCTTCCATGTTTGGGGAATTATACCACTGTCAAAAATGTTATTATATAATGAAAGTAACCTCGTTTTCATACTTGTCGGGCAATTTCTAATCATATAGTAGGAAACCCTATCAAAGCCCGGAGTCTTACCCTGGACTGAGCTTAGAATGCTTTCGATTTCTAAAATGCTAATGGAGGATTCAATTAATTTCGCTGAAGGCGAGACGGTATAATGCTGTTCTTGTATGTTTAACGATAGGTTTTTTTCTTCATTGTAGTTTGGATGGAAATTTGAATTATCTTGCGCCTTTTCCCAACTTTCTGCAAAGAATTTGTTAATTTCTCTAGGGCATGTTAAGTTAGAAGAATCTGTTTAAAGAAGTTTAATTGTGTGAGGGACAAAACTGCCTCTAAGGCTTCTAATATTATCCCACATTTTTTTAGGTGAGGAGTTTTGATTTATTTCTGAGGTAAACTTACTAAAGCACGCAGTTTTTTCTAACTTCGCAGCCTTACGGAACTCTGCATTCGCCTTGCGATAGCAAATCAAATTTGCAGTGTTTGGTGATTTCTGAAATGATTTCCATGCGTTTTGCTTTTTTTTGGCGAAGGATTTGAAGATTAGGGTTCCACCAGGGAACTGTTTTGTTACGTATTTTGTTTGTGGTTTGGGGTATAGATATATTTGCGGCAGTATGGATGCATTTCAGAATACAAGCAGCCTCCTTATTAATGTTGGTAGTAACTGGTCTAAGTGAAATTTGTTTTGAAACTTCGGCTTGGAACAAGTTCCAATTGGCAAAGTCAGTCAGAAACTTCGCCTGTATTTTCTGAAGTTTAGGGCCTTTGCCCATTAAAATAGATGTCAAAATTGGGAAGTGGTCGCTACCGTATAGGTCATTTTCCAGATTCCAGAGAGATTTTGGTGTCAGGTGTGGCGATATGAGAGTGAGATCGACGTGAGAAAATGATCCAATAGAAAAAAAATGATCCAAGAGAAAATAGAAAAGTGAGTTGGACGTCCATCATTTAAAACTGAGAGTCCAGCGTTTGCAATGAAATGTTCAACTAATTGACCACGGCTGTTAATTGTTCGGGATCCCCAAGAAGGGCTCCAAGAATTAAAATCACCAGTTAAAACGAGAGGGGTTGAAATGTTACTTAAAATATTTTCAAGATCAGAAGCTTCGAATGTTTGATCTGGTGAGATATAAATTGAAATAATAGTTATCTTTAAGTTCAATTCGACTTCAACTGCTATTGCAGGTATGTTGGAGCTTATGTTGATAAATCTGTGAGGAATCGTTTTGTGTACTAAAAGGCTAACACCATTTTTAGAAGTTGTGTGACAGGGTAAATTGTAGAAGTAAGATGAATAATTTTTTTGGTGGAAAAGGTTGATTGTTGTGTTTTATATGTGTCTCTTGAAGAGCAATTACACTTGGAGATGAATCATTGACATTGACATTGACATCACAGTAATTCGCACATGAATCCATCGAACTACAGACACATAACAGCACTGGCGACTGAGGCCATCGGCTGGGACAGATCACAATAATACAACAGAGAGAGACAGATAGACACATAGAAGGAAAGACATATAACATAAACTTAAGTGGCGCAGAGGAGGAGACATAGATTTATATTGTCTCATATTATCGCACAGGTGGCCTCAGATAAGCTGGCAATTTTCGTAGAAAACAAATGCTGCCGAAGCTGGGGCTTGAACCCGTAGCGTTTGGCTTAGCAGTCAACTACGCATTCCTCTGAGCCATGGCCACCAGAATCATTTATTAGCAATTGGAGTTCATGATAATTATTAAAATAACCATTCATGTTCCATTGCAGAATTTTGATCTAGTTGTAGACGGTGGAGTCAGTCTGCTTACCAGTACAATTTAATGTACAGGCAGGAGACCGAACACCACCTGATGTAATAGAAGTTCCGCGCCCCCACCGGTGTTGAGTGTCCCCGCCACATAGACGGAGGCTCCCATCACCGGTAGAAGCGCGGGTTGCGGGGGTGTTATTGGTTTTATTATGGGTTTTCATCATCGTCGATGATTGTAGTTTGTTGTTTTGTTGTTTTTGTTGTTGGGTGGAGAAGATTTTGAAGGGGGTATCGGTTTTGTATGTGTTATTTAAATTGGACGTATTTAGTGTTTGAGCAAAATGTATGTTGTTGTTATAATTTTCTCTTAAGTGAGAAAATGAAGTTTGAGTTGTTTCGGTATCTATTGTTAGATCGGCTCTTTGAGTCGAAGTTAGGTTGACTGCATTGATTTCTTTGGCTGTATTTGACATGAATGTGGAATCTAATTTAGAAGAATTTTGAGTAATTTTTGAGTTATTTTTATTTAATTTTGAGGTAGATTCGTTTTGGATGGCGCTCTTCTCTTTGTTTAGAGTTGTTTGTTCAATGGAAGAGGACGATGTAGACGGTAAAGAGGTATTTGTTTCAGGAGACGTGTGTTCGACTTTTTCAGAGTAAAGATTAGAAATTATGGAGTGCCCGATTGGGTTACGCTCTCTTTGGATGCGCCTAGCTTCGGCTAAGGTACACTTGTTTTTAGTTTTAATTTCTAGCGTTTCTTTGCTTTGCACGTATTTTGGACATGTTTTTGAGGAGGAGGGATGGGGTCCGTGGCAATTTGCGCACAGAGTGCGAGTGCAGTTAGTGTTATCGTGAGGTGGGAGGTTACATATTTCACAAGAAGGGCCACGTTTACACCATTTCTTAGTGTGTCCCCATGGGGTTGGGGACATATTCCGATATCTTGGTCTTGCACCAGCCAATTTCGATTGAGTCAGGGATTTGGAACAGATCGAACGTGAAAATCATAAGACCAGTTGCTTTTCTTTCATTTTCATATATTTTAGTAAACTTGTATACATCAGTGACATTTTGACTCCTTAGTTCCGATATGATTTCAGTTTCAGGAACATTAATCAAACAAGGCGCGTACGCAATACCTTTGAAGAGATTAAGATGGGAGTGAAGTTTAATATTAACTGGGCATACACTGTCAAGCACTTTAGATTTTATGAATTTGTCGGCTATGATTTGATCGTTAGCTAGAATTATTATTGAGCCATCTCTTAGTTGAGAAATTTTTTCATACTGTGTGCTGATCGAATCGATTGTTTTTTTTAGAATGAAAACACTGATTGATGTTAGAGGTTTAGATTCGTCTTTAGATGTTATGTGCACAAAACGTGGATTTTTATAAATTGATTTTGTTGGTAGCAAAGGAAATTCATTGAAAACACTATTACTGGACTGTTGTCTCTTTTGAGGGGGAGTTGGGAAGGGGTCAGGGGGATCTGAGAGCGCGTGTTCATCAAGAATACCAAATCGGTTGCCCGATTGGCGGGAAGGCTTCGGAGCCATCCCGTAGGGTAATAAACCACTTATTAAGTAGAAAAACTGATTTATTGATATTATTTATGGTACTATTTACACCACTAAATAAATTATGGATATATGGGTTAGAAAAGGGAAATTAATTAAGAGAAAAGCAAAAGCTATATTCTAAACCTCCGCTAACTAGTCTGTACGCTTGAGAGATCAGCCGATGACTGTAAACCTCAATAAGGTTGATGTTGAACAAATAAAACAAAATCCGCTTTGGTTAGGACATGTAGGACACTAATGTACAGCAATAATCCGCTCGCAGAGTTTTCGATTCGCAGCCAGAAATCAGGCGACCTGGCTTTAGTGAAACCGACTTCGACAACCTTGAAGAGCACAAATGGCGGCAGTCAATCAAAAACCGGCTAATTGAAGAGGTATGTTGGTTGAGGACCGTGTTCATGCCGGCATTGGGCAAGATCATGTAGAGCTAAGACTATGGGAACGTAGGAGATGACAATTACGCCATAGGTAGCGCGGACTAGTATTAACGGTTATTTTTCATCATAAACTAATAATTGGAGAGCATTTAGATTAAGGTCAATGTTAATACGGAATTGTTGCGCCACTTAAGAAGACGACTATTAGGGATATCTACAGTAATGTTGATGTCACTATTGCACTCATCACCGATAAGAAGTACAAGAAAACCGTTTGTTTTCAAAAACTTGGCATATAATTAAAAAAAATATAAAAAAAAAACAATGAAACTGCACTTCACTTACCTCGATATCTTACTCAGGGGCGATGCTTTCACTTAACAAGTCATGATCGTTTTCAATCATCTGCTCCGATCCACTGAAGATGTAGTCCGTTGTAAAATTATGAGTCTGTATGCCAATTGAGACAAGGCCTTTGTTTCCAATTGAGAGAACGTCTTCGTTTTCAATTTTCTGCTGGCCGCTATTGGTGTTGTTCTCATCTCATTGAATGCCGAAGACGCAGCTCAATCTTGATGTAGACTTTTGGAGATGTCGTCGATGAGACTGACGCACTTCTTGATTGTGTGGTTATTGGAGGAATATGGAGAGGATGTTGAGGCACTCGTTATTGTTTTTCGATGTTGTCGTTGAGCTGTCTAGCCGTAATGGGCCTTGGCTGGCCGATATTACCAAACTATGGAATTTAAGCGTTATAGTCGATTTTCTTTTTTCTTCCTCCATCATTATAAAGTTGATGAGTTGCGTACAAATCACTTTTTCAATTGCAGATAAAACCTGAGCCACTATCTTACACATAGTTTGTTGTGCAAGTCCCGCATGTTTTTTTTGTAAACTGGACTTGGTATCTATAATCGAAAAGCAATTATATACACATTGTCAGACACAACTGTTCGTTGGGCTGCACTTACCTTTTTTTTGCGACACTGGCAACTTGTTTTGTTTACTCGATACGATCTGGGCTACCTTTGATGGCGTGTGACTTATTAGCTTCTCATTTGCATGGCGGTGTAATGATTTGGCACTGTCAGTCAACTCCTGCGGTAATCTGTGCTGCACGATTGTTTCATGTATTGGACTGACAACCTGTTTCGATGCGCAAAGTATCAATGTTGAGGTGGAATGCTGGTCGCGATCCCGATAGTTGGAGTTCAGCTCCAATGTTCAAGGCATCATTGTATTACTGTTGCACGAATTCCTGCACTGGAATTCGTACTGCGAATTGTTCCAATCCTTGCTTTGCTTCACACCACTAAATTGTCTTGATTCTGTTCGGTGTTTTGTTGTTGTTTGTGTTGAAGAGAACGCAATCGGTTTTCGGCAACTTCAGATTGCTCTTGATGTATACCCAGCTATTTGATGTTCTGAGCATTCGTAGGGGGAGCAGTAAAACGGTTCTGACTCGGAGTCTTCAGGAATTGTGCTACATTGGTTGAACATTGTGCTTCTTTGGGTTGCTACGCTACAGCAGCAGGTTCAATTCCTAGCGGCTTGGCGTGCTGTGACAACATCATATTTTCGACACGTGAATCGAGAAGTGCAATCAATCTCTTGATTTACTTGATCCAAATGAGCTCTTGTACTCTGATGATTTAATGGATCCCGACACAAAGAACTTGGTGTTGTGGTAGTCATGACATCAGCGGTAGTGGTGGACAGCAGAGTCTGTATCCACCTGTTGCCAAAAATTTCAAAGTAGCTGATACCTTTATGATGTTGGGCACAAAGGTTTGCCTTCTACGTACACTTAGTTCCGTTTAAATGTTGTCTGTGTGTATTTGTTATGAAGGCACCTTTTTAATGGCAGTAGTTTTGAACAAAGCTGAAATAAAGTCATTTAATCGGATTAAAAATTGCTTTAATAAATACTCAACGCTTTACCTTTTCTCGCTGAGCTTCATTATATTAGATTTATCTCTAATCCGCCTTCGTTCAATTTGTTGAATTCGTTCTAAATTTTTATCTGAATCCCAATCAAACAAAATTGAGACACTCTCCATCACGGTAAATTCGGTTTCAACAGCAGCTATTTGTTAATTTTGTTTATATTATTGTGATGTCAAATAAATATCGAGTCTCGTTCGAAAATCGCAAATAAGTTGGCAAATAGCTTGATATTACTGGCATTCGATTCTATTTTGCTTAGGTAGTACCATTTGAAAGTAGAATCTCAAATAAGTTTCGAATAGAATCAAAAGTTGAATCGAATTACGTGGTTAGGCACCTATGTCTATGTCTCGCAATGCCCCTCTGGGGAAATTGTTTGTCATAGTAAGTGGACGGAATGAACTAAATGGAGATCGCGAAGATAGTAACACGGTCCTCATAGTTCCGTTTACTTGCCTTACGGGAAACTTTTCTCATACAGTAATCTGATTTACATTGCTGACGAGAACAAATTCCCGCGATTGGCCTGTATATGATTTTATTCATTGCTAGGCCAACTTATTATCAGATACCTAATAAACCAAAGCAAAGAAAGAAAAAAGCTATATTGGGTGGAAAACTGAACTTATTCCAACAATTCCAGTAAAATTTTCATACGCAAAAGTTTTCTCTTCTTTATCTGTAACTTCTGGTATCTGAAAATAGTGGGTCTAGTCAATTGGCAAGATTGATACCCAAATTGCCCGTTAAGAGCACAAATTGCAGAATTGCAGTATCAAAACAAGGGCAAAAAATTCACCAAAAAGTATATCCTTGTCAGAAATCAAGTGCACTAGCTGTCCACCAATTTAACGTTGTTGGTGTAAGTTTAAGGCTTGAAAATTTCATATCACATTTTGCTTATTCTATGTCCGTTTGGCGTAATTCGGCGTAAAGCTCAGGCTTCTATAGTGTTGATCCCAAATTCACCCGTGGTCATATTTTAACGACAACCAGTTAGTTTTAGCGATAATTGTTTTATGTAACACAGCCACTGAAAAGATAAGGAAATATCTGATTGCGTTTATTAACAACCAAAATCGAAGACTCTCAAAAGTAAGATATTGCTTCGCTTCGAATACGAAACGCCGATCCTTTGCAAATAGACCAGAAAGTGACACAATTTTTCTAAAAGGCTATAAATTTCTTCGTCATATCAAGAACCCTCCGTTTCTGAAATGAAAGCCAACATTCACTTGAACGCTGTCAAATTTTCGAAACGCTGGATAATCAATAGCTATGTTTAATAATATTTATTATGAAATTTGTATCGAACTTACCGTTTTCAAATTCATCCACTTCGTAGGTATTTGTTCATACTTCTCATATCTAGAATCTCCACCAACTCTCCCTGTAACTGAACAAGTTATTCAATTCTCGAACAAATCGCAATTCGTAATCTCAACCTTTTCCTATGAAACTGCAGTGATTAGCTGCATAATATCCTTGCTGCCAGGGTTTGTAATAATGGAATGCATACAATTTTTGAATACAGAGTTAATAAACAATTCTATAACTTTATTTATTTTTATACTTTCTTGAACAAATATCCTTACTTATGAAATATTGTTTTTATTTAGGAATATGAAATATCATAATTGCATGTACTTAATTTAACAAACATTATCAAATGTTATAATAAATATATTTTTATATATATATATGTTCTGTATTGGTAGTTGTTTTGGGGGACAGAGAGAGTCGAAATATTAACATTTTATCGAATGTACTCTCAAGAGACCATTCAATTCTTAACTATATCACATAAGCCAATCAGAAAATATATTTCAATCTTGTTTTGTTTTTATTTATTCTATATGACATAATGATTAAATTTTAACTAACAATTTTTTTTATTTATTTTTTTATCTTATTTTTTTTTATTGTATTTAATTTTTTTTAACGAATAATAGACTTAGATTAACAAGATTATTTTGGGTTTGGTTAGATATGATTTTTTTTTATAAAACAAAAGTTTTAATGCAAGTACCCTTTTTTGCTACGCACCACAACAACTGACTTTTTTTATTTATATAAATTTTTTTTTTTTAAGTGAGACAAGAATAAATTATGAAATCAAGTTTGTAATACCATTTAACACCAACAAATTAAAATTGATAAGACATTTTATAAATTGAATGAAATATTATTAAACAACTATTTTGATATAGCAAATCATTGAAGCAGCGAGAAAATACATAAAATAATGGCAAAAAAATAAAAAAAATATACATACGATCCATTGCTGAATCAATGGTAGATTTATAAAAAAAAAAAAGATGTTTCCAAGTTGCGACCATCGACCGACTCAGAACTTCGGAAGCGATTTTTATTTCCTGACTTTGCTTTACCATGATATAAATGTAAAAATTGATTTGACGTCTGTGGGAGAACAAATACCAGAAGATCAGCTAACTGCTGCCATCGTAATTCCGTAATTGGTTGCTTGCACTTGCATATAATGTTATTGTGCCTAGTTGATTATCTATTTCTAATTGCTTCACATAGACCAGTTATATTGCCACATGAAAACAAAATCCGCTCGGCATTTGTGTTTGCCCGATTGTGAGAATTATTGATTTTTCCGTCATACCTGAATCTAACCGAGTGGTTTTTGTCAGCAGTGTTAGCGAAATCTGGACTATATGAGACAATTGATAAAGATTAGCAAACTTCTGGCTGCTATTAAGCAGATCTCCAACATGGAGTGCCCCTAAACCTAACCTAGTAGTTTTTGTTAGCAGCGTTAGCATGTTACGGGCTATGTGAGACAATTAGATAAAGATAAGCAAACGTCTGGTCTCATGAAAGCTGCTATTGAATTGAATTTCTCTTGAAGGCCTAGATATCGAGCAATTCACTATGGTGTGTTACTCACGGCCACCTTCTACTAATCAGCAGATCCGGTTACTTTGATGAAATTAATAAGAATTCATACGACAGCGTTGTAAGCGTAACCTGGACTATATGAGACAATTAGATAATGATAAGCAAACGTCTGATCTCATAAAAGCTGCTATTAGCAGATCTCCAACATGAAATGTCCCTAAACCTAACCTAGGGGTTTTTGTTAGCAGCGTTATGTTATGGACTATAAGAGACAATTAGATAATGATAAGCAAACGTCTGATCTCATAAAAGCTGCTATTAGCAGATCTCCAACATGAAATGTCCCTAAACCTAACCTAGGGGTTTTTGTTAGCAGCGTTATGTTATGGACTATATGAGGCAATTAGATAATGATAAGCAAACGTCTGATCTCATAAAAGCTGCTATTAGCAGATCTCCAACATGAAATGTCCCTAAACCTAACCTAGGGGTTTTTGTTAGCAGCGTTATGTTATGGACTATATGAGACAATTAGATCAAGATCAAACAACTGGTCTCTCTGGTAGTACGTTGTGTAGAAGGCAAACGAAGTAAGTTGAGAATTCTTGTTCATTTTCATGTCGATTGCTGGGGTGCGGAATTGCGGATTCATTGTGTGTGAATTTAGTTTTTAGTCATTTCTGTTCTGGTCTCCTGAGCGAAAAAGATCGTTTTTTTCATTTGTAATTGTCTAACCTCTGAAGTGAAAATTAATGAAGAAAATATAAATAATTGCAGATGTGTAATTGAAAAAGTCATTGAAAAACCATTTTCACAGCATTCGTCTGTGGAAAAACTACCTACCAAATTTAACTTCAAATAGTTCCACAAAAAATAAATCCTTTACTAGGTATTTTCAAGAAAAACAATATGAGGTGAAACTTTGCCTTCCTTGGACCCTACTCTGTATTTCATTCCGAAAGTAAAATTTTCCGAAAACGAATATTTGGTACTCTGTATTTCAAATGCGGAATACAAATCTACTACTTTCGAAAAGTAAATCCGAGAGCGGAATTTTGGTACTTGGCAGCACGTTTCCTAATGTCAATAGCACTCGATACGTACATTTTTGTTCTAGAACAAAGGCGATAACGGAACGATTTTCAGGTGCCTTAATATGTAAGTTTTTTAAGAATATTAATGGAAATATTGTCTGAAGCAGCTGAACTTAATACGAATAGACAAAGGAACACGAAATGGTTGAAGAAAGGGTAAAACACAAAAGCTCTTTATGATCCCAATTTCTATAGATTTTACTTTGTATCATAGATTTCCAATTCGTGATTTTGATCATGATCAACTTATTCCTTATGAGAACATGCCTGAAATATCATGTGGACATGCAGAATCTGCAGCCGAAGGAGCTGCATTAGGAATCTGGGCTTCTTTTAGCGATGTGGAAAGTTGGCGAATAGGACTGTAAAAGGCTGCGGCACTAAATCTATGCCGAGTGTTCACCCACTGCCTTTGCAGAGAATGTGATCCAGGTGCTCTGTAAGTCTGGTGTGAATGTTGGAGTTTGGGCGGAATTTGGGCGGAAAGTCATCAAATGAATGCTTTTCTGGCCGTCGGAAAAAGTTCTTGTGAAGCGCCAATTTTTATCGAGTTAAGTTACGGTGATGGTGCAAAAAATGAAAGACCAATCGTTCTCCTTGACCAGGGAATAACCTACGATTGTAGTGGACTAAACTTGAAGGACAAACAAGAGTTGAAACTTATGCGTTGAGATATGACAGGCGCTGCTGTAGCTATCTTACTTGTAGGGCAATTTCAAGCCTTCAATTGCCGGTAGACTTGCGCGCATTGATACCACTATGTGAAAATGTAATTGGATGCAATTCCTTTCGTTCAGCGATGTAGTAACATACAAGAACGGCAAAAGCATATCGATCCAGGGAACTGATCATGAGGATGTTTTGGTTTTAGCCGACGCCCTTCAATATGCACATAACTGTTGCCCAAAATTCATTGTTGATGTTGGAACTACATCAGGTGCGATGCGACAGACTCTGAACGAAGCAGCATCTGGGGTTTTCACTAATTCAGAGCTTCTATGGCAGCAAATAAAAAATGCCACTGTCCATACGGGAGACTGAGGGTGGAGGCTGCACTATGGAACTATTATTCCAATATTATAACCGAATCGAGTATATCATCGGATGTCCAAAATTATGGTATTGGATCAGAGGAAGACCGTCTAAAGCAGCCGCGTTTTTACGTCAGTTCGTGACTTGTGGCCAGTGGATGCATATTGATGCAACCAATGTCGTAGAAACGGATGGCAAATATTTCGAATATCTTCGCCCTAAAATGGCAGGAAGACCGACTCGTACGCTTGTAGAATTTATTGTTATTGCACAGAGTATTTTAAAGGACACGTCTTCAAAAACTACACCGCTAAAAAAAAAAAAAAAATGGTGACTGCATTGAAGTGTTATTTACTTTGTTATGTGTTGTCTGAATGAAAAGATGCTTTTTTCAATATTTGCATATGCCATTCTGGGAGGAAACTGCGCATGTAACAAACTGTTATGCATTTCAATAGCGAAATCATCGTTCGCTTTGCACTTCTGCTGAAGAACTCATACATTTGGCAGGAATTCATATTCTGATGGGTTACTTAGGATTTCCTCAGCTGCAAATGTACTGGCAAAATGACTTTCATAAACAGGAATCGTTTCTATGAGCTTTGGAGATTTTAACGATTTGCCGTAGATAAAACTGGAAATCAACCGGAAAAAGACCGACTGTGGAAGATCAGGCCGTTAATTGATCCTATTCATCAAATGTGTTTGAAATTACCGATTCCATACCACACCGCAGTAGATGAGCAGATGATTCCATTTTCTGAGCAATGTGGCTTTCGTCAGTACATGCCCGCAAAACGAAATCCACTAGGATTGAAAATTTTTATTCTTGCGGCTAGCGACAGTTTGGTCTTGAGCTTCCATATATACACTGGTAAAGGCTCTGTATACGAACAAGACATGAAAGCTTTTGGTTTGGGAGTCTCTATAGTAAAGCTTCTGACCAAGATCATTACACAAGCCTGAATTGAGATGTCAGCGTTGGTCTAAGGAACAAGCCTGTAGAGTTTCATTACCTTAACCATCCATTGTTGACTTGTACAACAAGTACATTGGTGGAGTGGATCTCTTTTATAGGTTTTTCCAGTAAAGCTATGCAATTAGTCGCAAGAAATCGCTCCACAACTCCGTTAAGATCGCGATTGGAAGATCCAACAGAAACATTTGCATCTGTGAAGGGGATCGCACCAGCGACCGTAGCAATGCATCCATTCGTGCTCGATATTTGACACTCACGTATGCATGGGCATAAAGCCGACCGATAATAAACATATGAGTACACAATAAGCACGCGCCACAAAGTGTATCATATGTTTGTTCCGAGCTCAGCATTAGAAGTCCGCTGCAGTGAGTGTGTTTGGATATTGGATTGTGCATGATGGACAATTCTCTGAATGTCCGGGCATTAACCCAAATATGCATATGAGGCAATCGAACAACGAGAGGTCAGCGATCGATGTACGATGGATATGTTCGATAGAACAAAAGAAATTGTATATAAATACCAAACAAATTTATTAAAAAAATCAGTCTTGAACTTACTCTCGACTCTCGACTTATTTTCACTGCGGCCGTAACTGGCCATACTCTTTCGGCGAGCTGCGCCTTAAAATCAGTAGCGTGCTGCGCTTTAAACAGCTTAGGACTGAATAGGTATTCATCTGGAAGAAATTTACGACTTTACATGGCGATCTTGCCACCTTCGTTTAGATTAAAATAGGCGAAGAGTGAGCGACCACAACCACAAAATCGAGATATTACAAATGCAGTACGACAAAGAAGGGCTGGACCGTCTTTTTGAAGACCTGGACAATCAGTACGCTCCCCAAGGACCAGCAAGGACGGAAGAAAGACCACCAATATATATACCAACCCCAAAATCAGCCGGACCAAAGGCTATAACTATCGAGCAATATAGAAAGAGACAAGAAGTCCTGACGCAACAGCGAGCTGAAAAGGAACAGAAAGACACAAAGAAGAGAAGAAGCAGAGGGGGAAGGAAAGTTAGACAACGGCAGCAGCGGGCGGAGCTGCATAAAATTATCCCTATAACTGCTGACGCCCAACTGAAAAAGAAACTAATCGACCAGTTACAGAAATTAAGAGAAAAAACAATTTAAAGATGGAAGAAGTAATGATATCCGATTTAAAATTCTCCTTTTAAAAATTACCCAATTACAACCAGAAGACCAGACAACGGCGAGCCGAGGACCAGGCGTTCTACACCACCAGCTGTACAACACCACAGACCATAAATCAAAAAAAAAAGAATAATAAAAACTATTTAAAGAGGAGAAAAGTCAATGCTCCACTTATAGTAGAGGAACGTTATGATGGTCTTGAGCATTTTCCTCTATTTGTAGAGTCAAAAAACATTTCCAAGTGCCGCTCTACAAGTTGCTCTTCTCGCGCAATTACGAAGTGTAAAAATTCAAACTGTATCTATGTACAAAAATCGAAGTCCACATATGTGTAACATCAGTATCTAATTGTTTATAAAAAAAATTAACTTTTTTTTTCACGTATATCAATTAATTACTTCGTTTCAAAATTTTATTTGTGGTTTTTAGCCGAGACGGAAGAGGATAAATCCGAAAACGGAAAGATTTTTTTGTTGAAAACTGGTGTTTTAGACAAAATTCGAATGTAAAAACAAGCACCAAAGAATATCAGCGCTTAGTAAAAAAAATTCAGAATTTATTTTACGACTTTGGATTTTGTAAAAATTAAATGAATACAAACAGCAAAGCGAAAATAACTCTCATAAGAAAACTGGATTACTAACGAAAAAATCCGTTTGGTTTTTCTTCTCTTTAAAAAGATTTTAACGCACACATGGACACCATGTCTAATGACAACTGTCATAGTGTCCAAGGGCAGCTGTCACATTATCCGACAGCTGTCATAATGGCAAACGGCTGTCGAAAGGGACATTAAAACGTGTCCAAACATCAGAGATACCTCCAATAAAAGGCCAAGTGCTAAAGAAGAAAATAATGTGAAGACGGTACCCGAAAGGAAATCCTGGACCCCAAAATCTGAACGGTGTGATCAAATTGGAACAAGCAAGTGTGACGTGTCTGACAGCGATAGCACCGTTGGGGAAATACCTAAAATCGAGGCGTCAAAACGCGCAGTAAGACCAGTCACGTGTGAATGCGGGTATCTTAAAAAAAGTAAGCGCGTCCACACTTTCCAGCCAAAGGGCAGTAAGTGGTAGAAGTCACAGTAGGCTTACGAGTGGAGAGTACTATGTGTGAATGTTTGCAAAGTTCGTTGGTTGTTCGCCGCCAGTACAAAAAATTCCCGAGGAAAGACGGGACACGCGACCTTTCTTTAAATAGATTTTGTTTAATTTCCGGGAGTAAAATTCGTTCGGGGCCATCTTCGTGGCAATCCAGGGCATGATAAGCATTTTAAAATGCGACTACTCCTGGACAGGATTAGGCAGCAACTTTTGCTCGTGCCAAAAGAGGAGTTTTTAGCAGTCGACGAACAAATCATTCCAACTAAAGTTCGACACGAAACTTTACAAACAATACAATTCGGCAAAACCTCATAAGTGGGGCTACAAAAAATCAATTCTTGAGTGGGATATCAGGATTCAGTTACGATTTTGATATTTTTGCTGGTGACCAAAGCAAAACTCGTCCTGGAGGTGCTCCTGACTTGGGTGTTAGTGGAAATTACACGTCTCGGCAACAGTACCCAGAAATGTTAACCATAAAATCTTCTTCGACAATTTGTTCAACAGTCCTAAGCTGCAGGTGCATCTTATGAAAATTGGGCTTTTGCCATTGGGAACTGTACGTTTAAACCGTGTACCTTTACTTTCAGAAAAAGAACTAAAAAAACGGGACGTGGATTCTTCATTGAAAAAGTTGCTATCATAGAAGGAGTTCAGGTTAGTGCCGTCACTTGGTTTGATAGAGAGCCAGTTCATATGCTTTCAACTTATGTAGGAAGCGAACCAGCCAGTATTCGCCTTGTGGTGTAGAAAAATCCTTAGTAGGTTTTCTTAAATTTTAAAATCAATCCAAATAAACAACAATGCCATATCATCGACCACCAGCTACAGCTTCTCAATTTGCGAAGAGCTGAAGAAAAATCGCGTTCTCATCCACATAAACGAGTAATGGCACAAAAACGAGTGAATGCACGTGGCCGAGCCCAGGGGCGAATCCAGAAGGAAAAGCAGAACTTGAAGATGCAGCATGCCAAGAATCTTAAGGAGGCCAAGAAAATGCTCTGTATGCGGCCATGACCAGTCACCAGAAATCCGTACCTTAATTTCATTCTAGAATTTCGGAAAAAAAAATTGCGACCTTTAATTTACCGAAATGGGAGCCGAAGCTAGCAGATACTGGAGAGCTATGAACGAATCAGAACGAAATGTATATCAGCAAATTGCCGAAAAAGTTCGTATCGACAACAACATGGTGTGTAAGTTAACTGTGGTTAGGCGAATTGGGCATTGGGCTTCAAACAATGTTGCGTATTTGCTGACATTGCGCCCAGGCCATCGACTCCGCCGCAGTTGCAGACTGCACGAGGCTCAAGATCAGCAGTTTCGTAAGAATATTGTAAGAATATTGTACCAGTAGTTTTAGTCTCTTGATTCGGTACTTTCTTGTTTTGTTGCATATTTGTAACTGCTTTTTGGACAGAAGAGACTCGAAAAATTCAAAGAAAATTAAATAAAATCATCTGGCACGTATTTTAAATTTGTAATAGTAATTGGCGTTGATACGCAAAAAAAGAAAAATCGGTAACAGGTATCCAGAAATAAGAATTTCTACAAACGCGATTAAAAGGTGACGCGTTTTCGCTTGTAAACCATCTTCCAATGACAATTTCGTTACTGATTGGAGCTTACTAAACGAGCATTAGGATAAGCCGAATTTTATCATGGTAGCTCATCTTGACAATCTATTTGACCAAACGGTGGTAAAAAGTGGTTCGCTAGCTGAAATTAAACGCTTGTTCAGCACTACTATCGACGACATGAACGCTCTTCGTACCATAAAAATCCCAATCGAGTCGTGGGATGTATTGCTTATTTATTTTCTGTCGCGTAAATTAGATTCGGAAAATAAATTGTTGTGGATTCATGCGAGTAAAGACAGCAATAAGTATTCATTTTCAGATTTTATAGAATTTTTAAGGAGCGTATTAATGAGCTCGAAAGCTTAATGTCTTGAATTCGCATACCGGGTGTAATACGACGAATACGCATAAGGTTAAACATTCTGGCAGATGCGTTTTAAATGTGACAATTGGATCGTGTGCCAAATGCAAACAAAAACACATGCTCTATCAGTGAACGCACTTCCGAGATCTCGCGGTTCCTGCTCGGTGTGAATTTGTTCAAGCAAATGGAATTTGCTGTGACTGTCTTCGCGTGAAACATGCAGTGGCGGAATACAAAAACTCAACTGTAAAACGTGTGGTGCGAAACACAACACTATGCTGCACATAGACCAACCTCCTCCACCATCGAATGGTTTCGTATCCGCTGTTTCAGTTCGTTCCATTATGAAGCAAACCACGTGATAGTGTTAAAAGTGTACCTACGGACATAAAAAAAGATCGCCAAAACAATAATATAAGTGAGAGAACATAGCGACGAAGATTAAAAGAAAACGGAATAAATGCTTACGTTATCCAGAAAAAGCCGCATATAACACCCAAAAACAGGAAAGTTAGGCTACAATTTGCAAGGGACCACATCAACCACCAGAGTTTTGTAGGAGCATTCTTTGGACGGACGAAACAGCTTGTTCCTTGGACGGTACATATGGGCGTAAGTTTTATTATTTCACCCCTAAAATGAAGGCCAAGCAACCCGTTACATTTACATAACATTTTAAATGATGTTGCACTAGTTGCTGGTTCAAGATATATCGGGAGCGATTTTATCCTTCAACATGATAATGCGCCGAAACACACCGCCAGGAACATAAAAAAGTATTTGGCAGAAGTGGGTCAAGAAGTTTTAAAATGGCCCCCGCAAAGTCCTGACCTTAATGTAATAGAGAATCTTTGGCACATAGTAAAATCTAAAATTCCTGAAAACATTGGCAGAACTGCAGACCAAACTTGGAATGATTTTATAACGGCTTGGAGTTCCATTCCAGTAGAGCAAGTTCAAGGCTTAATAGACTCAACGCCCAGACGCGTGCGGAAGTTATTGCGGCAAAAGGAGGAAGCACAACCTATTAAGTAGTGTTACTTTAAATAACAGTTAACTTAAAACTTAAAAATATTTTTCTTGTTCGCTTCCAGATAAAGTGAAAACGAAAAAACTGGGTTTGTGTAAATAATTTTGCCTCTGTCTGATGGATGTGTAAATAATTGTGCCACTTTTACATTGTATGAATTTAATTGTTAATTGTTGAAATTTGATTTAAGTTTTTTAATTACTTTTTGAATAAAACTTCAAACATTAGAAATGAGAAAAGTTAATAAACAATTTGTTCTTATTTCAAAAGTTATCTCGCTTTATAGGTTGGTTAAATCAGTTCAAACACAAATTATGTGTGTTAATTCTTAATATTAAAAAAAAAAAGTTAACAGTATGCTCAGCTACAAGCCTCTACAATTAGTAGCAATGCAGAAGGACGTTCCTCGAATCGATGTAACACAGCAAATATAAATTCATCCGAAGTGCTGAACAAAGACGACTTGCAACCGATATTATCGATGGTTACCAACAATTATCAAAGTGATCCTCCAGTTACTGCTGCTTCTCGGCCTCGCCAAACAAATCTGGCTTCGTATATACAGAAGCGAGTTACCCCAAAATCCAAGCACAACCATCGACAAAAAACTGCTTCGACTTTTTACTGACAATTTTCAGCCGTTTCGAATTGTCGAGGAAACTGCATTTCGCCAATTTGTGGCCGCTCTAAATCCATCCTATGAGCTACCCAATCGACATGCAATTTCCAGGACTCTCATTCCTGCATTATATGAGCAGTGTCTAAATGAAACTCGGGATATATTAAAAACTGCTATGAAATTATGTGTTACAACCGATTGCTGGACGTCTGTAAATATGGAAAGTTGTATGGCAGTCACGGTCCATTTTCTTACTAAGAATTTTGATTTAGTTTCCCTCCTTTTGGAATGTGTGAACTTGCCAGACCGCCATACAGCAAAAAACCTTGCTCTTGAACTAGAGAGAGTTGTTTCCGAATGGAATGTAAAAGAAAAGCTTTTGATGGTTGTATCCGATAACGCAGCTAATATCAAAAATCAGCGGTTCTTAGTGAGCTGAGATGGGATCATTTTGGTTGCTTTGCCCACACTGTAAACCTCGTTGCAAATGATGGTTTGAAAGTAGAGGAAGTAACCATAATCCTTTCAAAAGTTAAGCATATTATTGGTCACTTTAAAAGAAGCTACATTGCCACATCAAGACTTTTGGCCTATCAACGGAATCAAGGCGTCGGAAACCCAATAAGACTACTGCAGGACGTGTCCACCCGTTGGAACTCCACCTTTTATATGCTGGAAAGGTTTATTCAGCTCGAAGAAGCAGTGAAATCAACAATGGCCTTAAGCAATATGGATGCGAGTAGCTACCTCTCAGCAGACGATTGGATAACAGTTCGAAAGCTCTTTGAAATTTTAAAACCACTCGAAAAAATTACAAAAAGCATTTCTGGAGAAAAATATTTAACGGCTTCTCTTGTTATTCCACTCGCTAATGGACTCGAAGCAGTGTATACGGGATTTTTGAAGAAACCATTCAAGACCTGCATAAAATCTACCGTTGAGGAAATTCACAAAGCAATATGCACAAGGTTAAATGGATTGGAAGAAAATAGTATTCTCTCATTAGCAACATACTTAGATCCAAGGTTTAAACAAATAGCTTTTCGAGAGAAGAAAAATGCTGAAAATGCAAAGAAAAGATTAATATCTCTTGTGGCTAAAAAGTTTTCAGAACAAGAAAATAAGTGTATTCAATTGGATTCAATGACGTCTAATTCAACATCGAATACCGAATATAATATTGATGATGATGACATTTGGGCTGAATTCGACAGAGAAGCTGCTCTATATCAACCAGTTGGAAATTTAAATAGCAAGGCAACTGCAGAAGTTCAGATCTTTGTTGATTATGACAAGCTAAAGAGAACAGAAGATCCTCTTAAGTGGTGGAGGGAAAATAAATATATGTTCCCAAATCTTGCTTTAGTGGCTCAAGAAAGGCTTACTGCTGTCGCCACATCAGTTCCTTGTGAAAGGGTCTTTTCAAAGGCGGGTCAAATTGTTTCGGACAGGCGAAGCCGACTTAGTGCAACAAAAACAAAAGAGCTCCTATTTTTGAACTGCAATTTAAATGTACAAAGTGCTCCTAACTAGTCTTATTATAAGATAGTAAAGAAATCTATTTTCCTAGCATGAAGTCATATATTCATTTTTTTATTACAGATTTTTATCTTTATTTCCTTTCAAACATTTTATGTTTATGTAAGTTTAATTGTTATGTTTATTGTGTTGTTTCTTAAATAAAATATAAGACCATGAATTTTAATCAAATATTTCTTGAGTTTGCTTTTTACCCGTATTATCACTTGAGATGTTCGTTTTAATTCATATCTAAATACAATTACAAAGCATCAAAACCCAATTTTATCTTACAATGGTTTCATATGTATGCAAAAACCTAATACGAAATGAATTGAAATTTATTTTTATTGTTTCGTGCATCAATTCTTTAAGAAATCACAATTCACGATCACAGATTAAAATCACAGTGAATTGAAAATCACAATCACAGTTTTACCTGTGAATTAAAAA
Source organism: Rhingia rostrata (assembly GCA_949824845.1). Classification (NCBI taxonomy): domain Eukaryota; kingdom Metazoa; phylum Arthropoda; class Insecta; order Diptera; family Syrphidae; genus Rhingia; species Rhingia rostrata. The sequence goes on from OX463759.1 coordinate 7,902,909, forward strand.
TCACGCCTAAGCTCATCTCTACTGACTATGCCAACGCAAGAGCTCTTGCAAGAGATGAAAGAGATGTTTGATGGAATTATTGGGTGATCGATGACGTAAGAAATATAATCGACGGACCTAATGGTCTCTTTATACATAAAGGACAGTTGGCACATCATAATCATTACATCGAGGAATACAAATATGCGGTGTCCCTTAGCCTGAAACAGAAAATCAAGATAGACGGCCTCCAAGTGCGGTCTATGCTGCCAAAAGAATCTGATTGAATGTCTGTCACTTACACTAAGGTAAATGATGCATCATTGTCTGATATCCCCAAGTTCCATTGGCCATCTTTCTGGAGACCTTTAATGTTGTCTACTGTGATCATCTTGATAGTTATCATTTTCATCATTATTTTAAACAATATTCAGTGTTGCATCCGATTACTAGGATTCAAAAAACGAACTACTCGAAGGAAAGTAGATTGAATGTTTTCGAGGATAGTTACTCAGTCCATATAGCAGAACAGGCGATTCTGGATAAGTTTTTGAAACTGAGTGTCTGAAGACGCAAGAATCTCTGGTATTAGGAAGACCTATCTCTAGGGTACAGTTACAATCCCTAGCCCCCGGACTACATAGAGTCTACAGGTTAATCAACGGTACTATCGAGACGTAAGAAATATAATCGACGGACCTAATGGTCTCTTTATACATAAAGGACAGTTGGCACATCATAATCATGACATCGAGGAATACAAATATGCGGTGTCCCTTAGCCTGAAACAGAAAATTAAGATAGACGGCCTCCAAGTGTGGTCTATGCTGCCAAAAGAATCTGATGGAATGTCTGTCACTTACACTAAGGTAAATGATGCATCATTGTCTGATATCCCCAAGTTCCATTGGCCATCTTTCTGGAGACCTTTAATGTTGTCTACTGTGATCATCTTGATAGTTATCATTTTCATCATTATTTTAAACAATATTCAGTGTTGCATCCGATTACTAGGATTTAAAAAACGAACTACTCGAAGGAAAGTAGATTGAATGTTTTCGAGGATAGTTACTCAGTCCATGTAGCAGAACAGGCGATTCTGGATAAGTTTTTGGAGACTGAGTGTCTGAAGACGCAAGAATCTCTGGTATTAGGAAGACCTATCTCTAGGGTACAGTTACAATCCCTAGCCCCCGGACTACATAGAGTCTACAGGTTAATCAACGGTACTATCGGGACGTAAGAAATATAATCGACGGACCTAATGGTCTCTTTATACATAAAGGACAGTTGGCACATCATAATCATGACATCGAGGAATACAAATATGCGGTGTCCCTTAGCCTGAAACAGAAAATTAAGATAGACGGCCTCCAAGTGCGGTCTATGCTGCCAAAAGAATCTGATTGAATGTCTGTCACTTACACTAAGGTAAATGATGCATCATTGTCTGATATCCCCAAGTTCCATTGGCCATCTTTCTGGAGACCTTTAATGTTGTCTACTGTGATCATCTTGATAGTTATCATTTTCATCATTATTTTAAACAATATTCAGTGTTGCATCCGATTACTAGGATTCAAAAAACGAACTACTCGAAGGAAAGTAGATTGAATGTTTTCGAGGATAGTTACTCAGTCCATATAGCAGAACAGGCGATTCTGGATAAGTTTTTGAAACTGAGTGTCTGAAGACGCAAGAATCTCTGGTATTAGGAAGACCTATCTCTAGGGTACAGTTACAATCCCTAGCCCCCGGACTACATAGAGTCTACAGGTTAATCAACGGTACTATCGAGACGTAAGAAATATAATCGACGGACCTAATGGTCTCTTTATACATAAAGGACAGTTGGCACATCATAATCATGACATCGAGGAATACAAATATGCGGTGTCCCTTAGCCTGAAACAGAAAATTAAGATAGACGGCCTCCAAGTGTGGTCTATGCTGCCAAAAGAATCTGATGGAATGTCTGTCACTTACACTAAGGTAAATGATGCATCATTGTCTGATATCCCCAAGTTCCATTGGCCATCTTTCTGGAGACCTTTAATGTTGTCTACTGTGATCATCTTGATAGTTATCATTTTCATCATTATTTTAAACAATATTCAGTGTTGCATCCGATTACTAGGATTTAAAAAACGAACTACTCGAAGGAAAGTAGATTGAATGTTTTCGAGGATAGTTACTCAGTCCATGTAGCAGAACAGGCGATTCTGGATAAGTTTTTGGAGACTGAGTGTCTGAAGACGCAAGAATCTCTGGTATTAGGAAGACCTATCTCTAGGGTACAGTTACAATCCCTAGCCCCCGGACTACATAGAGTCTACAGGTTAATCAACGGTACTATCGGGACGTAAGAAATATAATCGACGGACCTAATGGTCTCTTTATACATAAAGGACAGTTGGCACATCATAATCATGACATCGAGGAATACAAATATGCGGTGTCCCTTAGCCTGAAACAGAAAATTAAGATAGACGGCCTCCAAGTGCGGTCTATGCTGCCAAAAGAATCTGATGGAATGTCTGTCACTTACACTAAGGTAAATGATGCATCATTGTCTGATATCCCCAAGTTCCATTGGCCATCTTTCTGGAGACCTTTAATGTTGTCTACTGTGATCATCTTGATAGTTATCATTTTCATCATTATTTTAAACAATATTCAGTGTTGCATCCGATTACTAGGATTTAAAAAACGAACTACTCGAAGGAAAGTAGATTGAATGTTTTCGAGGATAGTTACTCAGTCCATGTAGCAGAACAGGCGATTCTGGACAAGTTTTTGGAGACTGAGTGTCTGAAGACGCAAGAATCTCTGGTATTAGGAAGACCTATCTCTAGGGTACAGTTACAATCCCTTGCCCCCAGAGTCCCCGGACTACATAGAGTCTACAGGTTAATCAACGGTACTATCGAGACGTAAGAAATATAATCGACGGACCTAATGGTCTCTTTATACATAAAGGACAGTTGGCACATCATAATCATGACATCGAGGAATACAAATATGCGGTGTCCCTTAGCCTGAAACAGAAAATTAAGATAGACGGCCTCCAAGTGCGGTCTATGCTGCCAAAAGAATCTGATTGAATGTCTGTCACTTACACTAAGGTAAATGATGCATCATTGTCTGATATCCCCAAGTTCCATTGGCCATCTTTCTGGAGACCTTTAATGTTGTCTACTGTGATCATCTTGATAGTTATCATTTTCATCATTATTTTAAACAATATTCAGTGTTGCATCCGATTACTAGGATTCAAAAAACGAACTACTCGAAGGAAAGTAGATTGAATGTTTTCGAGGATAGTTACTCAGTCCATGTAGCAGAACAGGCGATTCTGGACAAGTTTTTGGAGACTGAGTGTCTGAAGACGCAAGAATCTCTGCTATTAGGAAGACCTATCTCTAGGGTACAGTTACAATCCCTTGCCCCCAGAGTCCCCGGACTACATAGAGTCTACAGGTTTATCAACGGTACTATCGAGACGTAAGAAATATAATCGACGGACCTAATGGTCTCTTTATACATAAAGGACAGTTGGCACATCATAATCATGACATCGAGGAATACAAATATGCGGTGTCCCTTAGCCTGAAACAGAAAATTAAGATAGACGGCCTCCAAGTGCGGTCTATGCTGCCAAAAGAATCTGATGGAATGTCTGTCACTTACACTAAGGTAAATGATGCATCATTGTCTGATATCCCCAAGTTCCATTGGCCATCTTTCTGGAGACCTTTAATGTTGTCTACTGTGATCATCTTGATAGTTATCATTTTCATCATTATTTTAAACAATATTCAGTGTTGCATCCGATTACTAGGATTTAAAAAACGAACTACTCGAAGGAAAGTAGATTGAATGTTTTCGAGGATAGTTACTCAGTCCATGTAGCAGAACAGGCGATTCTGGACAAGTTTTTGGAGACTGAGTGTCTGAAGACGCAAGAATCTCTGGTATTAGGAAGACCTATCTCTAGGGTACAGTTACAATCCCTTGCCCCCAGAGTCCCCGGACTACATAGAGTCTACAGGTTAAAGACAGTGTGGCGAAAGAAAATGTGACCGATTTCACAAATTTAAAAGAGTTGTTGGCGGAATTTTCTGGGGAAGAAGATTGTTTTTCACATTGGATGGCACAGCTGAAAAATTTAAAAGCAGCCTATAGTTTGGACGAGAAGAGCGTCAGGGTGCTCATCTCTTGTCGTTTAAAAGGAAAGGCTCTGAAATGGTTCCATTCAAAGTCCGATTTACTGACTATGCCATCGCAAGAGCTCTTGCAAGAGATGAAAGAGATGTTTGATGGAATTATTGGATGATCGATGACGTAAGAAATATAATCGACGGACCTAATGGTCTCTTTATACATAAAGGACAATTGGCACATCATAATCATGACATCGAGGAATACAAATTTGCGGTGTCCCTTAGCCTGAAACAGAAAATCAAGATAGACGGCCTCCAAGTGCGGTCTATGCTGCCAAAAGAATCTGATGGAATGTCTGTCACTTACACTAAGGTAAATGATGCATCATTGTCTGATATCCCCAAGTTCCATTGGCCATCTTTCTGGAGACCTTTAATGTTGTCTACTGTGATCATCTTGATAGTTATCATTTTCATCATTATTTTAAACAATATTCAGTGTTGCATCCGATTACTAGGATTTAAAAAACGAACTACTCGAAGGAAAGTAGATTGAATGTTTTCGAGGATAGTTACTCAGTCCATGTAGCAGAACAGGCGATTCTGGATAAGTTTTTGAAACTGAGTGTCTGAAGACGCAAGAATCTCTGGTATTAGGAAGACCTATCTCTAGGGTACAGTTACAATCCCTAGCCCCCGGACTACATAGAGTCTACAGGTTAATCAACGGTACTATCGAGACGTAAGAAATATAATCGACGGACCTAATGGTCTCTTTATACATAAAGGACAGTTGGCACATCATAATCACGACATCGAGGAGCACAAATATGCGGTGTCCCTTAGCCTGAAACAGAAAATCAAGATAGACGGCCTCCAAGTGCGGTCTATGCTGCAAAAAGAATCTGATGGAATGTCTGTCACTTACACTAAGGTAAATGATGCATCATTGTCTGATATCCCCAAGTTCCATTGGCCATCTTTCTGGAGACCTTTAATGTTGTCTACTGTGATCATCTTGATAGTTATCATTTTCATCATTATTTTAAACAATATTCAGTGTTGCATCCGATTACTAGGATTCAAAAAACGAACTACTCGAAGGAAAGTAGATTGAATGTTTTCGAGGATAGTTACTCAGTCCATGTAGCAGAACAGGCGATTCTGGATAAGTTTTTGAGACTGAGTGTCTGAAGACGCAAGAATCTCTGGTATTAGGAAGACCTATCTCTAGGGTACAGTTACAATCCCTAGCCCCCGGACTACATAGAGTCTACAGGTTAATCAACGGTACTATCGAGACGTAAGAAATATAATCGACAGACCTAATGGTCTCTTTATACATAAAGGACAGTTGGCACATCATAATCATGACATCGAGGAATACAAATATGCGGTGTCCCTTAGCCTGAAACAGAAAATTAAGATAGACGGCCTCCAAGTGCGGTCTATGCTGCCAAAAGAATCTGATGGAATGTCTGTCACTTACACTAAGGTAAATGATGCATCATTGTCTGATATCCCCAAGTTCCATTGGCCATCTTTCTGGAGACCTTTAATGTTGTCTACTGTGATCATCTTGATAGTTATCATTTTCATCATTATTTTAAACAATATTCAGTGTTGCATCCGATTACTAGGATTTAAAAAACGAACTACTCGAAGGAAAGTAGATTGAATGTTTTCGAGGATAGTTACTCAGTCCATGTAGCAGAACAGGCGATTCTGGATAAGTTTTTGAAACTGAGTGTCTGAAGACGCAAGAATCTCTGGTATTAGGAAGACCTATCTCTAGGGTACAGTTACAATCCCTAGCCCCCGGACTACATAGAGTCTACAGGTTAATCAACGGTACTATCGAGACGTAAGAAATATAATCGACGGACCTAATGGTCTCTTTATACATAAAGGACAGTTGGCACATCATAATCACGACATCGAGGAGCACAAATATGCGGTGTCCCTTAGCCTGAAACAGAAAATCAAGATAGACGGCCTCCAAGTGCGGTCTATGCTGCAAAAAGAATCTGATGGAATGTCTGTCACTTACACTAAGGTAAATGATGCATCATTGTCTGATATCCCCAAGTTCCATTGGCCATCTTTCTGGAGACCTTTAATGTTGTCTACTGTGATCATCTTGATAGTTATCATTTTCATCATTATTTTAAACAATATTCAGTGTTGCATCCGATTACTAGGATTCAAAAAACGAACTACTCGAAGGAAAGTAGATTGAATGTTTTCGAGGATAGTTACTCAGTCCATGTAGCAGAACAGGCGATTCTGGACAAGTTTTTGGAGACTGAGTGTCTGAAGACGCAAGAATCTCTGGTATTAGGAAGACCTATCTCTAGGGTACAGTTACAATCCCTTGCCCCCAGAGTCCCCGGACTACATAGAGTCTACAGGTTAAAGACAGTGTGGCGAAAGAAAATGTGACCGATTTCACAAATTTAAAAGAGTTGTTGGCGGAATTTTCTGGGGAAGAAGATTGTTTTTCACATTGGATGGCACAGCTGAAAAATTTAAAAGCAGCCTATAGTTTGGACGAGAAGAGCGTCAGGGTGCTCATCTCTTGTCGTTTAAAAGGAAAGGCTCTGAAATGGTTCCATTCAAAGTCCGATTTACTGACTATGCCATCGCAAGAGCTCTTGCAAGAGATGAAAGAGATGTTTGATGGAATTATTGGATGATCGATGACGTAAGAAATATAATCGACGGACCTAATGGTCTCTTTATACATAAAGGACAATTGGCACATCATAATCATGACATCGAGGAATACAAATTTGCGGTGTCCCTTAGCCTGAAACAGAAAATCAAGATAGACGGCCTCCAAGTGCGGTCTATGCTGCCAAAAGAATCTGATGGAATGTCTGTCACTTACACTAAGGTAAATGATGCATCATTGTCTGATATCCCCAAGTTCCATTGGCCATCTTTCTGGAGACCTTTAATGTTGTCTACTGTGATCATCTTGATAGTTATCATTTTCATCATTATTTTAAACAATATTCAGTGTTGCATCCGATTACTAGGATTTAAAAAACGAACTACTCGAAGGAAAGTAGATTGAATGTTTTCGAGGATAGTTACTCAGTCCATGTAGCAGAACAGGCGATTCTGGACAAGTTTTTGGAGACTGAGTGTCTGAAGACGCAAGAATCTCTGGTATTAGGAAGACCTATCTCTAGGGTACAGTTACAATCCCTTGCCCCCAGAGTCCCCGGACTACATAGAGTCTACAGGTTAAAGACAGTGTGGCGAAAGAAAATGTGACCGATTTCACAAATTTAAAAGAGTTGTTGGCGGAATTTTCTGGGGAAGAAGATTGTTTTTCACATTGGATGGCACAGCTGAAAAATTTAAAAGCAGCCTATAGTTTGGACGAGAAGAGCGTCAGGGTGCTCATCTCTTGTCGTTTAAAAGGAAAGGCTCTGAAATGGTTCCATTCAAAGTCCGATTTACTGACTATGCCATCGCAAGAGCTCTTGCAAGAGATGAAAGAGATGTTTGATGGAATTATTGGATGATCGATGACGTAAGAAATATAATCGACGGACCTAATGGTCTCTTTATACATAAAGGACAATTGGCACATCATAATCATGACATCGAGGAATACAAATTTGCGGTGTCCCTTAGCCTGAAACAGAAAATCAAGATAGACGGCCTCCAAGTGCGGTCTATGCTGCCAAAAGAATCTGATGGAATGTCTGTCACTTACACTAAGGTAAATGATGCATCATTGTCTGATATCCCCAAGTTCCATTGGCCATCTTTCTGGAGACCTTTAATGTTGTCTACTGTGATCATCTTGATAGTTATCATTTTCATCATTATTTTAAACAATATTCAGTGTTGCATCCGATTACTAGGATTTAAAAAACGAACTACTCGAAGGAAAGTAGATTGAATGTTTTCGAGGATAGTTACTCAGTCCATGTAGCAGAACAGGCGATTCTGGATAAGTTTTTGAGACTGAGTGTCTGAAGACGCAAGAATCTCTGGTATTAGGAAGACCTATCTCTAGGGTACAGTTACAATCCCTTGCCCCCAGAGTCCCCGGACTACATAGAGTCTACAGGTTAAAGACAGTGTGGCGAAAGAAAATGTGACCGATTTCACAAATTTAAAAGAGTTGTTGGCGGAATTTTCTGGGGAAGAAGATTGTTTTTCACATTGGATGGCACAGCTGAAAAATTTAAAAGCAGCCTATAGTTTGGACGAGAAGAGCGTCAGGGTGCTCATCTCTTGTCGTTTAAAAGGAAAGGCTCTGAAATGGTTCCATTCAAAGTCCGATTTACTGACTATGCCATCGCAAGAGCTCTTGCAAGAGATGAAAGAGATGTTTGATGGAATTATTGGATGATCGATGACGTAAGAAATATAATCGACGGACCTAATGGTCTCTTTATACATAAAGGACAATTGGCACATCATAATCATGACATCGAGGAATACAAATTTGCGGTGTCCCTTAGCCTGAAACAGAAAATCAAGATAGACGGCCTCCAAGTGCGGTCTATGCTGCCAAAAGAATCTGATGGAATGTCTGTCACTTACACTAAGGTAAATGATGCATCATTGTCTGATATCCCCAAGTTCCATTGGCCATCTTTCTGGAGACCTTTAATGTTGTCTACTGTGATCATCTTGATAGTTATCATTTTCATCATTATTTTAAACAATATTCAGTGTTGCATCCGATTACTAGGATTTAAAAAACGAACTACTCGAAGGAAAGTAGATTGAATGTTTTCGAGGATAGTTACTCAGTCCATGTAGCAGAACAGGCGATTCTGGATAAGTTTTTGAGACTGAGTGTCTGAAGACGCAAGAATCTCTGGTATTAGGAAGACCTATCTCTAGGGTACAGTTACAATCCCTAGCCCCCGGACTACATAGAGTCTACAGGTTAATCAACGGTACTATCGAGACGTAAGAAATATAATCGACAGACCTAATGGTCTCTTTATACATAAAGGACAGTTGGCACATCATAATCATGACATCGAGGAATACAAATATGCGGTGTCCCTTAGCCTGAAACAGAAAATTAAGATAGACGGCCTCCAAGTGCGGTCTATGCTGCCAAAAGAATCTGATGGAATGTCTGTCACTTACACTAAGGTAAATGATGCATCATTGTCTGATATCCCCAAGTTCCATTGGCCATCTTTCTGGAGACCTTTAATGTTGTCTACTGTGATCATCTTGATAGTTATCATTTTCACCATTATTTTAAACAATATTCAGTGTTGCATCCGATTACTAGGATTCAAAAAACGAACTACTCGAAGGAAAGTAGATTGAATGTTTTCGAGGATAGTTACTCAGTCCATGTAGCAGAACAGGCGATTCTGGATAAGTTTTTGAAACTGAGTGTCTGAAGACGCAAGAATCTCTGGTATTAGGAAGACCTATCTCTAGGGTACAGTTACAATCCCTAGCCCCCGGACTACATAGAGTCTACAGGTTAATCAACGGTACTATCGAGACGTAAGAAATATAATCGACGGACCTAATGGTCTCTTTATACATAAAGGACAGTTGGCACATCATAATCACGACATCGAGGAGCACAAATATGCGGTGTCCCTTAGCCTGAAACAGAAAATCAAGATAGACGGCCTCCAAGTGCGGTCTATGCTGCAAAAAGAATCTGATGGAATGTCTGTCACTTACACTAAGGTAAATGATGCATCATTGTCTGATATCCCCAAGTTCCATTGGCCATCTTTCTGGAGACCTTTAATGTTGTCTACTGTGATCATCTTGATAGTTATCATTTTCATCATTATTTTAAACAATATTCAGTGTTGCATCCGATTACTAGGATTCAAAAAACGAACTACTCGAAGGAAAGTAGATTGAATGTTTTCGAGGATAGTTATTCAGTCCATGTAGCAGAACAGGCGATTCTGGACAAGTTTTTGGAGACTGAGTGTCTGAAGACGCAAGAATCTTTGGTATTAGGAAGACCTATCTCTAGGGTACAGTTACAATCCCTTGCCCCCAGAGTCCCCGGACTACATAGAGTCTACAGGTTAATCAACGGTACTATCGAGACAGGGGTAAGTGATTACAAATGGGTCTCTGTAATAGCTCCAGCGGGAAACAATCCTGTTATCGTGAAAGACTTTAATGGTGTCAAAATAAGATGAAATAAAAAAGAATTTAGTGAAAATGAGAATTGAGGCAGCGAAAAAGATAGTTAAAAGTCAGGATTATAATAAGGCAGTAAAAGATCGTTGTAGGATAAGTTTTGGATATAAAGAAGGCGATTACGTCATGGTAAAAAATTATGTTAGTCAAGCTGGTGTTTGTAAAAAGTTGGTTCCCAAGTTTAAAGGACCGTATGAAGTAGTAAAGGTCTTACCCAATGACAGATATGTAGTAAAGGACGTAGAAGGTTGTCAATTAGGACAGGTTCCGTATGAGGGAATATTAGAAGTGGCGAATATGAAACCGTGGGCATATCATAAACAAGGATGTTCAGGCAAAATCGGGGCGATTGTTAGTCAGGATGGTCGAGTTGTGACCGCGAAAAAAAGTATGTACACATAAACATAATAGAAGAGGAATAAACAAAGAAACTGTACGAAACAAACGAACGAAAAAGAGACTACTGGTTGATCAGACGTAGGTAGAGAAATGAGCCTGTGGTAGATATGAGTTAGTTGTAAGTAATCATTCAAAGCGGTCGGACGCGAAATCTAAGTAATGTGTAGTTCAAATATATATATATGTAAATAAATATTATAACTTAAACATATAAAAGAAGGTGATTGTTTTTTTGTTAATAGAGAAGAAGTATCTATATGACCCCTGACAGTACATACTATACACGTTCAACTATTCAACTATTACACAAAAAATTCTTTTGCAAACAGGTGATGCAGGATACCCTCTGTCCCCATGGCTACTGACGCCTTTTAGAAGTCCAGATCCCAACACACCTCAAAGTAGGTACAACAAATGCCACAGTGCAGGGCGAAACATCGTTGAACGAACTATTGGGCTTTGGAAAAATTGGTGCCGTTGCTGCCTTGGCGCTCGACAACTTCACTATGCTCCCAAGAAAGCCGTGCAGATTGATGAACTTGATTTTAAGTTGAACTAACCTTTTTCCATTCCGAAACTTCTTTAAATGGAGGCACCAAGGAATTCATTTGGTTTTTTTAATTTGTCCCAAAACAAAATGACAACGTCACAACGTGCGCCGGTGTTGCGCAAACGCAACACTGGGTCTAAGTACATACAAATACATACGTTATTTTGATTTTGGTTTAGGGGGAAAACGTTGACATTGGCTGAGATACTGGATGCTCTTGAATCAGAAAATGAAGTTCCGGATACAATTTATTTGTTATCCCCCACTGATGGCGCTATTACAGATGAAGATTCTGGTGAAGAGGAATGTGCTGACCCCAATAGGATGAATCCCAACCAGCTATTAGCAGAAGCCGAAGTTAGTTGCAAAGAGAATGCAGTGGATGTAATAGAAGATTCGATACACATTCCGAAGATAGCGCAAAGTTGGCGTAGATGTAACGAGGAAAACTTAAATCTTAGTTCATTTTTATACAATTTTATACCTTGGAAAAGAGCATTACTGCCTCCTCTAACGTTGAACTCAGAGACTCACCCATTGGAATTTTTTGAACTGTTTATGAATGAGAATTTTATCCGTGTCATTAAAAAGTACTCCAATTTATATTCATCTCAACGAAATCAAGGCATAAACGTTACAGAACGGGAAATATATGTCTTTCTTGGCATAGTCATCCTTTCGGGATATGTGCCTTTACCAAGAAGAAACATGTATTGGGAAGACCGCCAAGACAGTCATAATGCTATGGTTTCAAATGCTATGCGCAGAAACAGATTTAACGATATATTTGTAAATATTCATGTTTGTGATAACAATGATATTGATAATACCGATAAAATGGCCAAAATCAGACCAATGGCCGATCATTTGAACAAAATGTTTGTAAAGTTTGCACCAATTGAAATGCAATTGTCAGTTGATGAATCAATGATTCCATATTTTGAAAGGAACTCTTGTAAGCAGTTTATGCGCTTGAAACCTGTTCGTTTTGGATACAAGGTATGGGTTGCAGCAACACGCCTCGGATATTGCGACCAATTTGAGTTTTATCAGGGACGAAATCAGAAACGAGATCCCACAGTTTTTCTTGGTGAGTTCGTGGTACTCAGCCTAGCAGAAGTTATTAAACGGGAGTATCCTGGGGTTACATTCTCATATTTTGACGATAATTTTTTTACAAGTCCTGACCTAACTAACAAGCTGACGAAACTTAAATGCGGTGGCACTGGAACCCTAAGAGAAAATCGATTGAAGAACATAAGTTTGACAGACAAGCAGACATTCAACAAGAAATATAGGGGATCCTATGAGTCTTTTGTCGATAAACAAAACCAGCTAATACTCACTCGATGGAAGGACAACCAGACTGTTTCAATGCTTTCCAATGTGCATGGGATGCATCCTATTGGTGCGGCACAAAGGTTCAACAGTATTCAGAAAGCAAATTCAGGAGTTCCGCAACCAAATGTTAACAAGCAATATAACAAATATATGGGTGGAGTTGACCAACTCGATAATAATGTGTCAAATTATAGAATTGCAACACGTGGAAAAAACTGGTACAATCCCATAATAATGTGGATGATAGACGTTTCCGTTGTGAATCCATGGACATTAGCCAGAAGTTATGGGGGCAAATTGGATTCACTGGAGTTTCGCCGCCAAGTCGCTACAGCTCTTTGTACAAAATATGGTTGTCCACCAAAAGGTGGTGGAAGGCATTCAAAGCAAAATCCACATCTTTTGGGTGGCCATCATGTAATGGAAACATCTGACAAAAGGCTGAGATGCCGAGTTTGTCATAGTCAGACTTTAAAAAAATGTGGAACTTGTAAAATAGCACTTCACGACAAATGTTTTCAAGAATATCATGCTAAACTAAAATAGATTTTTTTTTACTTTTTCTGTATATTTGATATAATTTTCTGTTAGTTTAAAAACAATATTAAATAAAAATGAAGTTTAAAAAAAAAAAAACGTATAAACACCCAGCGTTGCGTTTACGCAACACCCCAAAACTCCACTTCCACTTATAAGAAAAAAAATTTTGACTCTACACTAGTCGGCAGAAGTATTTTGACGAAACCTTTTTGTGACTATTGAGACTAACTTTGCTTGGTATCGTTAAAACAACGGTGCAAAAATGATGCGCGAAACAAAGAATCTATTTTTAGCTCTATGCATGCCAAGTTTTGTATTGTTTACCTTTTGCATTCTCTTTCTGCTGATAAGAACGCATGCAGACAAAGAATTTTTACGTGGCATAAGTATTTTGACGGAAACTTTGTGTAAATATTTTAACAGTTTTGAGCACGTGATAACCAAAAAACTTGTGTAGTTAACTTTAATTTACATTAAACGTTGATAACAAAATAAAAATTTATTAAAATTTATTAAAAACCATGGGTAAAACGGCTGAGTTGAGTTTGGTTGTCAGATCTTCAATGTCAGATCGAAGTTTAACGCTGGAACGGCAGTAAAAGACATAGCAAGTGAGTTTAATGTGTCGCGTCAAACTGTGCACTATCAAATCAATAAGTTTAAAAAGCATAATGACATCACAAACCTAATGAGATCAGGTGCTAAGCGCAAAACAACGCCCACTGAAGACAGAACCCTTCTACGGGAATTTAAAAGAAATATATTCCTGAAGCCTCAAACTGCTGCAAATCAATGGAATTTGACGGCAACGAATCCAATCAGTGAGCGCACTGTCCGACGACGTTTAATGGAAGGAGATTTTAAAACATTTAAAGTTAAGGACGTGCCGTACATATCAAAGGTAAACAAGCTTAAAAGACTGTCTTTCGCAAAGGAACATCTGCACAAGCCAAAGGAGTACTGGAGAAGCGTTCTATGGACAGATGAAAGCTCCTTTGAGTATAACTCATCAAAAAATAAATTTTACGTTAGATTGCCAAAGGTAGAAAGGCAAAAAAGACGCCCCGTTTGTCAAAAAGTGAGCCATGGTGGAGGCTCTGTCATGTTCTGGGGATGTGTTGCGTATAATGGCCTGGGTGAATTGGTTCCTATCACCGGCTCGATGAACCAAGGTCAATATTTAAGAACCCTAAATGATAATGCCTTTCCTTCCGGAGGTAGGCTTATTGGTGAATCATTTATCCTGCAACAGGACAATGCCCCATGCCACAAAGCCCGGATGATAACTAAATTTTTGAAGGATGTTGGTGTTGCCACTTTGGACTGGCCACCTCAAAGTCCAGATTTAAATATAATAGAAAACGTCTGGTCTCTTTTGAAACGCAAAAGAACAGTTTCTTTAAATAAAACCAGAGAGGAGACGATTTCTGAGGTCACTTCCCTTTGGGAAGAGATATCTCCAGAGATTCTTCAAAATTTAGTAGATTCATTGCTTGCTGTTTTCCTTGCTGTGAATGTGTGAAGGGAATAGCTAAATTACAGGCTTATAGGGCATTCACATCGAACCAAAAACTGAGTTTACGCAAAAACACCTGAAACCTTCATCATAAACCGAGTTTTCCCATACGTTTTCAGTTCTCAAAAACAAGTAGGTTATGGCGTTATAGTACGTTCCCACCGGACCGAAATTCGTAATTTCAGCGAAATACGTGATTTCAGCCGAAATGCGAAGCATTCCGCCATACAATTTCACATTCTGAAATTCGGCATTCCGCTGAAATGCTGTTTCAAATTACGTCCAACCGAGTTATGTCAAATCAAACATTACTTTTTTCCCCGACAAAAAACTTTTTTTTCTCCAATAAACGTCAAATTCCTCTGTCAAACTTGTCAACAAAAATTATCTTGTCAATTCGAATTCAAATCCGAAAATTATTATTGTGGTGATAAAATTAATAAATTGGTAAGAACATCCAACAAATAGATATTCTAAAATAAATTTATTAATAGTTGTTGTATATTTTTTATAGAATATGGACAGCGATACAAAAACGTACAAAAAAAATAGGCGAATCTGGCGCAGAGAGGATGAGGAGAGTACCTAGTGGAGCTTTGGGAGGACAAAATTGTGGAGCTTCGCGGGAACAGAAAAAATAACCATATTTTCAAGGAAATGGCGAATCAATTTAAGTTGAATGGTTCATTTTTCATTTTCACATTTTCAGCAACTGATTGTTCCGTTAGTGGATACATATTAAGGTATCGAATGCGTAGCACTCTCCACACACATTCGCAAAATTCTATCAAAATTTTGCAAACAGTGGTTTTGCCAATGCCGAATAGATTCGCAATACTACGATACTCAGCTGAGGATCCCAATGCATATAATGATACTGCGACTCTTTTTTGTAGAGGAATGCATCTTCTGTAGTTTGTGTCCATTTTTTTCATAGATTCAAGTTCGGTGCACAGTAAATTAAATGTTTCCCGAGTTGTTCTAAAATTTTCCTTGAATTGTTCTTCATCGTATTGATTGACTTCTTTTTCCCAGAAGGTGCTTGTGCGTCTCTGAATTAATACTCAAATAACAGATTGAGCAAATAGGAAAGGATGAATTTAATAAAGCACTTACTCTTGTCCAGACTTTTCGTGGTTGTGTTTTCTTTCTTAAAATACCCTGCAGTATTGAATGTTTCATTTTCCTCAGCCGCAAAATATTTAAAATTCTTAAAAGACGTCTTTGTCTGTGCTTCCTGCTTTTCCATGCCATGGTGGACATTAAGCATTCAATTTCTTGTAGATTCGCAAGGTAAATTAAAAGGGTATCAACAACACTCATTTTTAAATAATTATTACAGTCATTTATCAACACAATGACTTTTTTTTTTGACAGTTGGAATTTTCTTTTTTTTGGTGGGAACACTATTTTCAAATATTGAATTTCGTTAATGAAATTACGAATTTCGGTCCGGTGGGAACGTACTATAACCTTCTCAAAACCACTTCGCAGACGTCATCTCGTTAAAGGTTGTTGGAACGAACACACCCTTTCATAGATTCTACACGTGTTGTCAAAACAAATGTTTTTTTTCTTCATATTATATTTCATTTCATTTTCACAGGATTGAATAATTAAAATGGATTTGGAAAAGAAAAAAAACAAAAAGAAGAAGCTCTGGTGTGTGCAAGATGAGGAGTACCTGGTGGAGTTATGGGCAGCCAAAAATGAAGAACTGAGAGGATTCAGAAAGAACGGACACATTTTTCGTGAAATGTCTGCGGCATTCGGAGGAAGAAAAGAAATTTACACACCAGATGAAATAAAAACAAAAGTACACAATATGACGAATAGATATAAGTAAGTACCTACTTAAATACAATGGAATGAGCTGTGAGAGTTTCAGCTGTCCTTCGTTTACGTTTTCCTTGCTGTGTATGTGTGAAGGAAACGGAGTAAAGCGTTTGTCGATAGACAGATCTGTGAGAGTTTCAGGGTGAGTTGGTCATAAGAAGCCAGCACGGGTGATGTGCCACAGAATTGTGCAAGATCGACTGATCATTTTGTATCTTCTATTATCAGAAGTGGGATACTTATACCCGTAAAAGTGCCTAAATCGCGAATAGTAATTTTTTATTCCGTCTTGTTGTGACGTGTCGGTTTGTGCTGCGAGTGAAAGGATAATAAAGGGGAAAAAAAAACAAAATTGTACTATATTGCGGATTCAGTCTGGTATATTTTGTCTGTATTTCTTTGCTGGCGCAGTGTGTGTGTGCGGGATCTGTCTTGTGCGTGTTCGTGTGTTTAACTTCTACTACAACTGTGTTGCAAAATATTGCAGATTCGGTCTGGGGGGTATTTTGTACAACAGACAGACGACATACCACGTTTTTTTTTATTGATTGGCAGATAAAGGCGGTAAGTTGGAACACATCAAATTAAATATAGCAATGCAGCGAAGAAAGAGGTCGAAACGGGACGACAACGTAAGCTTGGACAGTCGGGATGATGGCCAAGTGGAGCGTTACCATTCCACATTAGCCGAAATGATGCGTTGCATACGAAAAAAATATAATTAACCGAAATTTCGAGGAACTACTCAAAAGAGCCGTAAATGAGTACAACCATACATATCACTCCACCACTTCAAAGAAACACGTTGACCTTTTCTTTGGTAGAACAGTTAACTGTTTATGAAAAAACGAGATAAAGTAATATAGAGAAATTAATCGAGAAACAAAAAAGGACCTAAAGTTTCACAATAAAAAGAGAACAAATTTTAAAGATTACAAGGAAGGTGACAAAACTTACGTAAGAATAAACAGAAGATTAGACTCGAAATTAACTGAACGTTATTGCATAGTCCAAGAAAATTTTAGGTCGAAAATCAGAACACAATCGGGAAGAATTGTACATAAGAAACAAATTAGAAATTGACCGA
The DNA here is from genome assembly GCA_949824845.1 of Rhingia rostrata. Taxonomy (NCBI): domain Eukaryota; kingdom Metazoa; phylum Arthropoda; class Insecta; order Diptera; family Syrphidae; genus Rhingia; species Rhingia rostrata. Next base: position 7,920,491 of record OX463759.1, read on the forward strand.
CTGACTTTATTTTTTTTTACAGACTTTACTTGACACTAACATGGACGTTGACATTCACACGGTGACATACAAATACTCGACTATACAACGACACGTATCGCACATCCGGTGCAATAATGGCGTAAATGCATTTTTTTCTAAAATAGAGTTAATAACGCCATAATTTTCAAAATTTCCAGTTCTCTTTGCTGTAAAAACGGCATAATTGTATCTTTTCTAGTTGCCAAGAGAGGTCACTTTTTCGTTTGCCACAAAAGCTTTATCGACAAAGCTTTCCTAAGCAATAATGTCACATTAGTCACTTGCGTTCGGGACTTTGAAGATAGTGTACATCTTAAAACTCTATAACGTCTTAAATTCCAATCGGTCAGTTCAGTTTTGTATGTCGTAGGGAAAGAATGACATAAATGCTCTTTACGTCAATATAGTCGAGTTTCTTTTTATATTTTTAAGTCAAAAGTGAACTTTGCGCGGTTATTGTTTCAAGGTGTTTGTTTTTATTGCTTAAAAAACTATTGTGTCGTTTTTGAACCCTAAATTTGTTTTTCCTTTTACTTTTTCCCTTGCGTCTTTTTTTGAGGAAGTGTCATTGTGTCATTTTAGACCTTAATATTTTTGTGTATAAATATAATGATTGCCTTTTTTCGTTATTGATTAAAAAGTAAGTGTGTTTTTAAGTGTAAGAATAAAAAGTACATTTGGCATGGAGAACCGTGCAAAAAAATGCTTCGATTAGCGCTTGAAAAAGATAGCATGGCATGCTCTTCTCAAAGCAAATATAGACAAAATATTCTCAGTGAATGGAACACAAACTTAATTAAAATAGGTAAGTCATACTTATTATAAAAATAAATATAAGCTTTATTTCACTTAACTATTAAGATAACAGAACTCCAACTTCGCCTAATGTCCTAAATAGTGGTGATATGGAACCCTTTATTTCTCGTCCAATAATCAAACCGATGACTTATCTCTCAGATAAGTTTATATCACCAGACGAGACTGAAAACTTGCCTGCTGGAAGTAAGATTGTGCAAGGTTAACTCACGCGCACATCAACCAGACAGCAGAGTGAACTTGGCATAACCGGACACCGGACACCGGACATTCCACCAGCACATTCCACTCCCACCACACGCTTTTCTCACACTACATTCCCACACATAATCCAATCATATCACCATTACTGCATAATCAGCACCTTTTATCCATTCATCCCATGCACCGACCTATTCCCTTACGATGCACATTTGTAGTATTCAATGCAACACATATTACGAAAATCAATTACGTATCATTGTATCACGCCAGATACCATATAGTGTCAAATGGCATTCTATCGACATCGACAGTGATTCATGCATCGTAAAAGTTCATTCGGGTTTAAGTGTTTGTTTACACTGTGTCCCTTACTCCCGGTATGCATTACGCAGTATGTAGGTCAAATAGAATTATGTTCGATAATTAAGTTATATGATATTTTTGATAGTAGCTATGAGTATTCAGGGGTGGAAACGGCTAAAGTGATAGTTGATTGTCGTTTTTGATTATCAACTCTTCTTTGCTCTGCGTAAAGCGATCACAAAAAAATGATTGAACATTGGCAGCACTTAGGATTTGGAACGTCACTTCCTTGCCGACGCTGTCATTCCGAGCAGCTGATAGGTACAATTTTATTTGGAGTGTTAACATTGTGAAAAATGTAAGTGAACTTAGAATACTAAAATGTTAACAAAATACAATAAATTTGTTTGTTTTTTTAAGGTCTCAAGCAAATAAAGAGCAAATACGGATCCTTTCCACATACATGCAACAAAATCCGGATTTGGCAAGATCCTATAATGCTCTTTCAAGCACTACCCGGACAGCCCAGAGACAGCAATGGGAAAAACTTGTCAGGACATTGAACACAATTGGACCGCCAACAAAAACTGTTGCTGAGTGGAAAAGAGTAAGTAATGAACATACACACCAAGATTAGATTATACATTTATAAAACCTAATTTAGATTTGGACGCTACGCAAATATAGCGCAAAAAAAAGTTCACGCACAATAAAAATTCTCTAAAGAAAACTGGTGGCGGTCCTTTTGATTTGAAGTTATTAGACGAGACAGATGAGGCAATAGTTGCGGCCTGTGGCATAGAAGCATCCGTAAGCGAAATAAAGAACTCATTGAGTTTTGGCAACATTGAAAAAGGTACCAACATAATTGTAAATACATATTAATACATATTAATACATATCTACCATTTTCATTTCCTCAGAAACAGTAAGCAATGCAAACGCCTATAATGTCGACGATGACATTGAGCAGCTCCTTGAGGACCTTAATGGAGAACCGGAGCAGAATATCTTGCAAGACTCCACAAATACACCTATCTCTTCAACACCAAAGAGACGACAAACAAATGTGAAAGAAAAGCAAGATATTCTGCAACAGCAAATAGAACTCCAAAAAAAGTTCTTTGCCAATCAAATGGAGAATTCAAACAAAGCAAACAACACCGTACTTGAGATCCGGGATTCCTTAAGAGAGTTGTGTAATGCCAAAAATAGACAAACAGACTCACACAATTCCTTAAGTTAAGTCAACCGGTATTTGCAACTATAGTTACTTGTATTTGCCAGTCGCCAGGCGACAGTCGGATTAGTCGAAGTTTCGAAGTGGTTTCATAAGGATTAAAATGAAAGAGCGAATTTTTCTCAACTTATGGCGTTTTCCATTGGGAAATCTAGATTTTGATCTAAAAATTGATTTTTTTTGGTGCCAATGGAACACGATTCAGATTTAATTTTTTTTGTCATTGTATTGGTGTCATTTCGTGTCTGTGAAGTTAGCGTCGGTGTAGCTGTCAAATTTTAAAACAACAAATTTTTTATTGGCGCTAAACAATTAAAATGGAGAGAAAAATTGATTTGTACGAATATTCGACTGTATTTGACGGGATTTGTGGTGATGAAGGAAAACATGGTTTACTTAAAGCATAATTCAAGTGAGTTACATATGGATTTAATTGTGTTTTCAACCAATAAAAACATAACTTTTTATTTAACTTTGCAGGTGGAGAATGTATAAAAGTTGAATTTTCTGCTGTCGCCGATTTCTTCAAACTAAAAATGGCTTGTCAAATAGGTAAGATGACCCTAATGAACACAAATTGAATTTACCAAAAAAAAAAAATAATCATACACAGAGCCCTGCGAAAACATTCCAAAATTTGAAGAAAATCAACAAGCAGAAGAACATCAAGAAGCAGAAGAGAATCAACAATCTAATTCACAGGAATATATGAATGAAGAACCCTGTTCAAGTATGTAACTTAAGATAAACGAAAATACATACATTTATTAAATATATATTCTATTTATTATAGGTAATCAATGTAAATCATTGAAGTGGGGTATAGGGGAAACAAACCACTTGCTCGATTTGTACCACACAACATATGAAAAATGTTGGACCTCTAAAACGGTTCCGGTTGAAAAAAGCTATGTGGACATTTATAGCTACCGATATCAATAAAAAACATAAGCTGAAATGTAGTGGTATCCAGGCAGAAACGCGGTACAAATGTGTCATCAAGAGGACAAAAAAAGCCATCGATAACAACAAAACGAGTGGATGTACCTGAGAAGAAACACCGTTCGATGATGCGATAAGCCAAATAATCCACATGGACGACTCTCTTTGTCCAGATTATTTGATGGCCCCTGGAAAACAAACGGACAAAGAACAGTTATTACGGGAAAACAACACTTCAAGTACTCCACCACCGCATGATTCTTCGGCAAGCAAATCAAGTTTCTTTGCACTGGGGCCGAGCACATCTAGACACTTCGAGGATACTACAGATTCCCAACCATCAAGTGCTTCACCGTCGCCATCACAAGAAAGTGATTCAAATCTGATCTTTTCACCTCAAGCTCAAAGTCGTAAAAAAAAAAACACTTCAAGAAACATTATTTCATTATTTCAATTAAAACGCAAAGCACTCTTGTTTTTCACAACCGAAGTAAATAAATCAAAATGAAAATCACTCTAGTCAAACTGACAGCTATCATTTGTATTGGTATTGGTAAATCTGCCGAAAAATCTAGATTTGCAAAATTGATCTGAGATCAAAAAAAAATCAATTTTTTGCCCAATGGAACACAACAACTGTCAAAATCGGTATTTTGACAGATCTAGATCAAAAAAAAAATTGATTTCTTCCCAATGGAAAACGCCATTAACCAAAACATTTACTTTGCGAAATTACTTAAGATTGCCCCTAATAGGAATCACACAATGTTAACATATCCAACGATAACTATGGACAGACACATTCATAATGCGATAGACAACCATAAATCTTTCCCACGGATGACGGACACCCGCGTTCCTCTACAATACAATTATTAGTGGTTACCTATATATGGCTTTTGATTTTCAGTCCAATTTATTCCATTTATGTTTCAGCTCGCGGATAGAAAGGCAACATTACATTACATGCTTCCATTTGTAACGGGTGATTTTAAAGAGTTAAGTGTTTCAGGTTAACAGCACTGGTTAGTAATGGCTTCCAAACGTCATCTACCAAAGTGAAAAGCTCGCAGTATACGCTGCCATTTAATCATGGAAAGACTTACAAACGAACAACGATTGCAAATTATTGAAATTTATTATCAAAATTCGTGCTCTGTAAGATATGTGCACCGTTGGTTACGACCAGCAATTGGGCATGTGTTACTCAACCACATGGAAAATTTTACGTGTCAACAACAACAAAATTTTACCAACAACAACGTCTAATTTTTGGTGAATGGGCCTTAGAACAGCTCCATGAAAATCCGCTTTATTATCGAAAAATTGTGTTCAGCGATTAGGCTCATTTCTGGCTCAACGGATACATAAATAAGCAAAACTGTCGCATCTGAATTCTGGATGCCACAGCCATATGCCATATAAGAATTACGTGAACAATAAGAAATTGTTGTGATGTATATTTTACAAAAAGTGGTTGGCATTGTTAAGCAACGTTATAGCTTCGTTACATTTCTAACAAATTAGAAGAAACTATGACATGCAATAGACTTGAAGCCATAAAAAAAATTGCACTTCAATGACAACAATATTTTCATTCTTCGTGGCAATCCAGGGCATGATAAGCTTTTTAAAATGCGACTACTCCTGGACAGGATTAGGCAGCAACTTTTGCTCGTGCCAAAAGAGGAGTTTTTAGCAGTCGACGAACAAATCAATCCAACTAAAGTTCGACACGACCTGAAACAATACAATTCGGCAAAACCTCATAAGTGGGGCTACAAAAAATCAATTCTTGAGTGGGATATCAGGATTCAGTTACGATTTTGATATTTTTTCTGGTGACCAAAGCAACACTCGTCCTGAAGGTGCTCCTGACTTGGGTGTTAGTGGAAATTACACGTCTCGGCAACAGTACCCAGAAATGTTAACCATAAAATCTTCTTCGACAATTTGTTCAACAGTCCTAAGCTGCAGGTGCATCTTATGAAAATTGGGCTTTTGCCATTGGGAACTGTACGTTTAAACCATGTCACTAATGTAGGAATACCTTCAGAAAAAGAACTAAAAAACGGGACGTGGATTCTTCATTGAAAAAGTTGCTATCATAGAAGGAGTTCAGGTTAGTGCCGTCACTTGGTTTGATAGAGAGCCAGTTCATATGCTTTCAACTTATGTAGGAAGCGAACCAGCCAGTATTCGCCTTGTGGTGTAGAAAAATCCTTAGTAGGTTTTCTTAAATTTTAAAATCAATCCAAATAAACAACAATGCCATATCATGGACCACCAGCTACAGCTTCTCAATTTGCGAAGAGCTGAAGAAAAATCGCGTTCTCATCCACATAAACGAGTAATGGCACAAAAACGAGTGAATGCACGTGGCCGAGCCCAGGGGCGAATCCAGAAGGAAAAGCAGAACTTGAAGATGCAGCATGCCAAGAATCTTAAGGAGGCCAAGAAAATGCTCTGTATGCGGCCATGACCAGTCACCAGAAATCCGTACCTTAATTTCATTCTAGAATTTCGGAAAAAAAAATTGCGACCTTTAATTTACCGAAATGGGAGCCGAAGCTAGCAGATACTGGAGAGCTATGAACGAATCAGAACGAAATGTATATCAGCAAATTGCCGAAAAAGTTCGTATCGACAACAACATGGTGTGTAAGTTAACTGTGGTTAGGCGAATTGGGCATTGGGCTTCAAACAATGTTGCGTATTTGCTGACATTGCGCCCAGGCCATCGACTCCGCCGCAGTTGCAGACTGCACGAGGCGCAAGATCAGCAGTTTCGTAAGAATATTGTAAGAATATTGTACCAGTAGTTTTAGTCTCTTGATTCGGTACTTTCTTGTTTTGTTGCATATTTGTTACTGCTTTTTGGATAGAAGAGACTCGAAAAATTCAAAGAAAATTAAATAAAATCATCTGGCACGTATTTTAAATTTGTAATAGTAATTGGCGTTGATACGCAAAAAAAGAAAAATCGGTAACAGGTATCCAGAAATAAGAATTTCTACAAACGCGATTAAAAGGTGACGCGTTTTCGCTTGTAAACCATCTTGCAATGACAATTTCGTTATTGCTTGGAGCTTACTAAACGAGCATTATGATAAGCCGAATTTTATCATGGTAGCTCATCTTGACAATCTATTTGACCAAACGGTGGTAAAAAGGGGTTCGCTAGCTGAAATTAAACGCTTGTTCAGCACTACTATCGAGGACATGAACGCTCTTCGTACCATAAAAATCCCAATCGAGTCGTGGGATGTATTGCTTATTTATTTTCTGTCGCGTAAATTAGATTCGGAAAATAAATTGTTGTGGATTCATGCGAGTAAAGACAGCAATAAGTATTCATTTTCAGATTTTATAGAATTTTTAAGGAGTGTATTAATGAGCTCGAAAGCTTAATGTCTTGAATTCGCATACCGGGTGTAATACGACGAATACGCATAAGGTTAAACATTCTGGCAGATGCGTTTTAAATGTGACAATTGGATCGTGTGCCAAATGCAAACAAAAACACATGCTCTATCAGTGAACGCACTTCCGAGATCTCGCGGTTCCTGCTCGGTGTGAATTTGTTCAAGCAAACGGATTTTGCTGTGACTGTCTTCGCGTGAAACATGCAGTGGCGGAATACAAAAACTCAACTGTAAAACGTGTGGTGCGAAACACTACACTATGCTGCACATAGATCAACCTCCTTCACCATTCGTGCAAGCAGTTCCTGCGTTTAATCAGCCTAGTACATCGAATGGTTTCGTATCTGCTGTTTCAGTTCGTTCCATTTTTAAAATAAATTAGAAACATGAATAATACAGCAATGACTTAAACTAAAAATCCAGAAGGATAGAATTTTTTGTTTATAAGAAAGTGTTATGATGTTTATTTTACATAAAGTGGTTGCATTGCTAAGCAATGTTTTAGCTTCGTTAAATTTCCAAATAAAATTCTGGCCGTTTTTGAAGTACCTAACAAAAATGAATAATACGTTACCGACAACGGTTACGAAGAAAAACTAAATAGAATTAATTAACGAAATTCATTCCATTCCTTAAATATATAAGAAACAAGAATAATACAGCGATGAATTATATTAGAAATCCAGAAGGATAGACTTTTTGTTTATAAGAAATTATTCTAGAATTAATTAACGAAATTCATTTTTCTTATATATTTAAGTAATGGAATGAATTGCGATGAATTATATTAGAAATCCAGAAGGATAGACTTTTTGTTTATAAGAAATTGTTATGATGTTTATTTTCCATAAAGTGGTTGCATTGCTAAGCAACGTTTTAGCTTCGTTACATTTTCAGACGAAATTCAGTCCGTTTTTGAAATACCTAACAAAAAGGAATAATACGTTACCGACAACGGTTACGAAGAAAAACTAAATAGAATTAATTAACGAAATTCATTCCATTCCTTAAATATATAAAAAACAAGAATAATACAGCGATGAATTATATTAGAAATACAGAAGGATAGACTTTTTGTTTATAAGAAATTGTTATGATGTTTATTTTCCATAAAGTGGTTGCATTGCTAAGCAACGTTTTAGCTTCGTTACATTTTCAGACGAAATTCAGTCCGTTTTTGAAATACCTAACAAAAAGGAATAATACGTTACCGACAACGGTTACGAAGAAGCACTATAGAATTAATTAACGAAATTCATTTTTCTTATATATTTAAAGAATGGAATGAATTCCGATGAATTATATTAGAAATCCAGAAGGATAGACTTTTTGTTTATAAGAAATTGTTATGATGTTTATTTTCCATAAAGTGGTTGCATTGCTAAGCAACGTTTTAGCTTCGTTACATTTTCAGACGAAATTCAGTCCGTTTTTGAAATACCTAACAAAAAGGAATAATACGTTACCGACAACGGTTACGAAGAAAAACTAAATAGAATTAATTAACGAAATTCATTCCATTCCTTAAATATATAAAAAACAAGAATAATACAGCGATGAATTATATTAGAAATACAGAAGGATAGACTTTTTGTTTATAAGAAATTGTTATGATGTTTATTTTCCATAAAGTGGTTGCATTGCTAAGCAACGTTTTAGCTTCGTTACATTTTCAGACGAAATTCAGTCCGTTTTTGAAATACCTAACAAAAAGGAATAATACGTTACCGACAACGGTTACGAAGAAGCACTATAGAATTAATTAACGAAATTCATTTTTCTTATATATTTAAAGAATGGAATGAATTCCGATGAATTATATTAGAAATCCAGAAGGATAGACTTTTTGTTTATAAGAAATTGTTATGATGTTTATTTTCCATAAAGTGGTTGCATTGCTAAGCAACGTTTTAGCTTCGTTACATTTTCAGACGAAATTCAGTCCGTTTTTGAAATACCTAACAAAAAGGAATAATACGTTACCGACAACGGTTACGAAGAAGCACTATAGAATTAATTAACGAAATTCATTTTTCTTATATATTTAAAGAATGGAATGAATTCCGATGAATTATATTAGAAATCCAGAAGGATAGCCTTTTTGTTTATAAGAAATGGTTATGATGTTTATTTTCCATAAAGTGGTTGCATTGCTAAGCAACGTTTTAGCTTCGTTACATTTTCAGACGAAATTCAGTCCGTTTTTGAAATACCTAACAAAAAGGAATAATACGTTACCGACAACGGTTACGAAGAAGCACTATAGAATTTATTAACGAAATTCATTTTTCTTATATATTTAAAGAATGGAATGAATTCCGATGAATTATATTAGAAATCCAGAAGGATAGACTTTTTGTTTATAAGAAATTGTTATGATGTTTATTTTCCATAAAGTGGTTGCATTGCTAAGCAACGTTTTAGCTTCGTTACATTTTCAGACGAAATTCAGTCCGTTTTTGAAATACCTAACAAAAAGGAATAATACGTTACCGACAACGGTTACGAAGAAGCACTATAGAATTAATTAACGAAATTCATTTTTCTTATATATTTAAAGAATGGAATGAATTCCGATGAATTATATTAGAAATCCAGAAGGATAGCCTTTTTGTTTATAAGAAATGGTTATGATGTTTATTTTCCATAAAGTGGTTGCATTGCTAAGCAACGTTTTAGCTTCGTCACATTTTCAAATGAAATTCAGTCCGTTTTTGAAATACCTAACAAAAAGGAATAATACGTTACCGACAACGGTTACAAAGTAGCACTAAATAGAATTTATTAACGAAATTCATTCCATTCCTTAAATATATAAGAAACAAGAATAATACAGCGATGAATTATATTAGAAATCCAGAAGGATAGCCTTTTTGTTTATAAGAAATTGTTATGATGTTTATTTTCCATAAAGTGGTTGCATTGCTAAGCAACGTTTTAGCTTCGTTATGAAATACCAAACAAAAAGGAATAATACGTTACCGACAACGGTTACGAAGAAACACTAAATAGAATTAATTAACGAAATTCATTCCATTCCTTAAATATATAAGAAAAATGAATAATACAGCGATGAATTATATTAGAAATCCAGAAGGATAGACTTTTTGTTTATAAGAAATGATTATGATGTTTATTTTCCATAAAGTGGTTGCATTGCTAAGCAACGTTTTAGCTTCGTTACATTTTCAGACGAAATTCAGTCCGTTTTTGAAATACCTAACAAAAAGGAATAATACGTTACCGACAACGGTTACGAAGAAAAACTAAATAGAATTAATTAACGAAATTCATTCCATTCCTTAAATATATAAAAAACAAGAATAATACAGCGATGAATTATATTAGAAATACAGAAGGATAGACTTTTTGTTTATAAGAAATTGTTATGATGTTTATTTTCCATAAAGTGGTTGCATTGCTAAGCAACGTTTTAGCTTCGTTACATTTTCAGACGAAATTCAGTCCGTTTTTGAAATACCTAACAAAAAGGAATAATACGTTACCGACAACGGTTACGAAGAAGCACTATAGAATTAATTGACGAAATTCATTTTTCTTATATATTTAAAGAATGGAATGAATTCCGATGAATTATATTAGAAATCCAGAAGGATAGCCTTTTTGTTTATAAGAAATGGTTATGATGTTTATTTTCCATAAAGTGGTTGCATTGCTAAGCAACGTTTTAGCTTCGTTACATTTTCAGACGAAATTCAGTCCGTTTTTGAAATACCTAACAAAAAGGAATAATACGTTACCGACAACGGTTACGAAGAAGCACTATAGAATTTATTAACGAAATTCATTTTTCTTATATATTTAAAGAATGGAATGAATTCCGATGAATTATATTAGAAATCCAGAAGGATAGACTTTTTGTTTATAAGAAATTGTTATGATGTTTATTTTCCATAAAGTGGTTGCATTGCTAAGCAACGTTTTAGCTTCGTTACATTTTCAGACGAAATTCAGTCCGTTTTTGAAATACCTAACAAAAAGGAATAATACGTTACCGACAACGGTTACGAAGAAGCACTATAGAATTAATTAACGAAATTCATTTTTCTTATATATTTAAAGAATGGAATGAATTCCGATGAATTATATTAGAAATCCAGAAGGATAGCCTTTTTGTTTATAAGAAATGGTTATGATGTTTATTTTCCATAAAGTGGTTGCATTGCTAAGCAACGTTTTAGCTTCGTCACATTTTCAAATGAAATTCAGTCCGTTTTTGAAATACCTAACAAAAAGGAATAATACGTTACCGACAACGGTTACAAAGTAGCACTAAATAGAATTTATTAACGAAATTCATTCCATTCCTTAAATATATAAGAAACAAGAATAATACAGCGATGAATTATATTAGAAATCCAGAAGGATAGCCTTTTTGTTTATAAGAAATTGTTATGATGTTTATTTTCCATAAAGTGGTTGCATTGCTAAGCAACGTTTTAGCTTCGTTATGAAATACCAAACAAAAAGGAATAATACGTTACCGACAACGGTTACGAAGAAACACTAAATAGAATTAATTAACGAAATTCATTCCATTCCTTAAATATATAAGAAAAATGAATAATACAGCGATGAATTATATTAGAAATCCAGAAGGATAGACTTTTTGTTTATAAGAAATGATTATGATGTTTATTTTCCATAAAGTGGTTGCATTGCTAAGCAACGTTTTAGCTTCGTTACATTTTCAGACGAAATTCAGTCCGTTTTTGAAATACCTAACAAAAAGGAATAATACGTTACCGACAACGGTTACGAAGAAAAACTAAATAGAATTAATTAACGAAATTCATTCCATTCCTTAAATATATAAAAAACAAGAATAATACAGCGATGAATTATATTAGAAATACAGAAGGATAGACTTTTTGTTTATAAGAAATTGTTATGATGTTTATTTTCCATAAAGTGGTTGCATTGCTAAGCAACGTTTTAGCTTCGTTACATTTTCAGACGAAATTCAGTCCGTTTTTGAAATACCTAACAAAAAGGAATAATACGTTACCGACAACGGTTACGAAGAAGCACTATAGAATTAATTAACGAAATTCATTTTTCTTATATATTTAAAGAATGGAATGAATTCCGATGAATTATATTAGAAATCCAGAAGGATAGACTTTTTGTTTATAAGAAATTGTTATGATGTTTATTTTCCATAAAGTGGTTGCATTGCTAAGCAACGTTTTAGCTTCGTTATGAAATACCAAACAAAAAGGAATAATACGTTACCGACAACGGTTACGAAGAAACACTAAATAGAATTAATTAACGAAATTCATTCCATTCCTTAAATATATAAGAAAAATGAATAATACAGCGATGAATTATATTAGAAATCCAGAAGGATAGACTTTTTGTTTATAAGAAATGATTATGATGTTTATTTTCCATAAAGTGGTTGCATTGCTAAGCAACGTTTTAGCTTCGTTACATTTTCAGACAAAATTCAGTCCGTTTTTGAAATACCTAACAAAAAGGAATAATACGTTACCGACAACGGTTACGAAGAAGCACTAAATAGAATTAATTAACGAAATTCATTTTTCTTATATATTTAAAGAATGGAATGAATTCCGATGAATTATATTAGAAATCCACAAGGATAGACTTTTTGTTTATAAGAAATGGTTATGATGTTTATTTTCCATAAAGTGGTTGCATTGCTAAGCAACGTTTTAGCTTCGTTACATTTTCAGACGAAATTCAGTCCGTTTTTGAAATACCTAACAAAAAGGAATAATACGTTACCGACAACGGTTACGAAGAAGCACTACATAGAATTAATTAACGAAATTCATTTTTCTTATATATTTAAAGAATGGAATGAATTGCGATGAATTATATTAGAAATCCAGAAGGATAGACTTTTTGTTTATAAGAAATGGTTATGATGTTTATTTTCCATAAAGTGGTTGCATTGCTAAGCCACGTTTTAGCTTCGTTACATTTTCAGACGAAATTCAGTCCGTTTTTGAAATACCTAACAAAAAGGAATAATACGTTACCGACAACGGTTACGAAGAAGCACTAAACAGAATTAATTAACGAAATTCATTCCATTCCTTAAATATATAAGAAACAAGAATAATACAGCGATGAATTATATTAGAAATCCAGAAGGATAGACTCTTTGTTTATAAGAAATTGTTATGATGTTTATTTTCCATAAAGTGGTTGCATTGCTAAGCAACGTTTTAGCTTCGTTACATTTTCAGACGAAATTCAGTCCGTTTTTGAAATACCTAACAAAAAGGAATAATACGTTACCGACAACGGTTACGAAGAAGCACTATAGAATTAATTAACGAAATTCATTTTTCTTATATATTTAAAGAATGGAATGAATTCCGATAAATTATATTAGAAATCCAGAAGGATAGACTTTTTGTTTATAAGAAATTGTTATGATGTTTATTTTCCATAAAGTGGTTGCATTGCAAGCAACGTTTTAGCTTCGTTACATTTTCAGACGAAATTCAGTCCGTTTTTGAAATACCTAACAAAAAGGAATAATACGTTACCGACAACGGTTACGAAGAAACACTAAATAGAATTAATTAACGAAATTCATTCCATTCCTTAAATATATAAGAAACAAGAATAATACAGCGATGAATTATATCAGAAATCCAGAAGGATAGACTTTTTGTTTATAAGAAATTGTTATGATGTTTAGTTTACATAAAGTGGTTGCATTGCTAAGCAACGTTTTAGCTTCGTTACATTTTCAGACGAAATTCAGTCCGTTTTTGAAATACCTAACAAAAAGGAATAATACGTTACCGACAACGGTTACGAATAAGCACTAAATAGAATTAATTAACGAAATTCATTCCATTCCTTAAATATATAAGAAAAATGAATAATACAGCGATGAATTATATTAGAAATCCAGAAGTATAGACTTTTTGTTTATAAGAAATTGTTATGATGTTTATTTTCCATAAAGTGGTTGCATTGCTAAGCAACGTTTTAGCTTCGTTACATTTTCAGACGAAATTCAGTCCGTTTTTGAAATACCTAACAAAAAGGAATAATACGTTACCGACAACGGTTACGAAGACACACTAAATAGAATTAATTAACGAAATTCATTCCATTCCTTAAATATATAAGAAAAATGAATAATACAGCGATGAATTATATTAGAAATCCAGAAGGATAGACTTTTTGTTCATAAGAAATTGTTATGATGTTTATTTTCCATAAAGTGGTTGCATTGCTAAGCAACGTTTTAGCTTCGTTACATTTTCAGACGAAATTCAGTCCGTTTTTGAAACACCTAACAAAAAGGAATAATACGTTACCGACAACGGTTACGAAGAAGCACTAAATAGAATCAATTAACGAAATTCATTCCATTCCTTAAATATATAAGAAACAAGAATAATACAGCGATGAATTATATTAGAAATCCAGAAGGATAGACTTTTTGTTTATAAGAAATGATTATGATGTTTATTTTCCATAAAGTGGTTGCATTGCTAAGCAACGTTTTAGCTTCGTTACATTTTCAGACAAAATTCAGTCCGTTTTTGAAATACCTAACAAAAAGGAATAATACGTTACCGACAACGGTTACGAAGAAGCACTAAATAGAATTAATTAACGAAATTCATTTTTCTTATATATTTAAAGAATGGAATGAATTCCGATGAATTATATTAGAAATCCACAAGGATAGACTTTTTGTTTATAAGAAATGGTTATGATGTTTATTTTCCATAAAGTGGTTGCATTGCTAAGCAACGTTTTAGCTTCGTTACATTTTCAGACGAAATTCAGTCCGTTTTTGAAATACCTAACAAAAAGGAATAATACGTTACCGACAACGGTTACGAAGTAGCACTAAATAGAATTAATTAACGAAATTCATTCCATTCCTTAAATATATAAGAAACAAGAATAATACAGCGATGAATTATATCAGAAATCCAGAAGGATAGACTATTTGTTTATAAGAAATTGTTATGATGTTTAGTTTACATAAAGTGGTTGCATTGCTAAGCAACGTTTTAGCTTCGTTACATTTTCAGACAAAATTCAGTCCGTTTTTGAAATACCTAACAAAAAGGAATAATACGTTACCGACAACGGTTACGAAGAAGCACTAAATAGAATTAATTAACGAAATTCATTTTTCTTATATATTTAAAGAATGGAATGAATTCCGATGAATTATATTAGAAATCCACAAGGATAGACTTTTTGTTTATAAGAAATGGTTATGATGTTTATTTTCCATAAAGTGGTTGCATTGCTAAGCAACGTTTTAGCTTCGTTACATTTTCAGACGAAATTCAGTCCGTTTTTGAAATACCTAACAAAAAGGAATAATACGTTACCGACAACGGTTACGAAGAAGCACTACATAGAATTAATTAACGAAATTCATTTTTCTTATATATTTAAAGAATGGAATGAATTGCGATGAATTATATTAGAAATCCAGAAGGATAGACTTTTTGTTTATAAGAAATGGTTATGATGTTTATTTTCCATAAAGTGGTTGCATTGCTAAGCCACGTTTTAGCTTCGTTACATTTTCAGACGAAATTCAGTCCGTTTTTGAAATACCTAACAAAAAGGAATAATACGTTACCGACAACGGTTACGAAGAAGCACTAAACAGAATTAATTAACGAAATTCATTCCATTCCTTAAATATATAAGAAACAAGAATAATACAGCGATGAATTATATTAGAAATCCAGAAGGATAGACTCTTTGTTTATAAGAAATTGTTATGATGTTTATTTTCCATAAAGTGGTTGCATTGCTAAGCAACGTTTTAGCTTCGTTACATTTTCAGACGAAATTCAGTCCGTTTTTGAAATACCTAACAAAAAGGAATAATACGTTACCGACAACGGTTACGAAGAAGCACTATAGAATTAATTAACGAAATTCATTTTTCTTATATATTTAAAGAATGGAATGAATTCCGATAAATTATATTAGAAATCCAGAAGGATAGACTTTTTGTTTATAAGAAATTGTTATGATGTTTATTTTCCATAAAGTGGTTGCATTGCAAGCAACGTTTTAGCTTCGTTACATTTTCAGACGAAATTCAGTCCGTTTTTGAAATACCTAACAAAAAGGAATAATACGTTACCGACAACGGTTACGAAGAAACACTAAATAG
This sequence comes from Rhingia rostrata, assembly GCA_949824845.1. Lineage (NCBI taxonomy): Eukaryota > Metazoa > Arthropoda > Insecta > Diptera > Syrphidae > Rhingia > Rhingia rostrata. The sequence continues at coordinate 7,936,617 of OX463759.1, forward strand.
AATTAATTAACGAAATTCATTCCATTCCTTAAATATATAAGAAACAAGAATAATACAGCGATGAATTATATCAGAAATCCAGAAGGATAGACTTTTTGTTTATAAGAAATTGTTATGATGTTTAGTTTACATAAAGTGGTTGCATTGCTAAGCAACGTTTTAGCTTCGTTACATTTTCAGACGAAATTCAGTCCGTTTTTGAAATACCTAACAAAAAGGAATAATACGTTACCGACAACGGTTACGAATAAGCACTAAATAGAATTAATTAACGAAATTCATTCCATTCCTTAAATATATAAGAAAAATGAATAATACAGCGATGAATTATATTAGAAATCCAGAAGTATAGACTTTTTGTTTATAAGAAATTGTTATGATGTTTATTTTCCATAAAGTGGTTGCATTGCTAAGCAACGTTTTAGCTTCGTTACATTTTCAGACGAAATTCAGTCCGTTTTTGAAATACCTAACAAAAAGGAATAATACGTTACCGACAACGGTTACGAAGACACACTAAATAGAATTAATTAACGAAATTCATTCCATTCCTTAAATATATAAGAAAAATGAATAATACAGCGATGAATTATATTAGAAATCCAGAAGGATAGACTTTTTGTTCATAAGAAATTGTTATGATGTTTATTTTCCATAAAGTGGTTGCATTGCTAAGCAACGTTTTAGCTTCGTTACATTTTCAGACGAAATTCAGTCCGTTTTTGAAACACCTAACAAAAAGGAATAATACGTTACCGACAACGGTTACGAAGAAGCACTAAATAGAATCAATTAACGAAATTCATTCCATTCCTTAAATATATAAGAAACAAGAATAATACAGCGATGAATTATATTAGAAATCCAGAAGGATAGACTTTTTGTTTATAAGAAATGATTATGATGTTTATTTTCCATAAAGTGGTTGCATTGCTAAGCAACGTTTTAGCTTCGTTACATTTTCAGACAAAATTCAGTCCGTTTTTGAAATACCTAACAAAAAGGAATAATACGTTACCGACAACGGTTACGAAGAAGCACTAAATAGAATTAATTAACGAAATTCATTTTTCTTATATATTTAAAGAATGGAATGAATTCCGATGAATTATATTAGAAATCCACAAGGATAGACTTTTTGTTTATAAGAAATGGTTATGATGTTTATTTTCCATAAAGTGGTTGCATTGCTAAGCAACGTTTTAGCTTCGTTACATTTTCAGACGAAATTCAGTCCGTTTTTGAAATACCTAACAAAAAGGAATAATACGTTACCGACAACGGTTACGAAGTAGCACTAAATAGAATTAATTAACGAAATTCATTCCATTCCTTAAATATATAAGAAACAAGAATAATACAGCGATGAATTATATCAGAAATCCAGAAGGATAGACTATTTGTTTATAAGAAATTGTTATGATGTTTAGTTTACATAAAGTGGTTGCATTGCTAAGCAACGTTTTAGCTTCGTTACATTTTCAGACAAAATTCAGTCCGTTTTTGAAATACCTAACAAAAAGGAATAATACGTTACCGACAACGGTTACGAAGAAGCACTAAATAGAATTAATTAACGAAATTCATTTTTCTTATATATTTAAAGAATGGAATGAATTCCGATGAATTATATTAGAAATCCACAAGGATAGACTTTTTGTTTATAAGAAATGGTTATGATGTTTATTTTCCATAAAGTGGTTGCATTGCTAAGCAACGTTTTAGCTTCGTTACATTTTCAGACGAAATTCAGTCCGTTTTTGAAATACCTAACAAAAAGGAATAATACGTTACCGACAACGGTTACGAAGAAGCACTAAATAGAATTATTTAACGAAATTCATTTTTCTTATATATTTAAAGAATGGAATGAATTCCGATGAATTATATTAGAAATCCAGAAGGATAGACTTTTTGTTTATAAGAAATTGTTATGATGTTTATTTTCCATAAAGTGGTTGCATTGCTAAGCCACGTTTTAGCTTCGTTACATTTTCAGACGAAATTCAGTCCGTTTTTGAAATACCTAACAAAAAGGAATAATACGTTACCGACAACGGTTACGAAGAAGCACTAAACAGAATTAATTAACGAAATTCATTCCATTCCTTAAATATATAAGAAACAAGAATAATACAGCGATGAATTATATTAGAAATCCAGAAGGATAGACTCTTTGTTTATAAGAAATTGTTATGATGTTTATTTTCCATAAAGTGGTTGCATTGCTAAGCAATGTTTTAGCATCGTTACATTTTCAGACGAAATTCAGTCCGTTTTTGAAATACCTAACAAAAAGGAATAATACGTTACCGACAACGGTTACGAAGAAGCACTATAGAATTAATTAACGAAATTCATTTTTCTTATATATTTAAAGAATGGAATGAATTCCGATAAATTATATTAGAAATCCAGAAGGATAGACTTTTTGTTTATAAGAAATTGTTATGATGTTTATTTTCCATAAAGTGGTTGCATTGCAAGCAACGTTTTAGCTTCGTTACATTTTCAGACGAAATTCAGTCCGTTTTTGAAATACCTAACAAAAAGGAATAATACGTTACCGACAACGGTTACGAAGAAACACTAAATAGAATTAATTAACGAAATTCATTCCATTCCTTAAATATATAAGAAAAATGAATAATACAGCGATGAATTATATTAGAAATCCAGAATGATAGACTTTATGTTTATAAGAAATTGTTATGATGTTTATTTTCCATAAAGTGGTTGCATTGCTAAGCAACGTTTTAGCTTCGTTACATTTTCAGACGAAATTCAGTCCGTTTTTGAAATACCTAACAAAAAGGAATAATACGTTACCGACAACGGTTACGAATAAGCACTAAATAGAATTAATTAACGAAATTCATTCCATTCCTTAAATATATAAGAAAAATGAATAATACAGCGATGAATTATATTAGAAATCCAGAAGTATAGACTTTTTGTTTATAAGAAATTGTTATGATGTTTATTTTCCATAAAGTGGTTGCATTGCTAAGCAACGTTTTAGCTTCGTTACATTTTCAGACGAAATTCAGTCCGTTTTTGAAATACCTAACAAAAAGGAATAATACGTTACCGACAACGGTTACGAAGTAGCACTAAATAGAATTAATTAACGAAATTCATTCCATTCCTTACATATATAAGAAACAAGAATAATACAGCGATGAATTATATCAGAAATCCAGAAGGATAGACTTTTTGTTTATAAGAAATTGTTATGATGTTTAGTTTACATAAAGTGGTTGCATTGCTAAGCAACGTTTTAGCTTCGTTACATTTTCAGACGAAATTCAGTCCGTTTTTGAAATACCTAACAAAAAGGAATAATACGTTACCGACAACGGTTACGAATAAGCACTAAATAGAATTAATTAACGAAATTCATTCCATTCCTTAAATATATAAGAAAAATGAATAATACAGCGATGAATTATATTAGAAATCCAGAAGTATAGACTTTTTGTTTATAAGAAATTGTTATGATGTTTATTTTCCATAAAGTGGTTGCATTGCTAAGCAACGTTTTAGCTTCGTTACATTTTCAGACGAAATTCAGTCCGTTTTTGAAATACCTAACAAAAAGGAATAATACGTTACCGACAACGGTTACGAAGACACACTAAATAGAATTAATTAACGAAATTCATTCCATTCCTTAAATATATAAGAAAAATGAATAATACAGCGATGAATTATATTAGAAATCCAGAAGGATAGACTTTTTGTTCATAAGAAATTGTTATGATGTTTATTTTCCATAAAGTGGTTGCATTGCTAAGCAACGTTTTAGCTTCGTTACATTTTCAGACGAAATTCAGTCCGTTTTTGAAATACCTAACAAAAAGGAATAATACGTTACCGACAACGGTTACGAAGACACACTAAATAGAATTAATTAACGAAATTCATTCCATTCCTTAAATATATAAGAAAAATGAATAATACAGCGATGAATTATATTAGAAATCCAGAAGGATAGACTTTTTGTTCATAAGAAATTGTTATGATGTTTATTTTCCATAAAGTGGTTGCATTGCTAAGCAACGTTTTAGCTTCGTTACATTTTCAGACGAAATTCAGTCCGTTTTTGAAACACCTAACAAAAAGGAATAATACGTTACCGACAACGGTTACGAAGAAGCACTAAATAGAATCAATTAACGAAATTCATTCCATTCTTTAAATATATAAGAAACAAGAATAATACAGCGATGAATTATATTAGAAATCCAGAAGGATAGACTTTTTGTTTATAAGAAATGATTATGATGTTTATTTTCCATAAAGTGGTTGCATTGCTAAGCAACGTTTTAGCTTCGTTACATTTTCAGACAAAATTCAGTCCGTTTTTGAAATACCTAACAAAAAGGAATAATACGTTACCGACAACGGTTACGAAGAAGCACTAAATAGAATTAATTAACGAAATTCATTTTTCTTATATATTTAAAGAATGGAATGAATTCCGATGAATTATATTAGAAATCCACAAGGATAGACTTTTTGTTTATAAGAAATGGTTATGATGTTTATTTTCCATAAAGTGGTTGCATTGCTAAGCAAGGTTTTAGCTTCGTTACATTTTCAGACGAAATTCAGTCCGTTTTTGAAATACCTAACAAAAAGGAATAATACGTTACCGACAACGGTTACGAAGAAGCACTAAATAGAATTATTTAACGAAATTCATTTTTCTTATATATTTAAAGAATGGAATGAATTCCGATGAATTATATTAGAAATCCAGGAGGATAGACTTTTTGTTTATAAGAAATTATTATGATGTTTATTTTCCATAAAGTGGTTGCATTGCTAAGCAACGTTTTAGCTTCGTTACATTTTCAGACGAAATTCAGTCCGTTTTTGAAACACCTAACAAAAAGGAATAATACGTTACCGACAACGGTTACGAAGAAGCACTACATAGAATTAATTAACGAAATTCATTTTTCTTATATATTTAAAGAATGGAATGAATTGCGATGAATTATATTAGAAATCCAGAAGGATAGACTTTTTGTTTATAAGAAATGGTTATGATGTTTATTTTCCATAAAGTGGTTGCATTGCTAAGCAACGTTTTAGCTTCGTTACATTTTCAGACGAAATTCAGTCCGTTTTTGAAATACCTAACAAAAAGGAATAATACGTTACCGACAACGGTTACGAAGAAGCACTAAATAGAATTATTTAACGAAATTCATTTTTCTTATATATTTAAAGAATGGAATGAATTCCGATGAATTATATTAGAAATCCAGAAGGATAGACTTTTTGTTTATACGAAATTGTTATGATGTTTATTTTCCATAGTGGTTGCATTGCTAAGCAACGTTTTAGCTTCGTTACATTTTCAGACGAAATTCAGTCCGTTTTTGAAATACCTAACAAAAAGGAATAATACGTTACCGACAACGGTTACGAAGAAACACTAAATAGAATTAATTAACGAAATTCATTCCATTCCTTAAATATATAAGAAAAATGAATAATACAGCGATGAATTATATTAGAAATCCAGAAGTATAGACTCTTTGTTTATAAGAAATTGTTATGATGTTTATTTTCCATAAAGTGGTTGCATTGCTAAGCAACGTTTTAGCTTCGTTACATTTTCAGACAAAATTCAGTCCGTTTTTGAAATACCTAACAAAAAGGAATAATACGTTACCGACAACGGTTACGAAGTAGCACTAAATAGAATTAATTAACGAAATTCATTCCATTCCTTAAATATATAAGAAACAAGAATAATACAGCGATGAATTATATCAGAAATCCAGAAGGATAGACTTTTTGTTCATAAGAAATTGTTATGATGTTTATTTTCCATAAAGTGGTTGCATTGCTAAGCAACGTTTTAGCTTCGTTACATTTTCAGACGAAATTCAGTCCTTTTTTGAAATACCTAACAAAAAGGAATAATACGTTACCGACAACGGTTACGAAGAAACACTAAATAGAATTAATTAACGAAATTCATTCCATTCCTTAAATATATAAGAAAAATGAATAATACAGCGATGAATTATATTAGAAATCCAGAAGGATAGACTTTTTGTTTATAAGAAAGAAATTATTATGATGTTTATTTTCCATTAAGTGGTTGCATTGCTAAGCCACGTTTTAGCTTCGTTACATTTTCAGACGAAATTCAGTCCGTTTTTGAAATACCTAACAAAAAGGAATAATACGTTACCGACAACGGTTACGAAGAAGCACTATAGAATTAATTAACGAAATTCATTTTTCTTATATATTTAAAGAATGGAATGAATTGCGATGAATTATATTAGAAATCCAGAAGGATAGACTTTTTGTTTATAAGAAATGGTTATGATGTTTATTTTCCATAAAGTGGTTGCATTGCTAAGCCACGTTTTAGCTTCGTTACATTTTCAGACGAAATTCAGTCCGTTTTTGAAATACCTAACAAAAAGGAATAATACGTTACCGACAACGGTTACGAAGAAGCACTAAACAGAATTAATTAACGAAATTCATTCCATTCCTTAAATATATAAGAAACAAGAATAATACAGCGATGAATTATATTAGAAATCCAGAAGGATAGACTTTTTGTTTATACGAAATTGTTATGATGTTTATTTTCCATAGTGGTTGCATTGCTAAGCAACGTTTTAGCTTCGTTACATTTTCAGACGAAATTCAGTCCGTTTTTGAAATACCTAACAAAAAGGAATAATACGTTACCGACAACGGTTACGAAGAAACACTAAATAGAATTAATTAACGAAATTCATTCCATTCCTTAAATATATAAGAAACAAGAATAATACAGCGATGAATTATATTAGAAATCCAGAAGGATAGACTTTTTGTTTATAAGAAATGGTTATGATGTTTATTTTCCATAAAGTGGTTGCATTGCTAAGCCACGTTTTAGCTTCGTTACATTTTCAGACGAAATTCAGTCCGTTTTTGAAATACCTAACAAAAAGGAATAATACGTTACCGACAACGGTTACGAAGAAGCACTAAATAGAATTAATTAACGAAATTCATTCCATTCCTTAAATATATAAGAAACAAGAATAATACAGCGATGAATTATATTAGAAATCCAGAAGGATAGACTTTTTGTTTATACGAAATTGTTATGATGTTTATTTTCCATAGTGGTTGCATTGCTAAGCAACGTTTTAGCTTCGTTACATTTTCAGACGAAATTCAGTCCGTTTTTGAAATACCTAACAAAAAGGAATAATACGTTACCGACAACGGTTACGAAGAAACACTAAATAGAATTAATTAACGAAATTCATTCCATTCCTTAAATATATAAGAAAAATGAATAATACAGCGATGAATTATATTAGAAATCCAGAAGTATAGACTCTTTGTTTATAAGAAATTGTTATGATGTTTATTTTCCATAAAGTGGTTGCATTGCTAAGCAACGTTTTAGCTTCGTTACATTTTCAGACAAAATTCAGTCCGTTTTTGAAATACCTAACAAAAAGGAATAATACGTTACCGACAACGGTTACGAAGTAGCACTAAATAGAATTAATTAACGAAATTCATTCCATTCCTTAAATATATAAGAAACAAGAATAATACAGCGATGAATTATATCAGAAATCCAGAAGGATAGACTTTTTGTTCATAAGAAATTGTTATGATGTTTATTTTCCATAAAGTGGTTGCATTGCTAAGCAACGTTTTAGCTTCGTTACATTTTCAGACGAAATTCAGTCCTTTTTTGAAATACCTAACAAAAAGGAATAATACGTTACCGACAACGGTTACGAAGAAACACTAAATAGAATTAATTAACGAAATTCATTCCATTCCTTAAATATATAAGAAAAATGAATAATACAGCGATGAATTATATTAGAAATCCAGAAGGATAGACTTTTTGTTTATAAGAAAGAAATTATTATGATGTTTATTTTCCATTAAGTGGTTGCATTGCTAAGCCACGTTTTAGCTTCGTTACATTTTCAGACGAAATTCAATCCGTTTTTGAAATACCTAACAAAAAGGAATAATACGTTACCGACAACGGTTACGAAGAAGCACTAAATAGAATTAATTAACGAAATTCATTCCATTCCTTAAATATATAAGAAACAAGAATAATACAGCGATGAATTATATTAGAAATCCAGAAGGATAGACTTTTTGTTTATAAGAAATTGTTATGATGTTTATTTTCCATAGTGGTTGCATTGCTAAGCAACGTTTTAGCTTCGTTACATTTTCAGACGAAATTGAGTCCGTTTTTGAAATACCTAACAAAAAGGAATAATACGTTACCGACAACGGTTACGAAGAAACACTAAATAGAATTAATTAACGAAATTCATTCCATTCCTTAAATGTATAAGAAACAAGAATAATACAGCGATGAATTATATTAGAAATCCAGAAGGATAGACTTTTTGTTTATAAGAAATTGTTATGATGTTTATTTTCCATAGTGGTTGCATTGCTAAGCAACGTTTTAGCTTCGTTACATTTTCAGACGAAATTCAGTCCGTTTTTGAAATACCTAACAAAAAGGAATAATACGTTACCGACAACGGTTACGAAGAAACACTAAATAGAATTAATTAACGAAATTCATTCCATTCCTTAAATATATAAGAAAAATGAATAATACAGCGATGAATTATATTAGAAATCCAGAAGTATAGACTTTTTGTTTATAAGAAATTGTTATGATGTTTATTTTCCATAAAGTGGTTGCATTGCTAAGCAACGTTTTAGCTTCGTTACATTTTCAGACGAAATTCAGTCCGTTTTTGAAATACCTAACAAAAAGGAATAATACGTTACCGACAACGGTTACGAAGAAACACTAAATAGAATTAATTAACGAAATTCATTCCATTCCTTAAATATATAAGAAAAATGAATAATACAGCGATGAATTATATTAGAAATCCAGAAGGATAGACTCTTTGTTTATAAGAAATTGTTATGATGTTTATTTTCCATAAAGTGGTTGCATTGCTAAGCAACGTTTTAGCTTCGTTACATTTTCAGACGAAATTCAGTCCGTTTTTGAAATACCTAACAAAAAGGAATAATACGTTACCGACAACGGTTACGAAGAAACACTAAATAGAATTAATTAACGAAATTCATTCCATTCCTTAAATATATAAGAAAAATGAATAATACAGCGATGAATTATATTAGAAATCCAGAAGGATAGACTTTTGTTTATAAGAAATTGTTATGATGTTTATTTTTCAATAAGTGGTTGCATTGCTAAGCAACGTTTTAGCTTCGTTACATTTTCAGACGAAATTCAGTCCGTTTTTGAAATACCTAACAAAAAGGAATAATACGTTACCGACAACGGTTACGAAGAAACACTAAATAGAATTAATTAACGAAATTCATTCCATTCCTTAAATATATAAGAAAAATGAATAATACAGCGATGAATTATATTAGAAATCCAGAAGGATAGACTTTTTGTTTATAAGAAATTGTTATGATGTTTCTTTTCCATAAAGTGGTTGCATTGCTAAGCAACGTTTTAGCTTCGTTATTCAGTCCGTTTTTGAAATACCTAACAAAAAGGAATAATACGTTACCGACAACGGTTACGAAGAAACACTAAATAGAATTAATTAACGAAATTCATTCCATTCCTTAAATATATAAGAAAAATGAATAATACAGCGATGAATTATATTAGAAATCCAGAAGGATAGACTTTTTGTTTATAAGAAATTGTTATGATGTTTATTTTCCATTAAGTGGTTGCATTGCTAAGCAACGTTTTAGCTTCGTTACATTTTCAGACGAAATTCAGTCCGTTTTTGAAATACCTAACAAAAAGGAATAATACGTTACCGACAACAATTACGAAGAAACACTAAATAGAATTAATTAACGAAATTCATTCCATTCCTTAAATATATAAGAAAAATGAATAATACAGCGATGAATTATATTAGAAATCCAGAAGGATAGACTTTTTGTTTATAAGAAATTGTTATGATGTTTATTTTCCATAAAGTGGTTGCATTCAAAATTCAGTCCGTTTTTGAAATACCTAACAAAAAGGAATAATACGTTACCGACAACGGTTATGAAGAAACACTAAATAGAATTAATTAACGAAATTCATTCCATTCCTTAAATATATAAGAAAAATGAATAATACAGCGATGAATTATATTAGAAATCCAGAAGGATAGACTTTTGTTTATAAGAAATTGTTATGATGTTTATTTTTCATTAAGTGGTTGCATTGCTAAGCAACGTTTTAGCTTCGTTACATTTTCAGACGAAATTCAGTCCGTTTTTGAAATACCTAACAAAAAGGAATAATACGTTACCGACAACGGTTACGAAGAAACACTAAATAGAATTAATTAACGAAATTCATTCCATTCCTTAAATATATAAGAAAAATGAATAATACAGCGATGAATTATATTAGAAATCCAGAAGGATAGACTTGTTTATAAGAAATTGTTATGATGTTTATTTTTCATTAAGTGGTTGCATTGCTAAGCAACGTTTTAGCTTCGTTACATTTTCAGACGAAATTCAGTCCGTTTTTGAAATACCTAACAAAAAGGAATAATACGTTACCGACAACGGTTACGAAGAAACACTAAATAGAATTAATTAACGAAATTCATTCCATTCCTTAAATATATAAGAAAAATGAATAATACAGCGATGAATTATATTAGAAATCCAGAAGGATAGACTTTTTGTTTATAAGAAATTGTTATGATGTTTATTTTCCATAAAGTGGTTGCATTGCTAAGCAACGTTTTAGCTTCGTTACATTTTCAGACGAAATTCAGTCCGTTTTTGAAATACCTAACAAAAAGGAATAATACGTTACCGACAACGGTTACGAAGAAACACTAAATAGAATTAATTAACGAAATTCATTCCATTCCTTAAATATATAAGAAAAATGAATAATACAGCGATGAATTATATTAGAAATCCAGAAGGATAGACTTTTTGTTTATAAGAAATTGTTATCGATGTTTATTTTCCATAAAGTGGTTGCATTGCTAAGCAACGTTTTAGCTTCGTTACATTTTCAGACGAAATTCAGTCCGTTTTTGAAATACCTAACAAAAAGGAATAATACGTTACCGACAACGGTTACGAAGAAACACTAAATAGAATTAATTAACGAAATTCATTCCATTCCTTAAATATATAAGAAAAATGAATAATACAGCGATGAATTATATTAGAAATCCAGAAGGATAGACTCTTTGTTTATAAGAAATTGTTATGATGTTTATTTTACATAAAGTGGTTGCATTGCTAAGCAACGTTTTAGCTTCGTTACATTTTCAGACGAAATTCAGTCCGTTTTTGAAATACCTAACAAAAAGGAATAATACGTTACCGACAACGGTTACGAAGAAGCACTAAATAGAATTAATTAACGAAATTCATTTTTCTTATATATTTAAAGAATGGAATGAATTCCGATGAATTATATTAGAAATCCACAAGGATAGACTTTTTGTTTATAAGAAATGGTTATGATGTTTATTTTCCATAAAGTGGTTGCATTGCTAAGCAAGGTTTTAGCTTCGTTACATTTTCAGACGAAATTCAGTCCGTTTTTGAAATACCTAACAAAAAGGAATAATACGTTACCGACAACGGTTACGAAGAAGCACTAAATAGAATTATTTAACGAAATTCATTTTTCTTATATATTTAAAGAATGGAATGAATTCCGATGAATTATATTAGAAATCCAGGAGGATAGACTTTTTGTTTATAAGAAATTATTATGATGTTTATTTTCCATAAAGTGGTTGCATTGCTAAGCAACGTTTTAGCTTCGTTACATTTTCAGACGAAATTCAGTCCGTTTTTGAAACACCTAACAAAAAGGAATAATACGTTACCGACAACGGTTACGAAGAAGCACTACATAGAATTAATTAACGAAATTCATTTTTCTTATATATTTAAAGAATGGAATGAATTGCGATGAATTATATTAGAAATCCAGAAGGATAGACTTTTTGTTTATAAGAAATGGTTATGATGTTTATTTTCCATAAAGTGGTTGCATTGCTAAGCCACGTTTTAGCTTCGTTACATTTTCAGACGAAATTCAGTCCGTTTTTGAAATACCTAACAAAAAGGAATAATACGTTACCGACAACGGTTACGAAGAAGCACTAAATAGAATTAATTAACGAAATTCATTCCATTCCTTAAATATATAAGAAACAAGAATAATACAGCGATGAATTATATTAGAAATCCAGAAGGATAGACTTTTTGTTTATACGAAATTGTTATGATGTTTATTTTCCATAGTGGTTGCATTGCTAAGCAACGTTTTAGCTTCGTTACATTTTCAGACGAAATTCAGTCCGTTTTTGAAATACCTAACAAAAAGGAATAATACGTTACCGACAACGGTTACGAAGAAACACTAAATAGAATTAATTAACGAAATTCATTCCATTCCTTAAATATATAAGAAAAATGAATAATACAGCGATGAATTATATTAGAAATCCAGAAGTATAGACTCTTTGTTTATAAGAAATTGTTATGATGTTTATTTTCCATAAAGTGGTTGCATTGCTAAGCAACGTTTTAGCTTCGTTACATTTTCAGACAAAATTCAGTCCGTTTTTGAAATACCTAACAAAAAGGAATAATACGTTACCGACAACGGTTACGAAGTAGCACTAAATAGAATTAATTAACGAAATTCATTCCATTCCTTAAATATATAAGAAACAAGAATAATACAGCGATGAATTATATCAGAAATCCAGAAGGATAGACTTTTTGTTCATAAGAAATTGTTATGATGTTTATTTTCCATAAAGTGGTTGCATTGCTAAGCAACGTTTTAGCTTCGTTACATTTTCAGACGAAATTCAGTCCTTTTTTGAAATACCTAACAAAAAGGAATAATACGTTACCGACAACGGTTACGAAGAAACACTAAATAGAATTAATTAACGAAATTCATTCCATTCCTTAAATATATAAGAAAAATGAATAATACAGCGATGAATTATATTAGAAATCCAGAAGGATAGACTTTTTGTTTATAAGAAAGAAATTATTATGATGTTTATTTTCCATTAAGTGGTTGCATTGCTAAGCCACGTTTTAGCTTCGTTACATTTTCAGACGAAATTCAATCCGTTTTTGAAATACCTAACAAAAAGGAATAATACGTTACCGACAACGGTTACGAAGAAGCACTAAATAGAATTAATTAACGAAATTCATTCCATTCCTTAAATATATAAGAAACAAGAATAATACAGCGATGAATTATATTAGAAATCCAGAAGGATAGACTTTTTGTTTATAAGAAATTGTTATGATGTTTATTTTCCATAGTGGTTGCATTGCTAAGCAACGTTTTAGCTTCGTTACATTTTCAGACGAAATTCAGTCCGTTTTTGAAATACCTAACAAAAAGGAATAATACGTTACCGACAACGGTTACGAAGAAACACTAAATAGAATTAATTAACGAAATTCATTCCATTCCTTAAATGTATAAGAAACAAGAATAATACAGCGATGAATTATATTAGAAATCCAGAAGGATAGACTTTTTGTTTATAAGAAATTGTTATGATGTTTATTTTCCATAGTGGTTGCATTGCTAAGCAACGTTTTAGCTTCGTTACATTTTCAGACGAAATTCAGTCCGTTTTTGAAATACCTAACAAAAAGGAATAATACGTTACCGACAACGGTTACGAAGAAACACTAAATAGAATTAATTAACGAAATTCATTCCATTCCTTAAATATATAAGAAAAATGAATAATACAGCGATGAATTATATTAGAAATCCAGAAGGATAGACTCTTTGTTTATAAGAAATTGTTATGATGTTTATTTTCCATAAAGTGGTTGCATTGCTAAGCAACGTTTTAGCTTCGTTACATTTTCAGACGAAATTCAGTCCGTTTTTGAAATACCTAACAAAAAGGAATAATACGTTACCGACAACGGTTACGAAGAAACACTAAATAGAATTAATTAACGAAATTCATTCCATTCCTTAAATATATAAGAAAAATGAATAATACAGCGATGAATTATATTAGAAATCCAGAAGGATAGACTTTTGTTTATAAGAAATTGTTATGATGTTTATTTTTCAATAAGTGGTTGCATTGCTAAGCAACGTTTTAGCTTCGTTACATTTTCAGACGAAATTCAGTCCGTTTTTGAAATACCTAACAAAAAGGAATAATACGTTACCGACAACGGTTACGAAGAAACACTAAATAGAATTAATTAACGAAATTCATTCCATTCCTTAAATATATAAGAAAAATGAATAATACAGCGATGAATTATATTAGAAATCCAGAAGGATAGACTTTTTGTTTATAAGAAATTGTTATGATGTTTCTTTTCCATAAAGTGGTTGCATTGCTAAGCAACGTTTTAGCTTCGTTATTCAGTCCGTTTTTGAAATACCTAACAAAAAGGAATAATACGTTACCGACAACGGTTACGAAGAAACACTAAATAGAATTAATTAACGAAATTCATTCCATTCCTTAAATATATAAGAAAAATGAATAATACAGCGATGAATTATATTAGAAATCCAGAAGGATAGACTTTTTGTTTATAAGAAATTGTTATGATGTTTATTTTCCATTAAGTGGTTGCATTGCTAAGCAACGTTTTAGCTTCGTTACATTTTCAGACGAAATTCAGTCCGTTTTTGAAATACCTAACAAAAAGGAATAATACGTTACCGACAACAATTACGAAGAAACACTAAATAGAATTAATTAACGAAATTCATTCCATTCCTTAAATATATAAGAAAAATGAATAATACAGCGATGAATTATATTAGAAATCCAGAAGGATAGACTTTTTGTTTATAAGAAATTGTTATGATGTTTATTTTACATAAAGTGGTTGCATTGCTAAGCAACGTTTTAGCTTCGTTACATTTTCAGACGAAATTCAGTCCGTTTTTGAAATACCTAACAAAAAGGAATAATACGTTACCGACAACGGTTATGAAGAAACACTAAATAGAATTAATTAACGAAATTCATTCCATTCCTTAAATATATAAGAAAAATGAATAATACAGCGATGAATTATATTAGAAATCCAGAAGGATAGACTTTTTGTTTATAAGAAATTGTTATGATGTTTATTTTCCATAAAGTGGTTGCATTGCTAAGCAACGTTTTAGCTTCGTTACATTTTCAGACGAAATTCAGTCCGTTTTTGAAATACCTAACAAAAAGGAATAATACGTTACCGACAACGGTTACGAAGAAACACTAAATAGAATTAATTAACGAAATTCATTCCATTCCTTAAATATATAAGAAAAATGAATAATACAGCGATGAAATTGTTATGATGTTTATTTTCCATAAAGTGGTTGCATTGCTAAGCAACGTTTTAGCTTCGTTACATTTTCAGACGAAATTCAGTCCGTTTTTGAAATACCTAACAAAAAGGAATAATATGTTACCGACAACGGTTACGAAGAAACACTAAATAGAATTAATTAACGAAATTCATTCCATTCCTTAAATATATAAGAAAAATGAATAATACAGCGATGAATTATATTAGAAATCCAGAAGGATAGACTTTTTGTTTATAAGAAATTGTTATGATGTTTATTTTCCATAAAGTGGTTGCATTGCTAAGCAACGTTTTAGCTTCGTTACATTTTCAGACGAAATTCAGTCCGTTTTTGAAATACCTAACAAAAAGGAATAATACGTTACCGACAACGGTTACGAAGTAGCACTAAATAGAATTAATTAACGAAATTCATTCCATTCCTTAAATATATAAGAAACAAGAATAATACAGCGATGAATTATATCAGAAATCCAGAAGGATAGACTTTTTGTTTATAAGAAATTGTTATGATGTTTAGTTTACATAAAGTGGTTGCATTGCTAAGCAACGTTTTAGCTTCGTTACATTTTCAGACGAAATTCAGTCCGTTTTTGAAATACCTAACAAAAAGGAATAATACGTTACCGACAACGGTTACGAATAAGCACTAAATAGAATTAATTAACGAAATTCATTCCATTCCTTAAATATATAAGAAAAATGAATAATACAGCGATGAATTATATTAGAAATCCAGAAGGATAGACTTTTTGTTCATAAGAAATTGTTACGATGTTTATTTTCCATAAAGTGGTTGCATTGCTAAGCAACGTTTTAGCTTCGTTACATTTTCAGACGAAATTCAGTCCGTTTTTGAAATACCTAACAAAAAGGAATAATACGTTACCGACAACGGTTACGAAGTAGCACTAAATAGAATTAATTAACGAAATTCATTCCATTCCTTAAATATATAAGAAAAATGAATAATACAGCGATGAATTATATTAGAAATTCAGAAGGATAGACTTTTTGTTCATAAGAAATTGTTATGATGTTTATTTTCCATAAAGTGGTTGCATTGCTAAGCATCGTTTTAGCTTCGTTACATTTTCAGACGAAATTCAGTCCGTTTTTGAAATACCTAACAAAAAGGAATAATACGTTACCGACAACGGTTACGAAGTAGCACTAAATAGAATTAATTAACGAAATTCATTCCATTCCTTAAATATATAAGAAACAAGAATAATACAGCGATGAATTATATCAGAAATCCAGAAGGATAGACTATTTGTTTATAAGAAATTGTTATGATGTTTAGTTTACATAAAGTGGTTGCATTGCTAAGCAACGTTTGAGCTTCGTTACATTTTCAGACGAAATTCAGTCCGTTTTTGAAATACCTAACAAAAAGGAATAATACGTTACCGACAACGGTTACGAATAAGCACTAAATAGAATTAATTAACGAAATTCATTCCATTCCTTAAATATATAAGAAACAAGAATAATACAGCGATGAATTATATTAGAAATCCAGAAGGATAGACTTTTTGTTTATAAGAAATTGTTATGATGTTTATTTTCCATAGTGGTTGCATTGCTAAGCAACGTTTTAGCTTCGTTACATTTTCAGACGAAATTCAGTCCGTTTTTGAAATACCTAACAAAAAGGAATAATACGTTACCGACAACGGTTACGAAGAAACACTAAATAGAATTAATTAACGAAATTCATTCCATTCCTTAAATGTATAAGAAACAAGAATAATACAGCGATGAATTATATTAGAAATCCAGAAGTATAGACTTTTTGTTTATAAGAAATTGTTATGATGTTTATTTTCCATAAAGTGGTTGCATTGCTAAGCAACGTTTTAGCTTCGTTACATTTTCAGACGAAATTCAGTCCGTTTTTGAAATACCTAACAAAAAGGAATAATACGTTACCGACAACGGTTACGAAGACACACTAAATAGAATTAATTAACGAAATTCATTCCATTCCTTAAATATATAAGAAAAATGAATAATACAGCGATGAATTATATTAGAAATCCAGAAGGATAGACTTTTTGTTCATAAGAAATTGTTATGATGTTTATTTTCCATAAAGTGGTTGCATTGCTAAGCAACGTTTTAGCTTCGTTACATTTTCAGACGAAATTCAGTCCGTTTTTGAAATACCTAACAAAAAGGAATAATACGTTACCGACAACGGTTACGAAGACACACTAAATAGAATTAATTAACGAAATTCATTCCATTCCTTAAATATATAAGAAAAATGAATAATACAGCGATGAATTATATTAGAAATCCAGAAGTATAGACTTTTTGTTTATAAGAAATTGTTATGATGTTTATTTTCCATAAAGTGGTTGCATTGCTAAGCAACGTTTTAGCTTCGTTACATTTTCAGACGAAATTCAGTCCGTTTTTGAAATACCTAACAAAAAGGAATAATACGTTACCGACAACGGTTACGAAGACACACTAAATAGAATTAATTAACGAAATTCATTCCATTCCTTAAATATATAAGAAAAATGAATAATACAGCGATGAATTATATTAGAAATCCAGAAGGATAGACTTTTTGTTCATAAGAAATTGTTATGATGTTTATTTTCCATAAAGTGGTTGCATTGCTAAGCAACGTTTTAGCTTCGTTACATTTTCAGACGAAATTCAGTCCGTTTTTGAAATACCTAACAAAAAGGAATAATACGTTACCGACAACGGTTACGAAGACACACTAAATAGAATTAATTAACGAAATTCATTCCATTCCTTAAATATATAAGAAAAATGAATAATACAGCGATGAATTATATTAGAAATCCAGAAGGATAGACTTTTTGTTCATAAGAAATTGTTATGATGTTTATTTTCCATAAAGTGGTTGCATTGCTAAGCAACGTTTTAGCTTCGTTACATTTTCAGACGAAATTCAGTCCGTTTTTGAAATACCTAACAAAAAGGAATAATACGTTACCGACAACGGTTACGAAGACACACTAAATAGAATTAATTAACGAAATTCATTCCATTCCTTAAATATATAAGAAAAATGAATAATACAGCGATGAATTATATTAGAAATCCAGAAGGATAGACTTTTTGTTCATAAGAAATTGTTATGATGTTTATTTTCCATAAAGTGGTTGCATTGCTAAGCAACGTTTTAGCTTCGTTACATTTTCAGACGAAATTCAGTCCGTTTTTGAAATACCTAACAAAAAGGAATAATACGTTACCGACAACGGTTACGAAGACACACTAAATAGAATTAATTAACGAAATTCATTCCATTCCTTAAATATATAAGAAAAATGAATAATACAGCGATGAATTATATTAGAAATCCAGAAGGATAGACTTTTTGTTCATAAGAAATTGTTATGATGTTTATTTTCCATAAAGTGGTTGCATTGCTAAGCAACGTTTTAGCTTCGTTACATTTTCAGACGAAATTCAGTCCGTTTTTGAAATACCTAACAAAAAGGAATAATACGTTACCGACAACGGTTACGAATAAGCACTAAATAGAATTAATTAACGAAATTCATTCCATTCCTTAAATATATAAGAAAAATGAATAATACAGCGATGAATTATATTAGAAATCCAGAAGGATAGACTCTTTGTTTATAAGAAATTGTTATGATGTTCATTTTCCATAAAGTGGTTGCATTGCTAAGCAACGTTTTAGCTTCGTTACATTTTCAGACGAAATTCAGTCCGTTTTTGAAATACCTAACAAAAAGGAATAATACGTTACCGACAACGGTTACGAAGACACACTAAATAGAATTAATTAACGAAATTCATTCCATTCCTTAAATATATAAGAAAAATGAATAATACAGCGATGAATTATATTAGAAATCCAGAAGGATAGACTTTTTGTTCATAAGAAATTGTTATGATGTTTATTTTCCATAAAGTGGTTGCATTGCTAAGCAACGTTTTAGCTTCGTTACATTTTCAGACGAAATTCAGTCCGTTTTTGAAATACCTAACAAAAAGGAATAATACGTTACCGACAACGGTTACGAAGAAACACTAAATAGAATTAATTAACGAAATTCATTCCATTCCTTAAATATATAAGAAAAATGAATAATACAGCGATGAATTATATTAGAAATCCAGAAGGATAGACTTTTTGTTCATAAGAAATTGTTATGATGTTTATTTTCCATAAAGTGGTTGCATTGCTAAGCAACGTTTTAGCTTCGTTACATTTTCAGACGAAATTCAGTCCGTTTTTGAAATACCTAACAAAAAGGAATAATACGTTACCGACAACGGTTACGAAGACACACTAAATAGAATTAATTAACGAAATTCATTCCATTCCTTAAATATATAAGAAAAATGAATAATACAGCGATGAATTATATTAGAAATCCAGAAGGATAGACTTTTTGTTCATAAGAAATTGTTATGATGTTTATTTTCCATAAAGTGGTTGCATTGCTAAGCAACGTTTTAGCTTCGTTACATTTTCAGACGAAATTCAGTCCGTTTTTGAAATACCTAACAAAAAGGAATAATACGTTACCGACAACGGTTACGAAGACACACTAAATAGAATTAATTAACGAAATTCATTCCATTCCTTAAATATATAAGAAAAATGAATAATACAGCAATGAATTATATTAGAAATCCAGAAGGATAGACTTTTTGTTCATAAGAAATTGTTATGATGTTTATTTTCCATAAAGTGGTTGCATTGCTAAGCAACGTTTTAGCTTCGTTACATTTTCAGACGAAATTCAGTCCGTTTTTGAAATACCTAACAAAAAGGAATAATACGTTACCGACAACGGTTACGAAGACACACTAAATAGAATTAATTAACGAAATTCATTCCATTCCTTAAATATATAAGAAAAATGAATAATACAGCGATGAATTATATTAGAAATCCAGAAGGATAGACTTTTTGTTCATAAGAAATTGTTATGATGTTTATTTTCCATAAAGTGGTTGCATTGCTAAGCAACGTTTTAGCTTCGTTACATTTTCAGACGAAATTCAGTCCGTTTTTGAAATACCTAACAAAAAGGAATAATACGTTACCGACAACGGTTACGAAGACACACTAAATAGAATTAATTAACGAAATTCATTCCATTCCTTAAATATATAAGAAAAATGAATAATACAGCGATGAATTATATTAGAAATCCAGAAGGATAGACTTTTTGTTCATAAGAAATTGTTATGATGTTTATTTTCCATAAAGTGGTTGCATTGCTAAGCAACGTTTTAGCTTCGTTACATTTTCAGACGAAATTCAGTCCGTTTTTGAAATACCTAACAAAAAGGAATAATACGTTACCGACAACGGTTACGAATAAGCACTAAATAGAATTAATTAACGAAATTCATTCCATTCCTTAAATATATAAGAAAAATGAATAATACAGCGATGAATTATATTAGAAATCCAGAAGGATAGACTCTTTGTTTATAAGAAATTGTTATGATGTTCATTTTCCATAAAGTGGTTGCATTGCTAAGCAACGTTTTAGCTTCGTTACATTTTCAGACGAAATTCAGTCCGTTTTTGAAATACCTAACAAAAAG
This sequence comes from Rhingia rostrata, assembly GCA_949824845.1. Taxonomy (NCBI): domain Eukaryota; kingdom Metazoa; phylum Arthropoda; class Insecta; order Diptera; family Syrphidae; genus Rhingia; species Rhingia rostrata. The sequence continues at coordinate 7,957,611 of OX463759.1, forward strand.
GAATAATACGTTACCGACAACGGTTACGAAGACACACTAAATAGAATTAATTAACGAAATTCATTCCATTCCTTAAATATATAAGAAAAATGAATAATACAGCGATGAATTATATTAGAAATCCAGAAGGATAGACTTTTTGTTCATAAGAAATTGTTATGATGTTTATTTTCCATAAAGTGGTTGCATTGCTAAGCAACGTTTTAGCTTCGTTACATTTTCAGACGAAATTCAGTCCGTTTTTGAAATACCTAACAAAAAGGAATAATACGTTACCGACAACGGTTACGAAGAAACACTAAATAGAATTAATTAACGAAATTCATTCCATTCCTTAAATATATAAGAAAAATGAATAATACAGCGATGAATTATATTAGAAATCCAGAAGGATAGACTTTTTGTTCATAAGAAATTGTTATGATGTTTATTTTCCATAAAGTGGTTGCATTGCTAAGCAACGTTTTAGCTTCGTTACATTTTCAGACGAAATTCAGTCCGTTTTTGAAATACCTAACAAAAAGGAATAATACGTTACCGACAACGGTTACGAAGTAGCACTAAATAGAATTAATTAACGAAATTCATTCCATTCCTTAAATATATAAGAAACAAGAATAATACAGCGATGAATTATATCAGAAATCCAGAAGGATAGACTTTTTGTTTATAAGAAATTGTTATGATGTTTAGTTTACATAAAGTGGTTGCATTGCTAAGCAACGTTTTAGCTTCGTTACATTTTCAGACGAAATTCAGTCCGTTTTTGAAATACCTAACAAAAAGGAATAATACGTTACCGACAACGGTTACGAAGACACACTAAATAGAATTAATTAACGAAATTCATTCCATTCCTTAAATATATAAGAAAAATGAATAATACAGCGATGAATTATATTAGAAATCCAGAAGGATAGACTTTTTGTTCATAAGAAATTGTTATGATGTTTATTTTCCATAAAGTGGTTGCATTGCTAAGCAACGTTTTAGCTTCGTTACATTTTCAGACGAAATTCAGTCCGTTTTTGAAATACCTAACAAAAAGGAATAATACGTTACCGACAACGGTTACGAAGTAGCACTAAATAGAATTAATTAACGAAATTCATTCCATTCCTTAAATATATAAGAAAAATGAATAATACAGCGATGAATTATATTAGAAATCCAGAAGGATAGACTCTTTGTTTATAAGAAATTGTTATGATGTTTATTTTCCATAAAGTGGTTGCATTGCTAAGCAACGTTTTAGCTTCGTTACATGTTCAGACGAAATTCAGTCCGTTTTTGAAATACCTAACAAAAAGGAATAATACGTTACCGTCAACGGTTACGAAGAAACACTATTATTAGTGTTAAAAGTTAATTTCCCAAGGAAATTTCCCAAGGAAATTAACTTTTGAGGTGTCAATTCTGATTGCGCGTACGGTACCCTGGACAGCAATTCAGATAACACCAAGATTTAGGGTGAAGCGAACTTGTGCGTACGGATTCCTCGGACAGCAAGTCGTGTAACCTGATAGGATTAATAAATTGCGCGTACGGATTCCACGGACAGCAATATTTCCTTTTTCTCAGCTCATAGAGACCCAGGCGCGTCTCTTTACAGTGTAAGCAGCGACACCCCCCCCCCCCCCCCCTCTTACAATTGGCATCCAACGTGGGGCATACCAAGATGCCACCAAAGAAGCAGTCATCAACTGAAGGAACGGGTGAAGAATCGGCAACACAACTACCGTCGTGTGGTATGGAGCGCCGAACTTCAGTCTTCAGCATGGTGGACTGTCCGGAGCGGTTTTATGGCGATTACGATGCCGTTAAAGCGAAAATATTCATCAAGAATATTACAATTTTTAAAAAGAGACGAGGCATTCCTGACGAAGAAGCTCTGATCGAATTTTCAATGTTGCTGTGCGGCGATGCTAGCGTTTATTGGGACGGAGTAAGCCATGAGGCAGACACTTGGGAGCAAGCGCTCAGACTACTAAGAGACCAATACGCTCCAAGTAGACCCTCACACGTCATTTTTGGCCAAATAATGGACGCCAGACAAAAACGCGATGAGCCAGCGATTGAATTCATTAGCGCTAAGAGAGCACTCTTTGCAGAGCTTCCAGAGCCAAAGGTTGCGGATATCCACTGCCTGGATATCATCTACCACCTTTTGCAGGACGACCTCAAGAGAAGAGTCAAACGAGATGAGTTCGGAACGTTTGCCGAACTGATTGCCCTGGTACGAGGCTACGAGCGAATATATAAGTCAAAGCCAGAGGAAAAGTACGAGGTACGTTGTACGTTCTGTCGTTACAAGGGACATAAAGCTGAAGACTGCCGGAAGGCTAAGGCGGCAGAGACGCCGCAAAGGCCGAAAGAAAGCAGCATTGTTTGTTTCGGATGTGGTCTGATAGGCTACTATAAAAGAAACTGCCCAAAGTGCAAAGAACCAGTGGCTTCCGGTAGTAGAGATTTTAACGCTCTGGAACTAACTTCTGGTGGAAACATCCCAGCTGTTACCATCCGCATTAAGGGAGTATCGTTAGTAGCTTACATGGACACGGCGGCGAAAACAAGCGTGGCAAGTGTAGCCCTTTATGATTTGCTAAAGAGAACCGGCCACAGATTTCCAGCTGAGCAAGCAGAGGTGACGTTCGCGGATGGATTACAACGTTCTGGAGCGATTATGAGGACAAACACTCGGATCCTTGTGGGTAATCGTTCTAAGGTTTTAAACATCAGCATACTGCCGGGAACAGAAAACAAGGTGACGTTATTGGGAATCGACTTCCTAGAAGAAGCAGGTATTGTCCTGAATCTAGCGCAGGGAATGTGGTACTTCATCGACCAACCCCAGAAGTGTTTCCCGTACTTCCACCATATAGCCGAACCACCCGACGTTGCAACACCACCACAGCTCAAACAATACTACCACGGTATGAAGAAACCCATATCACCGATTCCAGGTACTCCAAACCTCAATATGTCGATTGATGAAGACCCAAGAACACATCAACCAGCGGAAGAGTATTCAGAAGTCGTAATCGAATTGTGAGTTTTTGGTAATTCTTGTTTAGTATCTTATTGGTTCCTGATAGGTAAAAATACAATTTCCTTGGGAAATTAACTTTTGAGGCGTCAATTCTGATTGCGCGTACAGTACCCTGGACAGCAATTCAGATAACACCAAGATTTAGGGTGAAGCGAACTTGTGCGTACGGATTCCTCGGACAGCAAGTCGTGTAACCTGATAGGATTAATAAATTGCGCGTACGGATTCCACGGACAGCAATATTTCCTTTTTCTCAGCTCATAGAGACCCAGGCGCGTCTCTTTACAGTGTAAGCAGCGACACCCCCCCCCCCTCTTACACAATGAAGTTAAGTCGGACTCTTGAGTAACTCTAGTGATGACGATGAAAGCAGCTTGGATTTGCTAGAAGCACTGAACACAGCATTGGAGGACGCCGAAACTATTTCATTTGTAGACAATAAAGCTGAAAATTTCAAAGATAAGGTACAGGAGCTGGAAATTACCAAAAATCCTGTAAAGAGACCTCGTCCACCACCGCCGACAATTGAATATTCAGCGTGTATATCTGAGACTTCTGCTGGTGGTTTCAATTGTACCGGTAAGAAAACCAATTTATAGAATGGAATTCAAATAACTAATTAATTTATGAATAGGTGTTGAATCAATAAACAAGGTACCGACTAAGATAAGATAATATGGCGGCAGCAATCGATGCAGTTGCATGACAACGACGTAACTTTTCGGGGAGATTCTTCAGTATCAGGTTGTATAAAGGAACTTGCAACACCGTTGGAGATTTTCTGTTACTTCTTCGTTTCAGAGATTACGAAATTATTGTTGAAGAAACCATTCGGTCATCACTAACGGAAAACATCGCTAGTCAGTTTAAATTCAGCATCGACGATATCCATCACTTTATTGGAATTTTGATCTACATGTCAACGTATCTGTACCCGAATATAAAAAGCTACTGGGGTATCAATGCATTTGGACATGTAAAACACTCCATGTTGCGAAACAAGTTTGAAGAAATCAAAAAATACTTCTCATTGCGGGATGAGAGTAAGCGAATCAAGAAGGGTGAACCAGGATACGATTCACTGTATCGCACACGTACATTTTTAGATCACCTTAACCATAGATTTGATTCCGTACCAAAGCATGCACGACTATGTGTCGATGAACAAATGTGCAGCACGAAAGTGAGACACCGCCTTCGGCAGTTTATGCCCAATATGCCTCATAAGTGGGGCATCAAGCTGATTGTGTTGTGCGATTCATTTAATAATGCCTACCTGTTTGAAATCTATACGTGATCTTGCCTGTTCATTCAGATCTTGGAGCTGCGGCCAACGTTGTTGTACGCCTGACAAGAACGGTACAAAGTTTAAAAAACCACATAACTTATTTCGACAAATTTTATAGGTCTTTACCTTTGATGGTTTATTTGCGTCCTAAAGGGATATTTATCCTTGGTACAGTGCGTGTTAATCGCATTTAAAATTGCAAGCTACCGAATGACATTACGATCAAGAAACAGCCTAAGGGTTTTTCAATTGAGTATGTCGGTTCGCCATATGGCGTCGACATATCTTGATGTCCACTTATGTGGATGTTAGCAATTTTTGAAATTAAATCCAAATGAAGAAATAGCAAAGATAGCTCGTTACGACAGGAAATCTAAAAGACATATAGAGTTTGATTGTCCCCAAATTATTCGGGAATATAACGCCCTTATGGGCGGTGTAGACCTCATTGGTGGACTTATGGTTCCTTATCATATTCGCACAAAAACACGGGATGCCAAGACTCGAATTTTTTACCATTTGGTTGATATGGCAACGACAAATGCGCCTATGTTTAAGTGGGCGTAAAATTACTTGGTAAGAGTCTCAGGAGCCTACATGTGAAATTTCAGGTTCCCAGCTGTACTGGCTGATTTGATGCCATGAATTCAGTCATCTTGCCCCAGTGTGCGTCGTCTATAATCATGTCTTGCTTTTCGATTCTTTATATTACAAGGACAGACCTATTGCTTGCCTTCAAATCTATGATTACTTTTTGAGACTGGCTGCATGTGTCTGGATTATTTGATTTTGTTCGTTTCTGCTAAACCATATAATTTCCATCATAGTAAGAGTAAAGCAGGTGATGAGAAATGATGAAAAAAAATATTTTGTTAAGAAAATAATTATTCTGAAGGGAATTGAGGTAAAATCAAGGTATACAACAATTTGAAGAGCACGGTAAAGCTCAACTAAAAAAATTAAATAAAAATACTGTGGAAGTCGCTTATAACGACCTCGCTTATTACGACTAGTCGCTTATAACGTCCACTTCCCTTTCATTTGGTTGGTTTCTTAACATTTTTAGGTATTCTTACGTCGGATATACCGTCATCGTATATAACGACCAATTTCAGTGAAAAGTTTTCATCGCTTATAACGACGGAAGGAGAGGAAAATAAAAAAACAATGACTTCACAATGACTGGAAACGTAGCAAATTTTCTGTAGATGAAATGGCAGCGATTATATTCCATTTGGAGTCTGGCGAAAAAAATAATACAACTGCTCAAGAGTTTGGTGTTTCACATTCAACCGTATCAACAATATGGAAAAATCGTGAAAAAAACTGAAAAAAGCTTTGAAGAATTCTGCATAAAAAATAAAAAAACATCGATACATAAAACAATCGATGAAGCGTTATTCAGATGTTTTAAGAGTAAGAGAAGACAAAATATCCCAATAAATGGAACAATTCTTATCGGCCAAGCTAACAAGTTTGGGATATTGTTCGGAAAGAAAGACTACAGGTGTTCTGAGGCCTGAATAAGACGCTTTAGGCAACATTGCAATCATTGTTTTTGGAAAAGTTTCAGGCGAAGTAGCCAAGGTCGATGCGACATTATTGTGTGACGAATGGATTCCAAAATGTTGGCCTAATCTTCGAAAGGGTTATTCAGATGAGAAAATCTCTAACGCTGATGAAACCGCACTATTATATATGCTTGCCCCGGATAAGTCCTTCCGGTTTAGAGGCGAGCGCTACATGGGTGGTGGAAAATTCTCCAAAGATAGAGTAACGATAATGCTTGCTTTCAATATGACGGGAACGATAAAAAGAAAACTTTTGGTGATAGGAAAATGTATTAAGTTCTTACCGGTCTTTTATGAAGGAAATAAAACTGCATGGACGACGTCAAATATTTTTGCTCATTACCTTCATAAATGTGATAAAGGAGGTAAAGCGACAAAACAAGAAAATTATTTTGACTGAAGATAATTGTACAAGTTATCCAAACGTCAAAAGCTTACAATCCATAAAACTGATATTTCTTCCTGCAAATACAACATCCGTTTTGCAAAATTCGGACCAAGGAATAATAAAGAATTTAAAAGTCCACTTCCGTAAATTATTTGTTCTGAAAATGATTGATTCAGATATTTCTTTTAATATTTCTATCCTGGATGCAGTGCTCATGAAATCCAAATCTTGGAGTGAAGTCACGCAGAAGGATCATCGAAAATTGCTGGAAACATGCTGGTTTTCTATCATTAGCGCCCCTGATTGCAGACTTGAATTTCACTGAAGAAGACCTATAACGCACATTAAGCGAACTAACGATTAGCATTATAAACGGAGCTGTAACAGCTGAAGAATGGGAGCAGTATGTTAATATTGACGACAATGTTTTGACGTCATCGATGGAAGGAGAAGATGAAGAAAGTGCAGATGATGATGAGCTAGAACTCCTCCTACAGCCTTGGAAGCATTAAAAGCTATTGAATTGTTGCGGAATTTTGTTTGTCCTAATGAATTTGGGGAGAACTCATTTAATACCCTTTCTGTTTTAGAAGCCGATTTTGAACTCAGCCTATTTGAATTGCCTCTATCAAAAGCAAACCAAAATTCATGATTTTTTTCCTAAACTTTGAAATGTAAAACCGCCTTCCTCGGTCCCTACATCGTCTTTATAAGCGACTTCTACTGTATATGTAAAAATATAGTTTCTCACTGCTTAGCAATAATTTAGGATTGAAATATAAATCGAATCGAATTCGTGTTGGCTATTACTTTTTTTTTTTATATTTATTTTCACTTATTTCAGGATTATTATCAATTCTTAAATGTTAGGATATTATTTGAGCGGATTTAGTATTATTTGTTCTTGTCATTTCGTTGGTTGTTTTGGTGCGGCGTGTATAGGATTAACAATTAACTAAATTAGCTTTGGAGTGTACAACTTAGAAATAATAGTAAAATTATATTTATAAAATATATAACGTGAACAAGAAATATGTTTACTGGATTCATTAAGATCGATAGCGGTTATTGTTAGTTTGCCTACTGTGGTGGATGGATGACTCTGCTGTGAGAGCTGTTATCCGGCGGCACACATTGAAGCTATCCACAAAAAAAAAGGAGGAAAATTGTAAAAGAAACCAAGAGATTTCATCAGTTCTTCACCGCCACCACCATTATTGTCAGAGATTAGACAGTAGTAACCGAAAGAAGACCTACCATTTTACTACCGCTTGGTGTTGTTGTCGACTTGATAGTTCCGGTTGTGGTATTCGCCGGAATTAAAGATTGACTCACCTCAACGACTGGACTGTTGTTGATCTTTTTGACTAATTTCTTGTAGAAACTCTGCCCGCCAGTTGTGGCAGTGTTGTGTCGATATACTTTGGCAGCAGTTGTGGGCAGAGTATGTTGAGATTTTAATTGATTGGACTGCTGAGGCATATCGGGATTTGAATTTCTCTGCGTTGGGTTTGCCTCGGGATTTGGTGGTGAGATCTCATTGTTTTTATTTGCTATGATAATTTGTTGACGTTGGCGGCGTTCACGAGCCCTTTCCATGTGCTTTTTACGTTCTTCTTTTGTCCAGTAGCGACCAGTTTTGATTTCGGATATTGTATCATCCTCTGTCGTCTGGTCGTTACGTTCGGCAGTAATACGCATGGCTCGATTGCGCAGCAAGCGATTTCGAGCCGGTCGTCGCACAATGTAACGGGTGCCGTCTTGACGTCGTTTCACCTTCCACACCATGTGCTCTTCATGAGGATGGGTGTTGAGTTGAACAGTGCTCACCTAGGAAGAAAAGACATATAAATGTAAGTAGGCTGACAAAATTAGGTCTCAGACTTAATTATTGACGAAAATAAGGACAACGACGTTAGAATCAGCTGATAACAAGCTTCACATACCTCTTGACTACTGACAAAGTGGTACTGGCTTAAATTCGGCGCTGTAAACTGCGGACACGGCACGGAGTTAGACGGCACCTTCTGATGGATGAGAGCTTGTCGGAATAGCTGCTGTTGCAGCAGCATTGTCTGTTGTAGATTCGCTACATTTGTATACATTGTGTTGGTTGCCGAGATCGGTGTATTTTGTAAACTGGACTTGGTATCTGCAAACGAAAAGCAATTATATATACATAGTCAGACACAACTGTTCGTTCAGCTACACTTACCATTTTTTTGCGACACTGACAACTTGTTTTGTTTACTCGATACGATCTGGGCTACCTTTGATGGCGTTGGACTTATTAGCTTTTCATTTGAACGACGGTTTAATGATTTGGCACTGTCAGTCAACTCCTGCGGTAATCTGTGCTGCACGGTTGTTTCATGTAGTGGACTGACAACCTGTTTCGACGAGCAAAGTATCAATGTTGAGGTGGAATGCTGTTCCCGATCCCGATAATTGGAGTTCAGCTCCAACGTTAAAGGCGTCATTGTATTACTGTTGCACGAGCCACCCGTATTGTACGCACTCGAGCTATTCTCGTGATCATCCCCTGCACTGGAATTCGTACTGCGAATTGTTCCATTCCTTGCTTTGCTCCAAACCACTAAATTGTCTTGATTCTGTTGGGTGTTTTGTTGTTGTTTGTGTTGAAGAGACCGCATTCGGTTTTCGGTAACTTCAGATTCCTCTTGATGTATACCCAACCATAACTCTATTCGATTTTGATGTTCTGAGCTTTCGTAGGGGGAGCAGTAAAACGGTTCTGACTCGGAGTCTTCAGGAATTGTTTCGTATATGTGTTCTGTGTCATAGTCCATGACGTGTGCTACATTGGTTGAACATTGTGCTTCTTTGGGTTTCTGCACTACAGCAGCAGGTTCAATTCTAAGCGGCTTGGCGTGCTGTGACAACATCATGTTTTCGACACGTGAATCGAGAATTGCAATCTCTTGATTTACTTGATCCAAGTGAGCTCTTATACTCTGATGATTTAATGGATCCCGACACGAAGAACTTGATGTTGTGGTAGTTATGACATCAGCGGTAGTGGTGGGCAGCAGAGCCACTTCTTTAGGCGTAGGTAAGTCTTCATCATCTATGGGTGCGTTCTTTTCGGATGGAGCAGTTTCGCTACTAATTTTGACAGGCTTTGTTAAATCCTCGCTAAGAATGTAATTTCCAAGGAAACAGTTGGCGTACTCCATGTTTTGTTCGTCATCGTCAAAAAAGTCTCCTTGTTCGTTGAATTCATCATATTCCTAGGAGGGTGTTAATTAACATGGAAATATCTAAATCGATGAAACTTACCCCATATAAGTAACGGCTAACCAATAACGTCACAGCATTGTTGTTCTCCGCAATGAGGGTTTCTGTTTCTTCTTTGTTGGATACATCTTTCCCATTTACCTGGAGGATTTGATCACCCTGCCGTAACCGACCGTCTCTACCGGCGATACTGTCTGGCACTATGTCACTTATATACACCTCTGTGCATGTATCGGTATCGTCAGAGCCAGAGCCATTGCCACCCCCTGAGCTGTAGCTCACAGTTAAGCCAAGGCGCTCATTGCTGTCAGATTTTCGAAGAGTAATTTCCTGGAAGAAAAAGAACATAACGGGTGATCAATCAAAAGGATTTTAGACAAAATGTTTTTTTTGACAGATGGCGCGGGAGTCGTGTCAAGTTACAAATACAAGTTTTTAACGCATCATGCTTAGTACTCATGGTGTGTAATTCTTCAACGATGGCGGGCCTTTTGTTTTTGTGCTGACTCCGAACGGCTAAGTGGATAGAAGCTTTCTTGCCAATTGATCATTAAGGCATTGCAACGGCTGGCAATCATTATTCATTGACATTTCATCATGGGCATACAGAAGAACAACGTGTGCAAATTGTACGGTGAATGGGCTCTCGATCCACTGTTTTCGATCGAGCAATAAATTCCAGACTTCGAACCAGTGAAGCCTGGTGAGAAAGGCACAAAATGAATGCCCGGCCTGCGGTCCCAGGCTAACCTGGATGAGCGCTTCGGCATATTTGGGCAACAGGTTATCTAGGAATTTCATGGGTTAGACAGGCCACTTGAACAGAGATGGTGGTGGATGAACCAAAAGGCCAACGGCAGCGATCAATCCCGTAGTGGATACTGATAGCCCCGTTTCCTAGGTTGTGGGTAGTACTTTGGGTTAACTACCCACCCTCGGAAAGGACTGATCTTATTGTTGACGACTCTGTTAAACGAAACAACTGGAAACCTGGAATGTGAGAACATTAAACAGAAGTGCAAGCGGATAACTAGCTTGTGCGCTTAACTGCTACAAAGCAGACATTATTACCATCCAGGAAATACGATACAAAAAGAGGATGAAAAACTGTGACATCTACTATGGACCCTGTTATAGTGAGCAGAAACAGCGACTATTCAGATACGGATTTGTTATAAGTGCCAGACTTAGGCAAACAGTCTTACGTTTCCAAGCCTACATGACAACACGTCTGGTAACGGACTTGGGCTAATTGACTTCGCTATGGAACGAAATTCAACTATAGCCAGTACACGGTTTCCTCACCTCAATATCCATAAGGGGACATGGCAGAGTCCAGATCAACGAACGGTCAACCAAATTCATCACATTGTGATAGACAATAGTCACTCATCCAGTATTTTGGATGTGCGAACATTCTGAGGAGCTAATATCGACTCGAACCACTACCTTGTTGCAGCCAAGGTAAGAATAAGGATATCCACCAAGACACTACAATCCAGAAATACTGTGAATAAATTTAATGTCGGAAGACTGCAATTGCAAGAGACCACCAAGACCTTCGAGCAACGCGTATCCCTCCCTAACCTTCTCGATTAGCACCATACCACTAGCATTGAATGTCGAAGAACAATGGTAACGATGCCAACAAGCCACTAAACCAGCGGCCAATGATTAAAAGGCTAAGCTGCAGGAGAAGAAGAGGAGAAGAAGAGGAGAGCTGCCATTGAGCTTTTCACAGAGAAGAAAAGAGATCAAGAAAAGCGACCGATCGAGGTTATAGAGAGGTGCCACTTCAGAAACGATGTTTTCAACAGATCCTCGAAAAAACCCAAAAAGTCCAAATCGATTCCCATAACCCATCCCAGGACAACATTTTTAGAGACGAACTATGCCGAGCCATGTCGTAAGTTCGCCCAAACTCGTCCGTTTCTGTAGGCGATGACGATGGAGAATTCTCTCTGCTCAATCAGGGTCACCTACACTTCTTTAACTTGATTCTTGAGAGGATTGTGCAAAACTCCCGAGCCAATACCAGAGGCACAATCTTCCATAAATCGGTGCAACTACTAGCATATGCCGTGATATTGACATCATTAATAGGACTTGCTATGATGTCATAGTAACCTCAACCAACTAAGGACCGGGCCACTTGGAGAGGCATGTTTTTTGAGCCACACGTTCATTCCGGTCTCTGCGCCACTTAAGTAAGTAATTTTGTCAATCACTGGACCGCAATAAAAATCTGACACAGACGGGGTAATGGTGAACGAATGGTGTTTGGTTGTAATTTCGTTACCCATATCGAGTACAATGGGATACGACGGATGTAGCAGAAATTATGGGTCGAAGATAAAATTTAGTTTTGAAATGTTTTTTTTTTTTTTGTAGATATCGCTTCGTTTATGTCTGGAATGTTCAAGGATGCTTACATTGCTCAAGCATATATCTGCGCAACAGTTTTAAATGTACGTACCCGGGTCCCATGGCCCCATGATTTGCGTCATTTGGTTTATTACTCTTATTGTATACAAAATTAATTGAATTTTTGTTTAGATTGTTATTAACCTTCTGGAGATTTTATGAGGGACCTAGAGTGTTATATTTTGAAAGTGCTTTATGCTTTGATTGCTTCATAGCCTAACGTCGCCATTTAATTGCCAAGGGGGATAGATATGATCAACCGAACAGACGAAAATAGATCGCCTATTTAATCTCATACGACGACGTTCCATAATGGCGATCTTGTTGCTACGGTTTTTTTTTTATATAATTTGCGCGCACTCAAGGGGTTATGAATACCCTTTATATGTTTTAGGACAGTGCGGGCTTTAAGGAAATTAGGGATAAGAAGAAAGGAGATACCGATGCACATTGGTTTTAAATGTCTGTAAGTTATAATGGAAAGGAAAAACAGAGTTTGGTAGAGCATTCCACATTCGTGTTGTTCGGTTTATGTACGAATCTCTATATTTCAGCGTACGTCCGAAGATAGGCTTGAGGATAAACTGATTTGCATTCATTGCGTAACGGGTATTGCGGCTGAATTGTTGAATGGGAGGAATGCAGCTGGCTATTTCATTTGAACATTGGTTGTTAAAATAGCGATAAAACAAGGTAAGGCAGGAGATGTTTCGACGGTGTTCCATCGAAACTAAGGAGTTCGCTATTCTTATGTCTCCTATAAGTTTTTTCGCACGTGTTTGAATCCTATCTAGTAGGTGCAATGTTGATTTTGGTGCATCTGACCAGACTTGGGCGTTGAATTCAAGTTTTGGGCGTATAAACGCTTTATATATTGTGGCCAGATCAGAGGGGGTGAAATATTTCTTACATCGATTTAGGAAACCTAGACATTTCGCTGCGTTTTTAGCGACTTGGAATATGTGGTCGTTCCAACGTAAGTTGTTACTAACACACATACCTAGCATGGAAAGCTTTTCGGTTTCTTCGACGTAAGTGCCAGTCATGGATAATGGCTCTAGATTTTGGTTACGCTTTAATGACAGAAGACAGCATTGTGTTTTGGAAGCATTGAATTCCACTTTATTAGATTTACCCCATTTGATAATGCTGTCAAGGTCGGAATTTAATGGGCTTAACATATTTTGGCGTTTAGAGTCCACGTTCGAAGGTGAGGGACGAGGACCTGTAACCGAATATGAGAAGCTGAGGGTACTGTCATCAGCGAAGGAATGAATTGGATTAGAAGTTGCAGACAGGAGATCATTTATAAAAATGAGAAAGAGAGTCGGAGACAAAACTGAGCCTTGAGGGACACCAGCATTTATTTGGTGAGTTACAGACTTGAAACCATCCAAAAGAACTTGAATTGAACGTTTCGAAAGATAATGTCTAATCCATAGAAGAAGTTTTTCGTCGATTCCAAATGCACGCATTTTCGACAAAAGGGCTTGATGCCAAACCCTGTCAAATGCCTTTGAAATATCAAGCGCAACAATATTGCTTTCGCCACCATGGTGGATTGATTGGTTCCACTTTTCGGTGAGATATGTCATCAAATCACCAGTAGACCTGTTGCTGCGAAAACCATACTGCCGGTCATTGAGAAGTTTTCGTGTTTCGAGATATTTCATAAGCTGACGATTTATCAGCGTTTCCATGACCTTGGAAAGAAGGGACGTAAGTGCAATTGGTCGGTAGTTCGAGAGAGAAGAAGATTCGCCTTTTTTTGGTACAGGCTGGACAAATGCTGTTTTCCATCTACTCGGAAAGAGTCCTGATGAGTAGGATAGATAGAAAAGCTTACGCAGTGGTTTTGCTAGCGTAGAAGAACACCTCTTCAGAATGATGGGGGATATACCATCTGGACCAGCGGATTTATGTATGTCAAGATCAAATAAAATTCTTGCAACTGTACGAGTACGAAAGTGAATTTTTCCCATAGAATGATCTACGTTCTCAAGTACAGGAGGAGACTGAACACAATCTGGCAATGTAGAATTGGCTGCGAAATGCGCAGCAAGCAGATTGGCTTTGTCTAAAGAGCTGACAGCTGGAATGTCATTGTGAATGAGCGTCGGAATTGATGCTGATGCCGAATTTTTTATGTTTTTAACAAATGACCAAAAGTTTTTACTACCTCTGGGACATTGTAGAATTTTTTGCCTCAACGTTCGGTCATAGAGGAATTTGACACGCTTTAAATGGGCATTACAGTCATTTCTGGCTTGTTTGAACTTTGCTCGGTTTTCGTTAATCTTTTGGCTGATTCTCAAAAAAGGGACCCTCTGAACTGTCCGCACAGACACAAATGACCCCTCAACATCCTCACCAAGATCATATCTGCGTAATATGTAAACGCTTTAACCCGTTCACCAACCACGGCATTTCTGAGTGTGGTTTCAGATTAGCAAAGTCCCCCATCGATCAAGTCTTTACAGTTCGTCAGATCTTGTAAACCAAAACCTCCATCACCTATCGGTATCAAAGCCTCGTAGGAATGCATTAAACAGGTGGTTACATTTTAAGGGCCGATGCTGAATGTGAACCACACCTAAACGTCAAGTTTTTCATTTGACATTCTTCAGTTTTCATTTGACATTTTTCAGTTTCAGACTAAATCAATTTCAACCATGGAAAGATACACAATTGAGCAACGCGTTAAATTTATTCAGGCTTATTATGAAAATGGGCGTTCAAATCAAAATGCATATCGGAGCACTTCGTGAGTTTTTCGGTCAATTTAATCGTCCAAATGTGCGTACAATTGGAAAAATCGTGCAAAAATTTGAGCAAAAACCGGATCTGTAGGAGATGTGAAAACACCAGTACATGCTCGTGCAGCTCGTACTGCAGAAAATATTGCTGCTTTTCGCGAAAGTGTGGTTGAAGAGCCGTCCACCTCAACTCGTCGTCGTGCCCAACCAACAATTGCACCTCTCACGCTCGTCGTTTATGAACATTATGCATGAAGACTTGCATTTATACGCTTAAAAGGTGCAATTGACTCAAGAACTAAAGCCTCTTGACCATTTCAAGCGTCGTCAATGGTCAGAATGGTGGCAAGAAATTGCAACAGTGGATGATCAATTTTCGAAGAAAAACATCATCAGTCATGAGGCACATTTTCACCTCAGTGGATTCGTCAAAAAGCAGAATTTCCGCATTTGGGCCAATGATAATCCAAAAGTGATTGTCGAAAAACCAATTCACCCGCAAAGAGTGATTGTTTGGTGCGGTTTATGGGCTGGCGAGGCCGGTCAGGCAGTTACTGTGTATGGTGTTCGCTCTCGTGAGATGATAATGAACTTGTTATGGCTCGAATCGGAAGGTATGGACATGGACGATATGTGGTTTCAACAGGAGGGTGGCACTTGCCACACAGCTAACGAAACAATAGCTCCTTTGCGCGACAAATTAAATAGACGTGTTATCTCACGTGGTGGCGATGTCAATTGGCCGCCAAGATCATGTGATTTGACACCGTTGGACTTCTTTCTTTGAGGTTATTTGAAAGAAAAGGTATACGTCGATAAGCCAGCAACAATTCAAGAGCTAAAGGATGAGATAATTCGGCACATTAACGGCATAGAATCTCAACTATGCCTCAGCGTCATCGAAAATATGGACCATCGTGGTAGCGTGGAGCCGTGGCAATGTAACATGCGAAATGACGAGTTCTTGTAAACGAAGCGATATCGAATGTCTCTGATTCTCCTGCACACTTTCACGGACAGCCACTTTGTTTTCGACTAATCCGAATAATTCTGTCGCTAGGTCGATTCTGGAAATACGATGGGCAATGCTCTCGGAACATTACCTGAACAGAACACCTATTTTGGTAAAACAATTTTATCATTGGCACATGTTGCTTAAGGCTGGGTATGTAAATCCAAGTTGATTTGGCAAAACAGACAGAATAAATGAGGTGGTAAGGGGCTTTGTCTACATCGCTTTGCCTAGAGCTACATCGCTATGCCGCTTAGAAACATTACTTGCCGCTCAGCGAGTGCGTGGCCACAACCATACAATTTCTTTCAAATGGTCAAATTTTTTTTGCCGCTCTGTCGCTCAGTGCGTGACCTTAGCCTAAGAAGGCAATTTAGTAACAAAGGCCTCACTCGAATTACTAAGGAAATGCAATACAAATTGCTGAACATCACAGTCTTGATGACTGGAAGCATGGACGGTATCAAAACCGAACGAAGAAATCATTGGTTGGTTTTAGAATAATACTTCGTGGTTGAATCTTCGTTTCCATATTCAATCCCGTTTGCTTTGACAGGATATGGAATCGAAGATTCAACCACGAGCTGCACAGCGACATAATTCTGGTTGAAAAACTCCGCATTGTACTGGGACAAGTAGATAGAATGGACACTTATTCTTCGAATCGCAAATTAACAGCCAGACGTCGGACACAGGGGGTAGAAGAAGAAGACCTCGTCTAAAGTAGCGCGCACAAGGAGAAACCGAATTCAACCAAATTGAAGTGCGAAACGGGCAAATGGCAGAGGCATTATGGTTGACGCCCAGGTACACACATATTCATAAAGTGCATTCAGTCACATATCTGTCAATGTGATTTGGTCTACTAATTAATTGCCCAATCGATATCATTTGCTATTCACGATTACAAATACAAATTTTTGTCGCAACAGGCTCGTTAGTACCCAGGGCCGAGCTTTCTCACAACCAATCATGTGTGCGTGTGTACTTTTTGCACGATGGTGGGACCTCCTGTTTTATGCCGACTCCGAACGTGGAATTTGAGATAAGCTTTTCTTGACAATTGATACTACTCGGATGATTTGACAGATCATCACGAGAGGAGGGCCAGTGAAAAATCATTTAAGTGTTGCTACGGCTGGGAATCGAACCCAGACCTTCTGCGCGGCAGTTCACCGCACTAACCATCGCGCCACTGAGCTCGTCGCTATTCAAGATTGTCTTTAGCAAAACAGAAAGATAATCGCTTCAATCGAACAGTTCCAGCCGGAAGAGGCAGTGTCCTCAAGTGGAGGACAAAAAACTGACCTCAACCAATATGAAATTTATTTGGTCAAGTGGTTCTTACTAGGTCAGTGGGCAAATGCACATCATCGAGATTTTTGAAAAAAAAAAATTCTAATTGGAATTGTATTCCTCATCCGAGGAATTGGAGACAGACCTCTTACAATTTGCTGGGACTAATAACGGGTGATCCAAGTAGAGATACTTTTTCAATAGCCTTTTTTGACATATCACGTGTGAGTCGTGTCATGCTGTCCTGTTATTTTTGTTTAGTATTGTTTGGCATTTCATAATGGAAAGACTTACGCGTGAACAACGTTTACAAATTGTTCAACTTTATTATGAAAATTCACGTTCTATGAGGAATGTGTTTCGTGCACTTCGCTCAACTTATGGTCAACATAATCGGCCTACTGAGCGTACTATTCGCAACACCATCACCCATTTTGATACCCAGCATTCATTATTGGATAATATTCGACCTAATAGACCACGTCCAGCACGCTGTGAAGAAAATATAGCGGCCGTAGCTGAGAGTGTACACGAAGACCGTACAGAGTCGATTCGGCGCCGTTTGCAGCAACTCGGACTGACGTATGGAACGACTTGGCGCATTTTACGTCAAGATCTTAAATTGAAAGCGTACAAAATACAGCTTGTGCAACAACTTCGCTCTATGGGCTCTTGAAAAGTTCCAAGAAGATCCGACGTTTTCGAGGCAAATTTTGTTTAGCGATGAGGCCCATTTCTGGCTCAATGGGTATGTAAACAAACAAAATTGCCGCATTTGGGACGAAGAGCAACCTGAAGAGATTGAAGAACTGCCACTTCATCCAGAAAAAACAACGGTTTGGTGTGGTTTGTGGGCCGGTGGAATCATCGGTCCATATTTCTTTAAAAATTATGCCGGTGCGAACGTAACCGTCAATGGCGACCATTATCGTGCCATGATAACCGACTATTTGATGCCTAAAATTAAAGCTCGTGATCTCGGCGACATTTGGTTTCAGCAAGACGGCGCCACTTCCCACACATCGCATCAATCAATGGACTTATTGAGAGAACATTTCGGTGAGCACATAATTTCGCGTTTTGGGCCGGTCGATTGGCCACCAAGATCGTGTGATATCACACCGTTATACTTTTTCCTGTGGAGATATGTAAAGTCAAAAGCTTATGCCGACAAACCCGCTTCGATTCAGGCCTTGGAGGAAAACATCACGCGTGTCATTCGCCAGTTACCAGTCGAAATGCTCGAACGAGTGATAGAAAATTGGACTCAACGGATGGACCATCTGCGACGTAGCAACGGCCAACAGTTGATAGACATAATCTTCAAAAAATAAATGCCAAAGAATGTTCTTTCAAATGATAATAAAACGTTGTTTTCTTTAAAAAAGTAGGGAACCTCGAAATGGATCACCCTTTATTAGTTGAAATTAACTCTTCACCCTCTCTGCTAAATGGGCATAGCTGGTTATTTTTGGCAATTCATGAATCGAATTCATTATTATGTGCAGGAATTTTTTTTTTTTGCCAGATAAATTGTGCGTCTACTAAACACGAGATTTAGTTTCAGAAGTGGCATTATGGGGCAGTGGGTAAATTACTAAATATACCAAACTCCCCTTCACCTAAACCCTATTCCCAAGCACCAATTTTTCTCATTAAAATAAGAATCAAGTCTGTCGATTCATGTATATCCTCCACTCACTCTCCAGAAGCTTTATAGTACATTAGACATTTGTCTAGCAAGTTGTTTACACAGCCATCTAAACTCAAAAATGCATCTTGCCATATCACATTCTACTTGACAAGAGTCCTGAATTCATCATTTGACTTGTTTACATTGAATTTCAAAGCGAATCTAGGTTCTATTTGAACTTCTTATTAGATCCTTTCATTTCCGTTCTGTTTTTTTTTGTTTTTTGTTCGCAGCTTTTCTTTATCTACAATCGGAGAAACTACGCTTTCATTCCTTAAGTATGCTGTATCTATGCAAATCACTCAAAGACAACCCTTTCCATCAGCAAATACGAAATAAAAACAAAAACCCACCCACATACCCTGCGGAGTAGACTTCAAGTACAATTTGCAAGAGTGCCTAAGAAACGCAAGCACAAAAATCTGGGATGGTTCTAAACAAATGTCCAGCATCATCGTCATCATCATCATCATCATCATCATCATCAACATCGTCGTCGTTGTTGTCTTCGTGGTGGTGTTGATGTTGATATATTTGACTTGAATAACGCAACAAACCACTCAGGACAGAGATAAGGTCACGCTCTCATTTATCTGGATATGACGTGAATTGCATCATCAACTACTTAACCTACCAACCCTTCTCCGCTAAGTACGTCTCATGTCTTTATCAGACAATTGACTGCTAAGTGTTGCGTGCAGTGCTTTAGAATTCAAATGTATCTGCATCTTTATTTTCACCTTTACCCATGTAGGAGTGTGTATGTGTTGATAAATGGAGAAATAATGAAGGAGACATATCGCACAGAATGTGAGTCGAACCAGAATCGCTCCTTTGCGTACATTTGTATGCGAACGATGATGACATTTGATATGCAAGTGTGCTACCTAATTCTATAAGTACAGGCTACAGGCAGTTCTTAGGTATGTCTATTATTTTGGAGCGTTTTTTTTTTTAATGAACGATTATTTATGAGAAGTTGGTTCATTCCGGATTGCAAGTAAAGTAGTTCGGCCTTCATCAATAGGACACAATGTGGCAAGTCGTTGGAAGCTGCTTATCTGAATTTTTCCAAACATATACCAGATTACGAAAAGGAGATGTGCCATTATGCGGTTTGTTTGATCTCGTGCTAACAGATAGTCCGTAATCTCACTGTTCATAGCATCACCTTTAAGGTTAATTTGTTCCTCTATCTCGGAGTCTATATCAACCCCGAACGACAACTTAGTAGAGATACGAGGAAGACATCTTAGGAAGCCGTTGCTGTTTTCTTTTAGTGAAATGTTAGCTCTACCACATGTTAGCTCTACCACATGTTAGCTCTACCAAATGTTAGCTCTACCAAATGTTAGCTCTACCGGACCCTATCTTAACAGTTATACCTAACGGCGCCAAGTGCGCGACAGTAAGCAAGAAATCGGAGCAAATATTAAACACAAACTTCAAACGAAAAAAAAATTCTTCGTCGAATTTTTGTATGCAAGGATTGAGAATGAAGGTGAATTTAAAGGGTTTTCCATTAGGGACTGCCGAACTTTTGACAGTTGAAAGTGGCCATGTTGTGAAAGGTAAATCTGTCAAATTTGCTGTCATTTATCACCAAGGACGGATATAGCGTCCAACAAATCGTGCATGTGATAGAATTGTGTTATCCAAGCTGTGTTCTGTTACGTTCCGCGCGCTTCGCTTATTTAACGATTGCGTGGGGGATACATTTAAGTTCACTGGTTCAGTAAACCAGTCAGCACGCTTACGTCAACGAAATGTATGACTTGCAGATCCGAGGCAGCCGATTTCAAGCTGCAACAACTCGGCCTTTCGCAGATCAAAACTTGGCAAATTTTGCGTTGTAACTTCAGCCTGCACCCGAACAAAATTTAACAGACAACTAAACGTAAACGACCAAGGACGTAAGTCGGCTGAATGTGCTCTGGAGAAGTTGGAAACTGACCCAAATTTTCATCAAACAATCATCTTCAGCGATGTGCTCTAAATAAATGGGTACGCCAACAGACAAAAGTTTCGCAGTTGGAACAATGCATCCCGTCACTCTTTGGACTGGCGTCGTCATTGATCAATATTTCTTTGGTATCGATATCAACGTTGGCTAGGCCATAACCGTCAACGACGAGCGCTACAGGTCCATGAATACCAACTTCTTTCGACCTTAATTTCACGATATGGATACCAACGACATGTGGTTTCAACATGACGGCGCTATGTGCCACACAGCAAAATTCTGCACAATCGATTCGATGGCATGGTCATCTCACGCAGTGGCGATCTGCACTAGCCATTGAGATATTGCGCGTGGGGCAGGAGTAAATACGGAAGGCTACGTACTACACAATAGCAGAGGAAATATGAAGCATATTGAGAGAATAAATTGTCGTCAACTTTCCTCAATTCTAGCAAGAAGAATAGAAGTGAAGATGTAAGCGCAAACTTAATGAGTTGTACCAGGATGTGGTTTTGGTAGCTCGACCAAATCAAGAGAGTGAAAAAAATTGCACCATGTTCAGGTGAATTAAAAAAAAAAGCAGTACTTCGGCATAACTGCTTAATCAATCGTTCCAAAACGCAAAACGAACTACTAGGATGCAAAGCATATTTTTTTAAAACGCATTATGCAAGCATCAACTGCGCAAATAAACGCAAAAAGGGCATCCTGAATGTTTGTGATGCATGACATATGCGAAGTATGGCAAACGCCTTCATAACCTGGCACCATTAAAGCAGTGTGCATCAAAAATTTCGACGTTTTGGAATTCAGACATCATTGATTGGTGACTAGCAACTGCAGTAGGAGTACATTTGTCGATACGATTCCCTACTGCATTCAAAGTATATTATGACCTGCTGGATCATCATTTCTGATAACACAATCTGTTTTCAAAGTAGTCTGCCACCATTCCAGTGATGACCTTTGAAAATTCCGAGCTGCACAGACATACATATAGGCTTAGTACATCTTGAACTTAAGAATAAAATAACCTGGCAAAATTATTTTAATAGAAAAAAAGTTAAGGAGTAGCGGTAGATGAGGAAAACATAAGGGCGTTTCGTATAGCAAGTTTGCTACAGTGACAAGCAAAGGAATTATGCCCATTAGCCAGGCGTACTATTCTAGTCATTGGCTCGTTGTTGCCGTAGTTGGTTCGGTGGAAATTGAGTCGGAAGAGATCGTAATAAGGCTGACATATTCAAGGATAGGTCCAACAAATGTGAAAAAGAGAGATTTTGTGACATAAGGGTTCGACAGCTTTTAGTAACCCAAGTGCGGAGTTGGCTCTGCTTATGATATGATCAATGTGAGAGCAACAGTTAAGTTCTCTGTCACAGATAAGACCGAGATCACGCATAAAAAAAGCACAGTAGCTACTGCTCCACCAAATATTTAATGGTACCCCGCGACTGATGGGGGAAGCTTATGGGAGCATGTCATGGTCTGGCATTTGATGACATTGAGCTCCAGGTAGTTTTTTTTTTTTTTGGCACCAGGTTGAAAAGTTGTTTAAATCTCTTTGAAGTGGATGGGAGAAGCTTATGGGAGCATGTCATGGTCTGGCATTTGATGACAGTGGTGGAGGAATTGTGTATTGGTCCGATACAGATCATGTCAACAGAACTTTGTATTTGAATTCAAAAAGATAAAATTAAAGCAAAGCAACTAAGCCCGGTTGAAAACCTGAAATTTTATCCGAAATTTTATCGAAACTTTAGTAACGGCATTGGCAATAATATCGACTTCATTGCCATTCTTTAAGGGGCACAGACTGTTAGATACAAATTCTGTTAGGTTGGTAGTTGTTGATCTAACTCAATAAAATTGGTGTTAAAAATTTATTCCAGCCCGAAGAATTCTCATCCGAGTCATACATGGTGGCGTGCTTCTTCAAGCGAATGTTGTGATGGAAACGCTCTCAACAATTTATAGAGAAACTTTGTGACCTAGCATGTTGCGTTACGATGTGAAAATTACTAAGCAACTTAAATAAAGAGACAAACAGAATGTTGTGATTGGAAACAGCTGCAAGACAGAATATCAAAAAACAACACTGAGGTAGAAATTAAGTTATCGCTTTGATAAGATTCGCAGTATTTTAGGAATAACCCCCAGTACCAGGTTAGATGTTGCAGTGCTGTATCAATACAGTGCGGACGAATGGGAATTTATTTACTTCTATATGAAGTAACAGTAGCACTCTAACCATTAGGCCACTGCACCCACGAATGTTTTTTTTCTCAAGATTGTCGTGATGTCGTGCATCAGGAGCATAAATACTAAAACAATCGAAATGGCTTATGCCATGTCTCTCGATTTGGAGTGCTAAACATAACCACCGACCAGGAACGGTTTTTTTGTCTCTCCAAATTGTCAAAAATGTATTTGCTTACCACCCACAATCCATTTGCATTGTAGAAACATTTCACTGCCAATTAGAACACTTCAATCAGGACATCAGGAAACCAGACTGGGACGCAACAACAGCTTCTAATACTTTTAAACCTCAATAATGTTGATGTTGAACAAATAAACCAAAATCCACATTGGATAGGACATTTAGAACAGCCAGGAAATCGCAGCCAAACATCAGGCGACCTGGCTTTAGTGAAACCGACTTCGACAACCTTGAAGAGCAGAAATGGGGGCAGTGAGTCAAAAACCGGCTAATTGACGAGATATGTTGGTTGAGGACCGTGTTCATTCCGGAATTGAGCAAGACCATGTAGAGCTACAATGGGCACAAGTTCATGGGCACGTAGGAGATGCGCGGACTAGTATTACGGTTGTCTTTCATCATAAACTAGGCGGATGTTAGTTAAGTGATAAATGGAGAGCATGTAGATTAAGATCGAGATTAATCCGCCACTGAAGACGACGACTATAAGGGATACCTCACCGATAAGAAGTACAAGAAAACAGTTTGTTTTCAATAGCTTGGCATATAATTAAAAAAATATAAAAAACAATGAAACTGCACTTCACTTACCTCGATATCTATCTCAGGGGCGATGCATTCACTGAACAAGTTATGATCGTTTTCAATAATCTGCTCCGATCCACTGAAGATGTAGTCCGTTGTAAAATTATCAGTCTGTATGCCAATTGAGACAAGGCCTTTGTTTCCAATTGAGAGAACGTCGTCGTTTCCAATTTTCTGCTGGCCCCCTTCAACCGCTATTGGTATTGTTCTCGTCTCATTGAATGGCGAAGACGCAGCTGAATGTTGATGTAGACTTTTGGTAGGAGATGTCGTCGATGAGACTGACGCACTTCTTGATTGTGTGTTGGTTAAATGGATGGACGATTCATTCGTGTGTGGCATTTGGTTATTGCAGGAATATGGAGAGGATGTTGAGGCACTCGTGTTATTGTTTTTTGATGTTGTAGTTGAGCTGTCTAGCAATAATGGGCCTTGGCTGGGCGATATTACCAAACTATTGAATTTAAGCGTTTCCGCTATCGTTGAAGTTTCGGATGGCAATTTTTTATGTTTGGCTGGCGATGTCAATTGCGTGATTATTGGCGATTGCCCTCGCGAATTGGCACTCTCCTTTTGCTTTGGTATATCTTTGGGCAGGGTTTTCGCTGCCCCATCGGCACTTTCAACACTATCAACGTTGTAGGATTGTCGTCGAACCTCAACAACAATGGGTTCGGACGCTTTTAGGAACATTTGTACGGCTTCTTCGTGTGGCATCTGACTTACATCAACACCGTTTACCTTCAAATAAAACAAAACAAAACAAAACAAAACAAAAATAATTTAGATGGGAAAGACTTAAAAAAAATGAAATAATAATGAATGAGTATGGGTTGAGTGACGATGTGGAACTTTAAAAAAAATGTATATCTAGGCACTAGGTTTAATCATTGGAATTTTCATCAAGACTCTTAACTCATACACTCAGTGCATGTTTCGATGCCGAGCTCCAAACAAGTAAAACATATTGAGAGTTACTTCTTACTTGTAATGCATATGACGCCCGCACTTACGTGTGAGGTAGAATCCTCATGTTCGTGAGCCAGAGCAACTCACAAGCGCTTGCTTTTTCAGCTTTTTCAGTGCTCATTATACAGCGCTTACTATCGAAATGTTTCGGTCAGGTGCGGTCGTTGACGACCATGATGAATCAGACCTCATCTTCCATCTCTAGAATATCATGTCATTTGCAATGACATTCCAGCTGTCACCTCTTTAGACAAAGCCAATGTGCTTGGTCTTTCTTTTGCAGCGATGGTGCTAAATTGACCCTCCTCCTGTACTTGAGAACATTCTATGGAACCAATGAACATTCATAATCCTACAAGCGTTAGAGTATTATTCGACATTAACACTCACAAATAGTCTGTTCCAGATGGTATCTACCCCACAATGCTGAAGTGTTGTACTTCCACGCTGGCAAAACCAGCCGCTCTCTCCTATTCATCAGGAAAACAGCATTTATACGGCCCGTCCGTAAAATAGACGAATCTAGAAACGTCCACATATTCAAAGTCGCTAAAAACGCAGCGTAATGTCTGGGTTTCCTAAACCTATGTACACCCATACTGCTCTGGCCCTCATCAGGTGCAGGAAAAACATCATTGCACCAACTCGATATGGTACTAAAGCGTATGCGATAAAACTGATAGCGATAGCAATGCCATGAATGCTTATCAATTCGAGACTCAAGGACTTTGAATTCTCAAGACGAAGTCTGATGCCATTATAGATTAGACTTATTCTGAGGATTTTTTTACGATACTCCGAAACGTGATGATTTGATCAGTTGTGGACTTTCTTAGCCTGAACTACACTGATCTACGGGTTATGTTTTTTTTTTTAAGTCTAGCATTTGTCTAGGAGACATAAGCCTCTGAAGTTGATGAAGTTCAGAGGGTCCCATGTTCGAAAAAAAGAAAATTTCACAAAAGGTATTCGAAAAGAGAACCAATATTTGTTTAAAAGAGGGCCGAGGAAAATAAAATTATCCCCGAAATTCATAACAGTCCTCCCGAAAAGTCTGTGCGATGGGCCGGGCGAAATGAAGCCGGAAAATTGTGACTATGGTCTTAGATTTGGAGAGCAGAACCAGCGACTATTCGTATGCGGATTTGTCATCACCGACGGAGAAATATTTAGGGATTAGACGACTTATGCTTCGAAGAAATTATTCAGTGGACAAAATCAACCTTATAAGGGACTGCTCCTAGACAAATCCTATTAGCGACTACCAAGATATGATGTCAAAGATCGTAAGCGAGGAGAACTATTGTTGTATCATAGAATCTTTGCTGCGGATATTTGCGCATGTTTCTCACATTGATATTTCGATAGAAAAATATTCGTTTTTTTTCGAGACCGTGTATACGGTAAGCAATCCTATTCGCCCCAATTGCGATATAAGGGAATGAACCTTTCGAGGCATATTTATTTGCGCACTGGACTCCAAGCTTGGAGATCTGTGAATCACGGTTTTACTGTATACAACGACGAAAACCACTATTCGAGCAAGAAGATAAACTCCTGGGCATCATTGTTTTACTACGAAAAAAAAAATCGACGGGAGAGGGACTTCCTACAAAAAATTTGCTAAACAACTAGAAGTGATAATAGTTGTAAATGGCTTCTGGAATCTCGCATCAATTAATTTTCGTTGTTTGGTGTAAAAACTCGAGCAATAATAGATTTAATGCTTTTCTAGAAATTTACCCATTGGTTTAGCAGTAAATGAGGGAAAAACCAAGTAAATGCTGTCAACACGAAAGAACACAAAACATCGACGAATTTGACAGAACGTCACCATTGACAGAAATAATTTTGAGGTAGTATGGGCTTTGTCCCCTCGGCTCCGCTTTTAACTCTGACGACATCTTTTCAGATATTCAACAAAGAATTTATCTTACCAACCACTGTTTATTCGGGCAAAGAATGCAATTTAGTAGTAAAGTCCTTTTTCGAGATCCTATACATGAACCTAATCATCCCAGTCTTGCTCTACGACGCTGAAGCATGGACCGTAGTATCAAAAGTGGATGAAGAAATCCTCAGGGCAAAATTCTTCGAAAAATCTCCGGTTCCGTTTTCGTTGGCGGACTATGGAGACGAAAATCCAACCAATGATCATACTAGCTCTACAGCGACATGCCCATAGTAAAAAAAAAAAACTCAGCATTGAATGAAGATAGCTAGCACATGTCACACGAATGGACACCAATACCTCAACTGGTAGAGTCTTCGACTCCCAGAAAAACGTCAAACGCAGTAGAACGCACAAGTAGAAACCGACCAACCAACTTTAAGTGCGCAATTGGAGGCAGATAGGTAAGCAGAGGGCTAATTGCAGAAGCACGTTTGTTGAGGCTCAGGCTCTTGCCGGAATGCAGCGAAGATTCAGAAGATGATTCAACCAAGATGTGATGTGGTACCAATTGATTATTGCTTTCTATCAGGATGCTGTTGTTCACAACTAAGTAATTTCCAAGTAGCAACGAAAACGTTTTCCGACCATATGCCTTTAGAAGTTGTGCTCAAGGTTTACAGCGAGGCCACTCAAGAAGCAACAGCCCGTATTGCTCTTCTACCGAAGTTGCTTTGGAGACACAATTATAGGGACGCATACCAACACAACCTTAACATAGAACTGCGCAAATTGCACGAATTGAATATTCTTCCTAGAATCGACGACTTAACGGAGATGGTTAAAAAGGCTGCACCACCAAACACACCCACGAGCGCAAACGGCAAAATCAACCAAAAAAAGTGGTTTAATAGGGAATGTATGTTAGAGAGGAGCAGATCATTTTCATTTTTAAAATTGATAAGAATTTACAATAGTTCCAAGTTCAAAGCTCACTATACGGAAGCAAATAAGAAGTACAAACAACTTTGCTATACAAAAAATATTTCATTCGATCTACAACAAATTGACTTGATTCACAGATCAAGATCATCAGCCGACTTTTGGAAAGCTGTTAAAACTATTAATGGTAAAACGAACCGATTAGCACTAGGATTGGAAGCAGAGCAGTTAAGAGACCATTTTAAAACTCTTCTCAACTCAGTACAAATATCTCCATCTCCACAATATGCTGCACCCATGATAGTTGATGTTTTTTTGGATGAACCGTTTACGGTGGCTGAAGTGGATTTCGTTATTGGGAACTCCAAGGAAAATAAAGCACCAGGAAATGATCGCATTCCTTTTGAATTCTATAAGAATTCCACATTGGAATTCCGATCAGCTCTTACCATGGAATTCAACCGAATTTTCGAAACAGCTGATGTGGCATTGGCTTTCCAGAAAGCGATTATTTTTCCACTATATAAAAAAGGAAACTACGACGACCCAGCAAACTATAGGGGGATTTCGTTTCTTAACACATCTGCCAAACTGTTCGCTAGTTTACTTTTTAGCAGAATTACCGACTGGGTGGAAAATAAGAAGATTCTCTTGGAGTTTCAAGCGGGTTTCAGGAGAAATTATTCAACGGTTGACCAAATATTTTCGCTGATCAACATAAGCGAAATTTATAAAAAGAAGAAAAAAACAGCTTTACGCGTTTTTTGTAGATTTTCGAGCTGCTTTTGATTCGATTCCGCGTGAAATGCTTTGATACAAGCTCTATAAATATAAAGTCTCATCCAAGGTGATAAACGTGATAAGACCTATGTATAAAAATAATTTTGCTTATATTTGGGATGGCAGCCATTTGTCGGAAGAATTTGAGACAACAATGGGTGTCAAACAAGTATGCGTCCTAAGTACATTGCTATTTATTTTGTACATAAACGACATTACTGAGTACGTCAAAGGAGGAATCCAACTAAGTGGAACCCAAATTCCAGCACTAATGTTTGCAGACGATATCGTATTTCTTGCGGATACAGTAGATACCATGCAGTTAATGATAAATAGGCTAGATTCTTATTGCAGAACGTGGAATTTGACAGTTAACTTAGAGAAGTGAAAGATGATGATATTCAGAGATGGCGGGGGAAGATATGCTCAAAATGAAAAATGGATATTTCAAGGGGAGCAAATCGAAATCGTCAAGCAGTATAAGTATCTTGGAGTTGTGATTACCCCCAACTTGAACATGAACATTCGCCTTAAGATTAAACTTGCAGAAGCTAAAAGGGCAATTTGTGCGGTTTGGGGAAAGTATATTAATAATAAAAAAATCTCGCACATATCTAAACAAAAAATATTTCGGGCTACAGCAACTTCGATCCTTCTATATGCATCGCAAGTTTGGGGATACTGCTCATTTGAAATCGTAGAAAAATTTTTACGGTTTTTTATCAGGAGAATTTTTAGAGTACCGAGTAGCTGCCCCAACTACATGATATACTTGGAAACGGGAGTGGCACCACTTTTTCTGGATACACTCAAATTCCATTTCGATTATATCATAAAAGTCATGGCAATGAATCCAGAACGCCTGCCCAGAATAGTGATTTCCTCAATGCTACGATATAAAGTCAAATGTGTTCAAGAGTGGCAAGTTCTAGGATTGGAATGCGGTAATGACTTTTCAGTTAGACCAAACGAACAATCGAGTCTACTAAAACAAAAATTTAACGACTTATTGGAGAAAACGGGCCGACGAATCTACGATACTTTAGTAAACGAAGCACAGTCATCGCAATACAGAACTTACTATAGTCGATTGGAGCATCATTTACAGTCTAGGACATATTTTTTGAACAGCAATACCACTGATAAGATAAGCACAATCTTTAAAATAAGAGGAGAACTTCTTAATCTAAATTTTATACCGCACCGTGCCGAACTACCAATTTTATGCAACCTGTGCAACCTAAAGGAGCGTGAGGATGTTTTCCACTTCATCGCGAGATGTCCCATACTAGAAGAATTTCGCTTCATTTTCTGGCGTTTTCTGATTTTGATGGCAAGAAACAAGCATCATCGACACCAAACTGAAAGCAAAACTTTAGTTCCGGTTGTCTTAACAATGAATATTGAACAAAAAAAGGGTAAAAAAAAACGCCGCATTAGAAGATCAAGATGGCTATGATATGTAAAGCGAATGGATTCCTTAAATGGCGCACTAGTACAAAAAAAAGATTCAGTAAGCTAGGAGAGGTCTGTCGGTTGTTGAGGCTCAGGATAATTCAAAACGTAAGTAAGCAAATAAACCCATTCGTGTAATGTAACAAAATAACAATAAAACACTTACCTTTAGAATTACGAAATGTATTCCCGCCATAATTAGATTTAAGTTTCCAGAATTATGGGTTTCTTAATTCGCTACTTAGATACGATTTTCTAAGGGTTCATGTTAAACGCGGCATTTTTGTCATTTCCATTTTCCTCCAGTGGTTTTCTCAGTAACTGGGAGAGCATTCTGCAACAAACAAAACGTAAAAGTTGAATACATGAATGTCTAGAGGCATCCAAAAAAAAATAATTATCTGGTAATAGATTGGTTATGAATCAGCTAGAAATTGGATTGAGATTTTAGAAATGCGATAAACTTAGAAAAAACGTCTTGTTCTTAAAAAAAAACTATCGAAAGCAAAAAAAGAAAAAATGCGTATTTTAAGAAAAACAAGAAAGAAGATTTGATTAGAAACTGGTGCTGCTTTTCCTATCAATATTCAAGCCGCCAGTAGACGCATTTTCAAAATATCTACAGCAATCGGTCGAAGGCGAAGATAAACTGAAAACTAGTTTATGCTGCTCGAATGGAGCTTAGGGCAGAGGAAAAGTCCTCTACCGCAAACAATTCAAAGCAATCTTTGAAGAGAAGAAAGATTACCCAATCCTATATTTCCTATACACCTGATGAAGCCTAAGCACTTGTTGTAGGAGCACAGCTCACCAAATATCAATATATAATTTTATGAGACAGTCAGCAAGTGAACACAACTGCAATACCTAAATATCCTTGCTATGAATCAGCTTCGATTCCTCTTCATAATTCAGTAGATCATACAGCTCCAAGATTGCCAGTGCATTTTTTTTTTTATTTTCAATATTCATCCCTATACAGGTATCTGTTCGGAAAAAAATTTCCTCGAATTGTTCGGTATCAGAGAATTTTTTTTACCGAGGTGTCCGTTCGGATTAGCATTTCGGACACATCCTCCGGATCGCACATTGGCGATATGCTTTAAGTCGACAATTTTTGACAGCTATGCGTTGAATTTCCTCCGAAGTTGTTCGATGAAAAATTACTGCGGAATTAATCCACCGCGATTGTATGCTTTTGTTATTTTGTTCCGCAACGGATACCTCGAAAGCAAATTGAATTCCGATTGGAAATGACTCTCTTTTTGGAAATTGTTCCGCCTCGATAGGGGCAAAGTTTATAAAGTCATAGAGATGACGCACTGCATACACAAGAGAAATTGTTCTATGGCGGGTCGTACTGGAACCGCCATTTGTTTGAATCTCTTTTCTAGTGTGTGCACCACCCACGCCAACTCCGTAAACATTTTTGTTTTCTGTTCTCAATGCGTCATTTGTATGATTTTATAATCATTGATAGGGCTGATATGTTTCACAAATTTTCAGTGAACCAAAAAATACTCCATTCGACGAACCTTCAGGATGTAAGTTCAAACTTCCGATCATTAGAAAAGATCTTAAAACATATTACGATAATTTCAATTTCGTTAGCTGGTATTGCCCATGTTGAACATCCTTTTATTTTGAAAAGTTAAGAACCTCCAAGTTGGGAAAACTCAGATGATTCGCTTAAGGATCCAGATTATGAATTTAGTTCAAGTGACGATAAAAGTACAGAGAAATGGGGTCTTGAAAATTCTGTAGAGAAAGTTTGTCAGGATTCAGTGGTGATGACGAGTGATTCACCAGAGTATGTAAATAATGTTGAAAATTATGAAAGGCCTTCAACTCAAGAAAGGTAAAATATTGTTACACTTTTAATCACCAAAATAAATGGCGACAGGAGTAAGGTAAACTTATATTTCTCTAAAAGAAAAAAAACCTTGAGGTCCGAAAATTTAAACCATTATCGTCATTGCAGTAACAAAATATCCCTTCAAAAACAATTATTTGGCCTAAGTTTGATATGAATAATACAAGAGTCCTTTATTTTCTTCACTAATTCTTCGTCAAAAAACAAAAATTGTGGAGTTAAGCACAGGGATCGATATGTAAACCATGCTTTTTGGTATGTGTTGGCGAATGAATTGGTTTTGTAAGATCAAAAATTGAGTTCACCTTTCTCTGCTATAGTTGACAAAAGAAGTGCAACACCCCCAAATGCCGTCTCTATAGATCAAAATGAGGAAATAAAAGCTCAAATCAAGAAATTCCAGAGCGATTTGACGAGGCAAGATACATAAAAAAAGGTATTTACAGTCTGGTTTGAAAATCTCCATGATGTAAAGCCTTTATGGTTTGGAAACGAAAGAACGAAAGAGTTTATCAAGATATACTGAAGTTTTCCACAAAAAAGGAGAAACCCAAAACTACGCCAACTACAGAAGCATAACTCTCCTCAACATCCACTACAAGATCCTATCTCCCGTAATATGTGAATGCCTGAAACCGTTTACCAACAACCTGATGGGAAAAACCCCAAGAAGTCGAAAGCGATACCCACCACCTAATCATAGATTTCAAAGCCAAATACTACAGCATTTATAGAGACGAAATATATCGGCCAAACTCGTCCGTTTGTGTAGGCTGACGATGGAGAATTCTCGCTGCTCCATCAGAGTCGTGAACGACCTCACCGACACATTCGATACCGAAAAAGGATTTAGGCAAGGCGATGCGCTGTCATGTGACTTCTTAAATCTGATTCTTGAGAGGATTGTGCAAAACTCACGAGCCAACACCAGAGGCACAAACACAATATAGAGAAGGAAGCGACAAAAATGAGTTTAGCAGTAAATAAGGGAAAGACGAAGTATATGCTGTCAACACGAAAAGACACACAACATCGACGAATGGGACAGAATTCTCCATTGACAGACATAATTTTGAGGTAGTACGGGACTTTGTCCACCTTGACACCAACATATCGCCAGAATTTAAACGTAGAATTACTCTAGCCAACCGCTGTTTCATTGAGCTAAGAACACAATTAAATTCCTGCTCTACGGCGTTGAAGCATGGACCGTCTCAAAAGCGAATGAAGAAGTCCTTGGTCGATTCAAGAGGAAAACTCTTCGAAAAAATCTTCGCTCCCGTTTACGTTGACGGTCCATGGAGACGAAGATTCAACCAAGAACTATACGAGCTGTACAGAGATTCGATTCCCAGCCAGACGTCGGACGCAGTAGTAGGAAGACCTCGCCTTAAATGGTGCGCACGAGTAGAAACCAACCTCAACCAACTTGGAGTGCGCAACTGGAGGCAGTAAACTAAGGACTGGGCTAATTGGAGAGGCATGTTGGTTGAGACCAAGGTTCATTCCGGACTGTAGCGCCACTTAAGTATGGTCTCTCGCTCAAACTACCGAGGGATTTACGTGCATCACCATCGACAGCAACAACTCTGACACTGATCATCGACCATTTTGAGAGAAAAATTTTCAAGAAAATCTTCTGTCCCGTTTCCGCGGATGGCCTTTGGAGATGAAGATTAAATTTTTGCGCTTCCATTAGTACGAGATCATAATGTCAGCTCGCCAAAAACCTTGAGAATCGAAAATCAATGTGATGAAGATTAAATTTGTATGCTTCCATTACTAGGATATCATGATGTCAGCTTGCCAAAAGCCTTGAAAATCAATGTTCGTTTACGAGCAAATGTACGAAATCAAAAATGTCGAATGGAAAAATCTAGAAGTTTCGATTTGCTTTCGCTTGGGATAGCGTATTTTTTGAATTGGCAGTTGATTTCTCTGATGAGTCATGACATCATTCGCAATGGTAGCGAGGTCTTACGTACCGATAAGGTAGTTCGCCCGCCATTTTTAATAAACGACGCCAACGCTATATTCAAAACCGCCATTAATGGCGCAAAACATGCGAATTTTAATATTTTTGCTTTTAAATCTGCACAACAGGTGAAATTGCATTCGAATTTGCACAACAGTCAACGTCCTACAAAAAAAAAAAAAGAAGGATTAAAAGTAAGATTCAACATTACATTTACATACAATGGGAATGATACCAATTTATGCATCTAAGGCTCCACTATGTAAACTAATTCAACAAAACAAAAATTCTATTATTAAAACCACCCGCCTATCCCAGTTCCCAGTTGGATGAATGCACTGTATAGGAACCTATTTACAAAATATCTTCACACATTCCAATGAAAGTGTTTTCTGCAGGAATGTTCTAGTTAGAATCGCGTCTTTACATGTTTCAACAAGATACAGACACACACACACACAAGTGAACAGGAAAAAAAAAGAGGATACATCACGTATATACAAAAAAAATCACTCGTAGTAGGCATGATTGCATATGGGTGCCAGATGTTGGTGCCAACCACGAGATAGAGACTCCAGCTTCCAATACGCAAAATGCAAGTTCGCCGTTGTTAGCATGCAACCAAAGTCAATTTTCATACCTGTGAGCAGATTTCTGCAAATGAATAGCAATTTTGCGAATTGTGTCCTATGAAACCACCCAACCAACGGCGAAATATGTGACAATATGTGAGTTCATATTATTTTTCAATTTGCACGCATAAGCGATAAAATAAAATCCAATAAAAAAAAACGTAACGGAAACGACCAAAAGCAAATAAACATTTCTATACTCTGTACCAAATACACACACATATGTAAATCAAAATGCCCGCATGTTCCAAACAAAAGCCATTTGTGAAGCGATTCGGGGAACGACAATAAATAAAAAAAAAAAAATAACGGATTCGAAAGCCTGAATATATTTCATCGACGCCATGTGATAACCCAGACAGAGACTTTATACGCATTTTGATATATTCTTAAAGGATTTTATTTGCACTTACATTGATTCCTCTGGATTTCGATGGTCCTTTGATTACTCCAAACAGAATTGTTTGTTTACAGAGAAATAGCTAAAAGTTCATGTTTTGTGTTCAACCCGACACCGACGATGAACCGAAATTAACAGTGAATTTTTACGCGCAGCAAATTATTGTCTTTAATCGTGTCCACTTTTTTCTTGCGAGGAAATTACATCGTTTCTATAAACTGTACACCAGAAAAGTTAAACTAAGAAAAATTAAACCGAATATAAAGAACCTTTTGCGGAGCAAAGCGCGAATTCACTGTGTACTGCACTAGAAGCGGGTATTGAATGCCACCAGTATCGCACGGCGCGACGACTGGACTTAACCGTTGACTGTACAACATGGGAATGTGCGATATGAAACATGGAAGCTCTACTACTACTGCGTCTTAGCGTGGAGAAATTAAGAGGAAAATGTTGTATGTATATCTCTTTCCCCTGACTCGCTCAATGTTGGGTACGTGTGCGAAGAGGACGGCCATTGTTGTTGTGGTTTGTACTTTGCGAAATATGATACAGCGTTCGTAGTTTCGAAATGCAGTGGTCTGTTCCACAGTATACAAATAATGTTATGAGTATAAGCACAACACATAAACCAATCTGCGATGATGTGCTGTTGTAGTCGAATGGTTGGGTTTATATTCTACCTTGTGTTTCATTTATTGGTGAAGATAGGCTATAGCAATCGGGAAAATTAGAAACACGAAATTTGGAACATGCATTATGTGAACATTTTTCACACAAATATATCAACAAATTATTTATTTACAAGCTTGGGTGCAGTTATAGCTATCCATGAACAACTTCATTGAAACAAAAACATGATGGGATTGAAATATTATCTCCATAGGTGTTTATAGGAACTATTGGAAAATTCCGTTTCATTAAGGTGGAATTGCAAACAATACATCAAAAAAATAAATGTTTCTCAATGAAAAATAAGAAGTGATTTCCTGCGAAAACTATAATTCAAAATTCAAATATTTTTGGATAAGCATGCTCTTAAACTCAAGAGCTTTGTTTTGACACCAAGTCACCAATGATCGAATTTATAAAAAAGCGGCAAGAAGCAAAAAAAAATTCCAATTAAGGTTTTCAATGATACCCATAATTGGGTACTAAGTGCTTCAGAAAATTCACCAACAGATTTCAAGCTGCCGGAAACATTGATAAGACGTTCAGCAAGTGAAACCAAAATTCCTTAGCATTTTGATTTTGTTTTTAATTAACCCCCAAGGCAATCTCGACGCAACGGACGGTATCGACGCAGACGGTTTCGCGTTGAAATGTCAAAAACTCATTGAGCTTATGGGATCATGTATAAGTGGGCAATCTGAACGCCGACGCGACGCAATGGACGTTAGCTACACAGAAAAGTTCATTCAACTGCAACTTTCTTGCGCATCGACGCATTGGAATGTCAGTTTGAAAGCTGTCAGATGGTATGTTTGTGAGAATCTTGAGATTACTTTCATAGGTTATAAATAAACAAAATAAATTAAAAGTACTGAATTAATAATTGTGTTGTGTGATGAATTTCGAAGAAAAACTTATTGAGTTGGTTAAGGCGCAGAAAATTAAATTTTCTTCTGTGAGAATTGAAAAACAAACAAAATCTTCGACGGCTAATGGTGAACTGTCAATCAATTGACATCGCATCGCGTCGCGTCGTGAGCGTCGAGATTGCCACCACCATAAAGAGGGAGGAATGTTTATAACCATACCTAACCGTCAAGTTTTTTTTCTGCATGTCATTTGACATTTCTCAATTTCAGACTAACTCAATTTGAACCATGGAAAGATACACAATCCTGCAACGCGTTAAAGTTATTCAGGCTTATTATACAAATGAGCCTTCAAATCAAAATGCGCAACGTGCACTTCGTGATTTTTTTCGGTCAAATTTAATCGTCCAAATGCACAATCGGAAAAATCGTGCAAAAATTTGATCAAACCGGGTCTGTAGGAGATGTGAAAACACCAGTGCATGCTTGTACAGGTCGTACAGCTCGTACTGCAGAAAATATTGTTGCTGTTCGCGATAGTGTGGCGGTTTAATTGCACCTTTCACGCCCGTCGTTGAAAGAAAATTATCTTCAGTGATGAGGCTCATGTTCGCCTCAGTGGATTTATCAATAAGCAGAATTGCCGTATTTGGGCGAATGATAATCCAAAAGTGATTATCGAAGAGCCAATTCAGCCACAAAGAGTGACTGTTTGGTGCGGTTTATGGGCTGGCGGAATCATCGGGCCGTATTTCTTCCAAAACAAGACCGGTCACGCAGTGTGAATGGTGTTCGCTATCGTGAGATGATAACGAACTTTTTATGGCTCGAATCGGAAGATATGGACATGGACGATATGTGGCTTCAAAAGGACGGTGCCACTTGCCACACAGCTAACGAAACAATGTCTCTTTTGCGCGACAAATTCAATGGCGTGTTATCTCACGTGGTGGCGATGTCAATTGGCCGCCAAGATCACGTGTTTTAATATCGTTGGACTTCATTCTGTGAGATTTTTTGGTGTAAAGTTGTACGTCGATAAGCCAGCAACAATTCAAGGACCGAGGTCGATATTTTGTTCCATACATAATGGAACCATAGCAATATTATGATAATAAAAAGAAATGACAGTAATTTCCTAAATAATTTGTTTTATTCAAAATCAACTTCGGCCCTTGAGATTTAGATTGGCATTACTTATGCCAACATAAAGATCAATGTGATTACAACTTAGGCCGTGTGTCAACTGTGTTAAGATGCGGGTTAAATTTTATCCACTGGCTAATTTTTGACTGGACTATGAATGACTGGACTATTGATATCTGTCAAAACCACTTCTCCAACCATCTAGGGAACCTCCGAGAATATGCAGTCTGTATGTGGAATGGTATAAATAAAGTGACAACCAGCGAGTCAGTTCAAATTGTGACCTGGACGTGATTTTAATATTGTTGACTGAGTGAATTACCTTAGTAAATTTTGGAAAGTGATAATAGTGCGTGAATTAAATTTCTTGTATTTGATTTCAAATAAGTGCATTAAAGTGATTGAATTGTTGAACAAGAAACCATTTTGTAAATAATATAATTCTAGAAATAAGACTGTGTTTGAATAAATTATTGTTAAACATAAAATAGGAAAGTGTTTTATCATTTAAAGCCCGGCTTCATTCTACATTAATTTCCCAAAACAATTGAAAGAAAATACATCTCTTTATATTTTCTTGTTTTAAAATAAATACGGAATAGATTTCAAAGAGCTTAAAAGCCTTAGGCCGCTGTGTTATCTGCGTTAAAATTTTAGCCAGTGGATGTAAAAAAAAAAGTTGTATGATTTGTGTTTATGATTAAGTATACCCACCCTACTTTGTTCAAGTTAAGCACATTTCGTTTATAAAATTATACCGAAACGAGCATCATAACATTTTAGTAACCATCCATTTCCAAAAACTCATTTGTAGTTTATTTTAAAACATTAATTACATTTTCTTGTTAAAAAATAAATGTTCTTTCATTTATATTTTATAATCGTAATGTTGTATTATTTGCCCGCCACATGTGAACACTGCGGTAATGACTATTAGTCCACGAGTGTGGTTTCCATCTCTCACACTCCTCAGGAGGCTTACCAAATGCAAAAAATACTAGCCACTGGATAAATTTTAGCGAGCTGTTGAGCAGGTTTGAAAGTCCCTATCCACCATAGAAATGTCAACATTTATCCACTGGCTAAAATTTTAACGTTATTAACACACGGCCTAAGTTGTGATCACATTGATCTTTATGTTGGCACATAAATTTTTGATTGAAAACTAAATCCTGAAAATGATTAGGCATTGTTTCCGGCTGCTCGTAATCTGTTGGTGAATTTTCTGAAGTAGTTACACTACTTGCCGATGTAGATGCTCGCTTAGGTGCGTTGTTATTGGCACATGCAGTTTCTCTGTAATCTTTGTCATAACTGGCAGCTGTCAGCTGTTGTTTTTGTTGACATTCACGAATGGTTTAATTTGAATGTTGAAATGCTGAAATGCCGGTGAACTTTCTGGAGATTCCATCAATTCTAGCACTGGTAATTGTTGCTGAGTAGACACGCAACTCGATCTGCAGAGATAAGGGAAATAAAGTTCCCTTATCTCTGTCGATCTGTATCTCGTAAAGGCTCTTCTCATCCCAGAATTTGATCGACGTGTCTTCTGAAAATTTGTTCACCATGTTCACTGTAGAACATTATACCGGTCCAGTAATCTGGATTATTTTTCCTGGAATCTATTTATGTTAAATTGTGGAAGTATACATTGTCTCGTTCGACGAATTGCCTCAGTTAGGTCGTCGGCGAATTAGATTTGTAAGCATCGTCGGTACTACCGGGATGTAAACGATCTAAAAGAGTGCACAGTCGACGTCCCATAAGTAGCTCAGCTGGTGTTTTATTAGTGTTTGTATGTTATGTAAATAAATATCTTGCTAACTTTAATCCATAATCGCCCTCCTTCAGTGTAGTCAATGATGTTACTGAATGGACAAGACGTTTTGCTTGACCATTGCTTTAAGGATGCTATGGTGCAGTGTTGTGAGCTTTCACTCCACTTCGGGGGTAGAATTGCTGAATCTCAGAAATTTTGGTATTCCGCGAGTTGCGAAATATTCTCACAAACAAGCAATTACTTCAGCAGACGATTGTTTCACGACGACCTTTACTTTAACCCATTTGGACTTTGAATCAACGATAATAAGAAAAGTCCTACCTTGAAATGGACCCGAAAAATCAAGGTGAAGTTTTTCCCATGGATTGTCTGGTGCTCCAATGAATTGTCGTGACGCTTGCTTCGGATTGGGTCTTTTCCTGGCATAATTAACATTGTCGCAAGCAATGTTCGACGTCTTTATCTAATTTCGGGCACCAGAAGTAGCGCTCCCTGGATGATTTCGTGAAGAAGTTTCAGTGTTCGTTCTCGAAGTGTAGATGGAATTATCACACGGCTTTCCCACAGTAAACAACCTTTGTGTGTCCAGATTTCTAGACGTCTGCAAGAAAAATGTCTGAACTTTCCAGTAGTATCGTCCAAACTCGTGGCCATCCATGAAGAACCCAACGTAGAACGCGACAAAGTATTTCATCTTTCTTTGTCTTTTTTTTGCACTTTTTCGCCTGAAATCGATGGATCAGCCATTGCATACAGCAATATAATGTCTCCGCATATAAAATGTCTTTTCCGCAGTTAATTTCTTTATTGGCAGTCTTTTAGGCAATCGGCGTTCCCATTGTAGTTGTTTGCCGTCAATTCCTAACAACAACGAAGCATTCACGGTGAAATCATGACAGGAATCTGTTTATTGCGGTTTACAATTCCCAATAGCGGTTTATGATCTGTAAAATTCCGAGATTTACGACCAGACAGATACTGATGAAAATATTTTACACCACAAATTACTGATAAAGCTTCCCTGTCAATGTGCGCTTAGTTTATTTCGCTTGGTCCTAGCGTCCTGCAAGCGAAGGCGATTGGTCGTTCTGTTCCATCTGCTTCTCGGTGTGCGAGGACAGCTCTACTTCATACAGTGATGCGTCACAAGATAAGATCACTTCTTTTGATTCGTCAAAAATGTTCATATGGAATCTCAGTCTGTATCCGCTTAGCATTCTTGTCCAGGAGCCTGTGAAGTTTTTCAGCAGCAGATGCTTTGTGGTGCAGAAAACGATTGTAAAAGTTAAGTAATCCAAGAAATGATTGCAGCATTTACTTGTTTTGTGGTTTTGTGGCATCGTGTATAGCCGTCTACTTTAGTTTGACTTGGACATACTCCATCAGCAGCTATGTAGATACCCAAAAACTGTAACTCCATTTCAGCAAACTTGCATTCGTCTTTACGAACAGTGATGTTGGATCTGCGTAAGCGTCTAAAAACATCTTAGAGTCTCTCATAGTGTTCATCTTTGAGTTTTCCGGAGATAATGATATCGTCAAGATAAGCTACAACCCCATTTTAGCAGATTTTTCATAAAACGTTGAAATATGCCAGGTACTGCTGAAACACTAAACGGTAGTCTTCGTGTTTTGAAGAGACCTTTAGGTGTGTTAATTGTAAGTTTTTCTGCAGATTGTTCATCGACTACTAACTGCTGATATGCTTGTTGTAAATCCAAAGCTTCAGATGTTGTCGGAAGTGGATAAGTGTTGGATTCAATAAGCGAATCCACACTCCGATAGTCTCCACAGATTCTTAATTAACCATTTTTTTTCTGTATAGGTACGACTGGTGTAGCCCATCTGGAGAATTCGTCTGGTTCAAGGATTTTCTGATTCACCAACTGGCTTAGTTATTTGTCAACCCTATCTCTTATTGCAAATGGGACTTGGCAATACTTTCAAAAAATCGGATGAGCACCGTCTTTTTGAACTGGTTCTTCGTTGTGTGCTCCTAATTCTTCAGTTAATCTGTCACTGTACTTCTTACTTATTGGCTGGATGTTTTTTCTTCGTCAATAGCATTGACACCATAAACTGCTATGTTTGGAGAAGGAAACCAATTCCTACCAAGAAAACTTGTACCCCGCTTGGAAGACAACACGATGATAGGAAGATCTGCAGATTTCCCTTTGAATTCCACTTTTTACATTACCTCGTCCCAATATCTTGAAAGCAAAATTAACTTTCTCAAGTTGTTTGCTTAAAGTACGGATCTTGTTTCAAGATACCCTTTATATGTGTTAGCATGGTGCGGGGGTTAAGGAAATTCGGGATAGGATGAAAGGAGATACCGATGCACATTGGTTTTAAATGCCTGCAAGTTAAAATGGACAGGAAAACCAGAGTTTGGTAGAGCATTCCACATTCGTGTTGTTCGGTTTATGTACGAATCTCTATATTTCAGCGTTCGTCCGAAGATAGGCTTGAGGGTAAACTGATTCGCATTCATATCGTAACG
Organism: Rhingia rostrata; assembly: GCA_949824845.1. NCBI lineage: Eukaryota > Metazoa > Arthropoda > Insecta > Diptera > Syrphidae > Rhingia > Rhingia rostrata. The sequence continues at coordinate 7,999,224 of OX463759.1, forward strand.
AGTGAATTGTTGAATGGGCGGAATGTGGCTGGCTATTTCATTTGAGCATTGGTTGTCAAAATGGCGATAAATCAATGTAAGGCAGGAGATATTTCGACGGTGTTCAAGCGGAACTAAACAGTTCGATATTCTAATGTCTCCTATAAGATTCTCTGCACGCGTTTGAATGGTGCACCCGACCAGATGTGAGCGGGAAACTCATCTTTAGGGCGTATAAACGCTTTATATGTTGTGGCCAGATCATAGGGGTGAGATATTTTTTAAATCGATTAAAGAAACCCCTAGACATTTCACAGCGTTTTTAGCGACTTGGAATATGTGGTCATCAACGTAACACACATACCTAGCATGGAAAATTTTTCGGTTTCTTCGACGTAAGTGGCATTCATGGAGTTCATGGATAATGGCTCTAGACGACAGAAGACAGCGGCTGAATTCCAAAACGTCCAAAAATGTGCATTGTGATTGCATACTGCTTTAATGATGCAAGGTTATGAATGCTCTTGCACTGCTTCGCGTTCGCATATTATATACATCACAAACATTCACGATGCGTTTTTAGCGTGTATTTGCGCAGTTGATGCTTTCACAATGCGTTTTAGAAAAATATGCTTTGCATCATAGTAATTTGTGTGCGTTTCGGAACTCTTGATTAAGCAGTAATGCAGAAGTACTGCGTTTTGGAATTCATCCAGCATTGTGTTCTGGAAGCATTGAATTCTATTCTGTTGGATTAACCCCATTTGATGATGCTGTCAAGGTCGCAATTCAATGAGCCTAACATATGTTGTCGTTTCGATTCCACGTTCGATGATGAGGGACGCGGACCTGAAAACGAATATGAGAAGCTGAGAGTACTGTCGACAGCGAAGGAAAATATTTGGCTGTGCCGTATTAGATACATTGTTCAGGGAAAAGCATCTCTTGGCTGAGTCGGATCTCTTTTTGAAACAGAATTTACTCAGGTGCCCGTTTTTACTGCAGTAATCATATGTAATATTTTTGTATCTGCAGTTCTCAGCACTGTGACGACTATATCCGCAACGATAGCAAACTCTTAGCTTGTCTGTCAGTTGTTTTAAGTTTTTCTTCATTGACTTGTGTACCTGGAGAACTTCGACGGTATTGCGTTTACGAATGTTAAATAAACTCTGTGTAGGTGCTTCATGTGATATGGCAAGATCGTATGCTTTTATAAAAGTTAAGCTAGGTTCAGCGAACAGACGTGTCTAAAATGAATGAGTCTGCGACGCCACATACCTACAATACGATCTAAAAGCATGTTATCCAGTTCCTAAAAATTCCAAAACTCGCCCAACTCCCGAAGGTCATTAAAAAACACTGAAAAGGGTTTGTCGTTTGCTGCCTTTTATGAGAATAGACTCGTTGAACGATTTGGTCTGGTGTTGAAGTGAAGTGCGTATCAAGTTTTTCAATTGATTGCGTAAACGTGAAATCCTTTGGTGCCTGGGGTTGTATTAAAGAGCGAATTATCTCGTAAGCATCTTCTTTTTCGAAAAGCATTACCCAAACTCCTCAACATTGTAAATGCAGCAATTAGATTAGAATACATACCAAGACAGTGGAAAGTCTCGGAAGCGAATATGGTTCTCAAACCGAAAAAATCACCGAACGAAATAAAATCTTACAGACCTATTTCGCTACTTCCAATAGTTTCAAAAACGCCTTTTACCTGACTATCCATTTGCGTTTAGTAGGAAACATTCCTCGTTTTTACACGATATCCCACAAACAAACGTTACAATAGTTAGCAGTTTTTATGCCAATTGCTACTATAGCTGTATCGTCAGCAAACGTATAGGAAGCAAATATGAAATAACAAAACACTCTTAACGAGGTTAATGAATGGACAAAACCTGGTGGATTGCACTTAACGAGAACAAATCGATTCATGTAGATTTTTCGTATAAATGGACAAACAATTTGCCAGTATTTATCAATACGGTTCGAGTACCTCTGGCAAAATGAAGCGAAATATCTCTGAATGACTAACTTACTTACTTAAGTGGCGCTACAGTCCGAAATGAAACTGGGTCTCAACCATCATGCTTCTCCAATTAGCCCGGTCCTTAGCTGACTGCCTCCAGTTGCGCACTCCAAGTTGGTTGATTTCGGTTTCTACTTGTGCGCGCCACTTAAGGCGAGGTCTTCCTCTACTGCGTCCGAGTCTGGCTGGGAATCGAAGACTCTTCCAGCCGGAGTATTTGCGTTCATTGGTTCTACTACATGTCCTAGCCATCTTAAAAGTTCAATGCAGAGTTTTTTTTGACCAGAGGCATGTCGCTGT